>CM056058.1:86085338-86404062 GCA_029574335.1 Rana kukunoris | reverse complement strand
CCCAGTTACAGACACCCCCCTCAGTTACAGACGATCCCATCCTTCAGTGAAATCCCCATGGACCCCCCTCGGTTACAGACATGACCCCCCTCAGTTCAGTCTCGACCCCCCCCCCCTCAGTTACAGACCCACCCCCCTCAGTTACAGAGGGGAACTAACCGATGATCCCCCCTTCGGTTAAGACGATGATCCCCCTTCGGTTTACTGACATGATCCCCCCCTCAGTTACGGATTGATGTTCCCCCTCAGTTACAGACGAATCCCCCCCTCAGGTTACAGACGATCCCCCCCCTCAGTTACAGACATGACCCCCCTCAGTTTTCAGACCTTGATCCCCCCTCGGTTACAGACACCCCCACCTCAGTTACTAGTTACATGACATCCCCCCTCGTTTACAGACACCCCCCCCTCAGGTTACAGACACATCCCCCCCCGTTTTTTTCAGACACGTATGATCCCCCCCCTCGTTTTACAGTCGATAATCCCCCCTCAGTTTGCACTCCCCCCCCCCCACCCCCCCCCCCCCCCCCCCACCCCACCTCTGTGTTACAGACAACCCCCCCCCAGTGTATGACCCCACACAGACCACCCCCCACCCTCGGTTACAGACACCCCCCCAAGCTGTTTGGGACGGCTAGACAACACCCCCCTCTGGTTCCCCCCCCCGGTTAAGGACACCCCCCCCACTCAGACCCCCCCCTTGTTTCAGACAAACCCCCCCCTCAGTTACAGACCACCCCCCCTCGGTTACAGACAACCCCCCCCCGTTTCAGTTTTTTGCTTCAGTGGGACACCCGCCCCCCCCCCCTCCCTCAGGTAATCGACACCCCCCCTCGTTTACAGACAGACACCCCCCCCTCGTTTCAGAGCCCACCCCCCCCGCCCCCCCGGTTACAGACACCCCCCCCCCTACGTTCCCAGCCCCCCCCCCTCGGTTACAGACCCCCCCCCTCGGTTACAGAGACCACCACCCCCCCCTCGGTTACAGACACCCCCCCCTCGGTTACAGACCCCCCCCCCGCGGTTACAGGACACCCCCCCCCAAGGACAGGAACCCCCCTCTCAGTTTTCACCCCCCCCTTCCAGTACAGACACCCCCCCCTTCAGGTTACAGAAACACCCCCCCCTTGGTTACAGGACACCCCCCCCCTCAGGTTACAGACACCCCCCCCCCCCCCCCCCCCCCCCACCCCCCCCCCCCCCCCCACCCCCCCCCCCCCCCCCCAGCCCCCCCCCCCCCCCCCCCTTGGTTACAGACACCCCCCCTTGGTTACCGACACCCCCCCCCCCACCCCCCCCCCCCTGGTCCCCACCCCCCCCCTTGTTACAGGACCTCCCCCCCCCTCAGTGTTACAAGAGTACCCCCCCCTCAGTTTTACCCCCCCCCAGGTTAACACCCCCCCTCAGTTACAGGACAACAACGCCCCCCCCCTTCAGGTTTTTTCCCCCCCTTTGTCAGACAACCACCCCCCTTGGTTACAGGGACCCCTTTTTTACAGACCCCCAGTTCTTGGACGACTCCCCCCCCTTGGTTGACCCCTTTGCAGCACCCCCCCCTCATTGTCAGAGACGACCCCCCCCTTGGTTACAGATGACCCCCCCCCTCAGTTTACAGGGTGACCCCCCCCCTTGTACCCTCACCCCCCCCTGGGGACATCCCCCCCCCAGGTACAGGACCCCTTGTTACCCTCACACCCCCCGAATGGGGGTTACAGACATCCCCCTCCCCCCTGGGACCGGCCCCCCACAGTCACAGACTCCCACCCCCCCCCCCCGGTTACAGACGATCCCCCCCCCTGTGGGGACGAGTCCCCCCCCTCAGTTTAACATGACCCTCCCCCCCTCAGTTACAGACACCCCCCCCCTCTGTTGGTGTACACCTCAGTTACCATTCCCTTTTTTTCCTGACGTTGGTTCCCTCGTTACCCCCCACCCCCCTAGACAGAGATGCCATGGGTTACAGACGAGCCCCCCCCCTCAGTTAGTTAGACGACCCCCCCCCCCCAAGGACGATGACCCCCCCCAGGGTAAGAGACCCCCCTCCAGACGACCCCCTACCCTACAGGAAGACACCCCCCTCGTTACAAGGGGGGATGACCCCCCATTACAGGGAGGACCCCCCCCCCCTCAGTTACAGACGATCCCCCCCTCAGTTACAACCCCGGATCCCCCCTCAGTTGGGATGATCCCCCTCAGTTAGGAGATGACTGTTTCTCAGTTACAGCGGATCCCCCCAGCGTTTCAGACGGATCCCCCCCCCTCAGACGCTGGATGATCCCCCTCAGTTACAGAACGTTTATCCCCCCTCACCCCCGATGGTCCCCCCTCAGAGGGGTGACAGAC
This sequence comes from Rana kukunoris, assembly GCA_029574335.1. Taxonomy (NCBI): domain Eukaryota; kingdom Metazoa; phylum Chordata; class Amphibia; order Anura; family Ranidae; genus Rana; species Rana kukunoris. The sequence goes on along the minus strand of CM056058.1, from coordinate 86,401,719 downwards.
GATGGATCCCCCCTCATCTACAGACGGACCCCCCTCCCCCTTCAGGTTACCTCACCCCCCCCGGAGGTCCCCCCCAGGTCAGAGTGGATCCCCCACCCCCCCAGATTCGAGGATCCCCCCCTCAGTTACCCATGTTTGTTTCCCCCCCTCAGTTGGTTTGTGACTATGTCCCACCACCAGTTGTCAGGTGGTTGACCCCCCCCCCCTCACCCCCCCTGTTTTCCCCCCTCAGTTTCAGACTCATACCCCCTCAGCCCCCCCCTCAGTTGTTCAGGCACCCCCCCCCCAGTTTTCAGGACACCCCTTTTTTCAGTTTCTTTTCACACCCCTCAGACGATACCACCCCCCCCCCTGCCTCAAAGGATGTTTTGTTTTTTTTTCTTTTCAGACACCCCAGTTTCAGTTTTTTTTTCATTCCTTTCATTTTTTTTTTTCAGTTCAGTTTCACTTCAGTTTTCAGACACCCCCCCTCAGTTTCAGCAGACACCCCCCCTCAGTTTCAGACACCCCCCCTCAGTTTTCACCCCCCCCCTCAGTTTTTGTGTTGTTCCCCCCCTCTTTTCACACCCCCCTCTCAGTTTCATACACCCCCCCCTCAGTTTTCAGACACCCCCACCCCCCTCAGTTTCAGACAAACCCCCACCTGACACCCCCCCTCAAGTAGTTTTGTTCACAGTCTGTTTTGTCAGTCACACCCCCCCCTTCAGTTTTCAGACAACCCCCCCCACCACTCAGTTTCAGACACCCCCCCCCCACTCAGTTTTCAGACACCCCCCACCCTCCCCCCCCTCAGTTTCAGGACACCCCCCCCCACCCCCCCCCCACCAAGCCAACACAACCCACCCCCTCAGTTTCAGACACCCCCCCCAGTTTCAGACACCCCCCCCTCAGTTTTCAGGACAAAACCCACCCCCCCCACCCCTCAGTTCCTAGTTCTATCTTTATTTCAGACACCCCCACCCACTCTTCAGTTATTTTCTCAGACCACCCCCCCCCTCAGTTTTCTCAGACAACCCCCCCCATCAAGTTTCACACCCCCTCAGTTTCAGAACACCCCCTCCGAGTTTCAGACCACACCCCCCCTCTCAGTTTCACACCCCCCTCAGTTTCAGTACCCCCCCCTCTCAGTATTCAGACACCCCCCTCCAGTTTCAGACCCACCCCCCCTCAGTTTCAGGACACCCCCCCCTCAGTTTACAGGGACAACCCCCCCCAACTCAGTTATTTCAGATTCACCCCCCCTCAGTTTTTTTCCGGTTTTATTTTCAGAAACCCCCCCCATCAGTCTTCAGAGCAACATCCCCCCCCCCCATCAGTTTACTTCAGCACAAACCCCCCCCCTCAGTTGTTTCAGACACCCCCCCCCCATCAGTTTTTTTCAGACACCCCCCCCCTCAGTTTTCACAGACACCCCCCCCTCAGAGTTTTCAGGGACTACCACACCCCCCTCCCCCCCCAGACCCCCCCCCCCTCTCCCCCCCCCCACCAACACCACCCCCCTCAGTTTGTTACAGGTTCAGACACCCCCCCCCCACACCTCAGTTTTCAGGACCACCCCCCCCAGCCCCTCAGTTTCAGGACCCATCCCCCCCCCCCCCTTCAGTTTCAGACACCCCCCCCCTTCCGAGTTTCAGACACCCCCCCCCTCAGGCTCAGTTTCAGACACCCCCCCCCTCAGTTTCAGACACCCCCCCCCTCTCAGTTTCAGAAACCCCCCCTCCCTTCAGTTTCAGACCCCCCCCCCCTCAGTTTCAGACCCCCCCCCCCTCAGTTTCAGACCCCCCCCCCCCCTCAGTTTTCAGTCCCCCCCCCCCCCCCTCAGTTTCAGACCCCCCCCCTCAGTTTCAGACACCCCCCCCTCAGTTTCAGACACCCCCCCCTCAGTTTCAGACACACCCCACCTCAGTTAAAGACACCCCCAACAGTATAGACACCCCCTTACCTCACAGACCTCAGTGTGTCCCTCCTCCTCTGTGGACGTAAAGAGAGAGGAGGGGGCGGCGGCTGTGTTCTGCTCCGCTAAGGGACACAGCCATGTCGGGAGCCGCAAAGCACAGGGAAGGGGGTGGTGTTAATGGTGCTGCTACCCACGGTTGATACCCCTCTGGCGGTGTCACCCAGGTGCGGCCCGTACCTGCCCAGCAACGCCACTGCCACTTTAGCGTGGTTGCGGGAGTCAAGTGCTTTCTCTAAAAACAAAATGTTTTGGCTGGCTTTATCAGTTATCTTGTTCCCAGTTCTCTTCAAGGACTAGAAAACCCCCACCCACCCATGTTATAGGGATGAGGAGAGGCGAAGTGTTCTGTAATCCTACCCAAAATTGACAATGCTTCTCCATCATAGTTACTATTTAGTGGGTGAGCATTGTCACCCCAGGACCAAGAAGTGCATTGCTAGCAGGATCACCAAATGAAAATAAAGGTAAAAAATATTTAAAAAAGTAAATTAATGCAGCCACCTCATCTAAGGACTGGTAAGCTGCAATATATTATATTACATTTTGTTTTTTGGGTTTAGATACACTTTAACCATTTGTGTATTCGCTGGCTTCTCACGTAATTTAGGGATAGGTCGTAGCCTCTTGATTCATTGTTGTTCATCTACCCTCTCACTGATGAGAAGATTGCTTTACCCAAGCCTGGGTAGTACAGGAGAGGATAGTATAGATTTCTGATTGTTGCTTTTCTCATCATTGTACTAGGATTTATGTAGTGTAGTGCTACCTTTGGGTTGGGGGTGGGGATCCCTTCTCCCTCCATCCTGTCCCCTGGTCATATGACAGATAATGAATGAAAGAATGGAGAGGGAGGAAGTTAGAGGGCGGCCAGTGTTCAGCTTACACTGTATCATTTCCGTTAGGCCTTGAAGTTAGGAACAGAGAAGAAGACTGGTGTGTGTTCCTGGCTGACATACCATGGCAAAATGTCCATTGTCCAGCCCTGCCTTCAAAAAGTGCAAAGGTTAGATATGAATAGACGAGTCAGATGGAGCATTTGAATGTATCTGGCTTCCAGTTCACATAGTTTTTTTCCCAATAGATTAATTAAAACTGAGGTCTTATAACTTAGGGGTTAGCAATGCAATTTAGAAGCATTTCAGATCCTGGATATTTGTAGAATTACTCAGTTCCGTGTTTTGGCAAAGCTGAGGCTTCATGCATCGTTTTAGTGTCAGTGTATGTCCAAGGGAATAGTAGGGTGCCCGTGATTCTTTGGCTACATAAGAAACTTTCAGCTGAAATAGCTTTAGTCAGCTGGTCAGCCATAAACATTGCTTTGTGTTTGGTAGTTGCTTACCACCAGTGTGCTGCCAGACCAGACCAGGTGTAGCAACAGGAACATTCCATAGAGCAAAAAAATTCCACTTTTAAAGAATTGTCCAAACAAATGTTTAACAGGAGCATTTGCTTACAAGTTCCATGGAAGTGGTTGTCTGGATAAACAAACAACATAAAATTTCAACTATGTGGAGATGTTTTTCAGTATTTGACGGTCTCATTCAAACACAGTTCAGAAATGGTTAAGCTGGTTTTAGGAACACATTAAGAAATATAGGCTCGAAGGTAAGGTGACCAGATTTTTAAAATGAAATCAGGGGACATATTTTTTTTTTTGATGGCAGCAATCAGCAACTCTCTGCCCATCACCACCCCCCCTTACAGCCTGTGGAGTCTCACTCTCCGGGCCCCCGGCTACTACTGGGTGGGGAGCGAAGGAAGATCACTCCGCCAGGAAAGGCAAGGAGATAAACAGGCAGGAGCCAAGACGTGAGCCAAGGCAGAAGAACATGCGAGCAGGGATGAATGGGCATGCACCCGAAACTGAAGAAATATTCACTCCATTTTGACCAGCACATGATCATGGAAAAAAATACACCCCCCCCCCTCCCCTAAGCTGCTAGGCGCGGCGGAGCAGGGGTATGTAATTCTGATTTTTTTTTTATTATTCTGCACTGACTGTCTTTAAAATTGCCCCAGCCCCTGTTCAAATTCAATCCGGGGACAAAACTGGGGACAGACTTTGCCTGGGGACAGTGTCCTCAATCAGGGTACTGTCCCCTGGAACCGGGGATGTCTGGTCATCCTACTCTAAGGAAAGGGGTGCTCAACCTTTTGAAGAGCGAGGGGCACTTCAGTGATTTGGTAACCAGTAGCGGGCTATAATAAAATTAAATGGTTCAGAATGTCAAACTTTTTTTATTCTAAAAAGCATAATGAACATTTTCCTTCTGCACCTACTGAATGCCAGTGGGAGGAGGAGGAGAAGCCGGCTTTCAGCATTTGCAGGAGGAAATGGAGAGGATCAGTTCCTGTATAAGCCTCCCTCGATGCCCTTTGTCCAAGTGTAAAACAGAATTTGACAGGAAGGATGCACAGGCCTTAAAGGGGTAAAATAAAAATTCCCTAAATAGCTTCCTTTACAATAGTGCGGTCCTCCTTCACTTACCTCATCCTTCGATTTTGCTTTTAAATGCCCTTATTTCTTCTAAGAAATCCTCACTTCCTGTTCCTCTGTCTGTAACTACACACAGTAATGCAAGGCTTTCTCCCTCATGAGGAGAAAGCCTCTTGAGGGGGGAGGGGCAACAGGAGGGTCAGGACGCTCACTAACACACAGCTTTTTTCTCTATCTGCAAAGTAGAGAGTGTCCTGACTTGCCTGCTTGCCCCCTCCCCCCTCAGGAGGCTTTCTCCACACCAGGGAGAAATCCTTGCATTATGGTGGCAGAAGTAGTATAATTGTGTTAATATATATATATATTTTTTTTTGCTGATATTCAAAAATTGTTAAAGGGGTTGTAAAGGTTCGTTTTTTATTTTCTAAATGGGTTCCTTTAAGTAAGTGCATTGTTGGTTCACTTCCCTTTTCCTTCAATTTCCCTTCTCCTTTCTTTGTCTGACTTTCTCGCTTCCTGTTCCTCCTCAGTAAGCTGTTCTGGCTGACTAACCCCCAGCCAGAACGGCTCGGATGATGGGGGTACGCTTACTGAAGAGAATCAGGAAGTGAGAAATTCAGACAAAGAAAAAAAAACATTTAGAAGGGAAATCGAAGGAAAAGGTAAGTGAACCAACAATGCACTAGCTTAACTACTTCAGCCCCGGACCATTTTGGTGGTCAAAGACCAGGCCACTTTTTGCGTTTCGGCACTGCATCGCTTTAACTGACAATTGTCACGCGGTCGCGCGACGTGGCTCCCAAACAAAATTGGCGTCCTTTTTTTTCCCCACAAATAGAGCTTTCTTTTGGTGGTATTTGATCACCTCTGGGTTTTTTTTTTTGCTCTATAAACAAAAAAGAGCGTCAATTTGGAAAAAAAATGCAATATTTTTTACTTTTTGCTATAATAAATATTCCCCAAAAATATATAAAAAAATTTTTTTTTCCACAGTTTAGTCCGATACGTATCCTTCTACATATATTTGGTATAAAAAAATTGCAGTAAGCGTTTGATTGGTTTGCGCAAAAGGTATATCTTCTACAAAATAGAGGGACTGTTTTATGGATTTTTTGTTAATCTTTTTTTTTTTTACTACTTATGGCAGCGATCAACGATTTTTATCGTGACTGCACCATTATTGCGGACACATCGGACACTTTTGACACTATTTTGGGACCATTGTCATTTTTACAGCGACAGTGCTATAAAAATGCACTGATTACTGTAAAAATTACACTGGCAGTGAAGGGGTTAACCACTAGGTGGCGCTGCAGGGGTTAAGTCAGTACTATCGAGTGATTTTTACTGTTAGGGGGTGTGGCTACACGTGACACATCACTGATGACTGTTCCATGACAGTGTCACTAGGCAGAATAGGGGAATGCCTTTGTAAACAAGTTTTGCCCTTGCTGACCGCAATCGCAGGCCTCCCGAGAACATTGAGTTCCTGGGACCCGTAACCACACACGCGTGCTGGGCAGCAAATTTAAAGGGATGTATCTGTATGCCAATCTGCCTGCCCGTGCCATGTCGTTGACGGGCGTAGTCGTGCGGCAGTCGGCAAGTGGTTAAAGGAACCTACCGTAAGCGGAGGCACCTAATTTTACCACAAAAAAATGGGAAAACTTATTGACTCGAGTATAAGCCTAGGGTGTCCATCTGCATGCCTCACTGTGCCTCACTTTGCCTCACTGTGTCCAAGTGCATGCCTCACTGTGCCCATGCCTCACTGTGTCCAAGACTAGACGGACGTTTACCATGGGAGTCTATGGAAGGGGTGCCCGGCTTTGAAAAATCGGTGCTCCCCAACTGTAGGTCCCCCAGACAACAAACTTTGCACACTTGTAGTGTAAACTACATGTGTGTAGTTTCGGGTCCAGGGGACCTACGGCCGGCAGGTACCGGGTCCCCAAAGTCCAGGAGATCAGGTGCAAAAAGGTGACTCATGTAAATGCCAAGGGGGGCATTTTCAGCACAAAAAAATGTGCTGAAAAACTCGGCTTATACTTGAGTATATACGGTATTTAGAAAATAAAAACAAACCTTTACAACCACTTTAATTGGTTTCTAGTTCACTGATCAATGTATTTTGTAATCTATGATCAACATAAGAACTTAACAATAATCCAAATGTTTTACTTTGTTTGCATGTATATATGTATACTTACACTTTTATGGTCATTACCAGGTCCACCTCTTCAGACACAGGCAGCCGCAGCAGTGAGCCCGTTGAGCTACGCCAACCAACCAAGAACAAAAACAATCGACACAAACGCCTGTCTAACCTCTTCCACCGCAGCACAATACTTGTGACCGGCAGTATCAGTGCTGGCAGTTCGGCTGGGCGCTGGGCTAGTGAGAAGAAGTTGTCAGAAATCATTGACTCGGTACCAGAAGACCTGGTAGAGCTTTCTAGCCAGAAGAATTTGCCTGGTATTCTTAAGATATTTGGTGATGATATTTCGTCTGGTACCAACTACAAGAGTGTTCTGGCCACTCCACGGTCCACAGCACGGGAGCTGGTAAAGGAAGCTCTGGAGAGGTATGCCGTAGCGGATGCAGATGCAGAAGAATTTGTCCTTTGTGATGTAGTGGGACGTTTTGTGGGTTACGATGGAGAATGGAAGATGGAGTATCTACGCATAGTGGGGGACAATGAACGGCCTCTGGTCTTACAAGAAATGTGGAAGCCTAAAGCTGGTTTCTCTCGGCGGTTTGAAATTAGGCGCAAACAAGAAGTGGAGAAGATGACTGTAGCAGAAGATAATGAGACCGCAGGTGGGCATGGTGTGTAAAACCAAATTGGTGTATTAATTAATCTGATTTTCTTTGTTTTGTTTATTTGTATGATTATTGTTAATATATACCGTGTGGGGGAGATTTACTAAAACTGGATGCATGCATGCAGATTCTGAAATGTGGGTTTGAAATCTTGCAAGTTCAAAACCTGCATTTCAGTACGAGTTTGGCCCGAAGTCGCCAAAAGAAGTGCAGGAATTACTTTTGGAAATCGGTGCCGCAAGACAAAGTCGGAGTCGCGCTGATTGGAACAGTGCCGTTGCCGGAAATAAGCTGCGATTTATTGTGCTGATGTGAACGGGGGGGGGGGGGGGGGGCTTATTGTCAAAGCATAATTGAACAAGCTGAAGTTAGAAGCTGATTGGTCACTATGCACAGCTGCACCAGATTCTGTCTGCCAGTTTTAGCAAATGTACCCCTGCCCGTTTGTATATATATTATTACAGGATTTAAAGGATTTGCCTTGTTTACATCTCCCTGTTCTGCACCTCTGTGACAGGATCGCGGGACACCAGCGGACATCGAGTCCGCGGGCACGGTAACTGAGCTTGCGGCACAGGCGCAATGTACAGGTACGTTGCTTTGCGCAGCCGTGCCATTCTGCCAACATATATCTACAGGAGGCAGTCGACAAGCAGTTAAATAGTGAGGTCGTTAAGAAGCCAGTTTCTGCATTAAATGCCACCAAAGACTTTATTGTCCGTTTCCTGAAATCTGTACTGCTGTTAAGTGAAACAATGTCCGTTCAAAGGAGGAATTCCTTTTATTGGTTATAACTTTTTTTACAAACAGAAGGCAGTGGTACACGAGTCCATTGGGAATCAGTAAAGGTTGCACAAGGTAATGATATAAGGGAAGAGCAACATTTACAGACAGCAACACGCAACTCTTTCAATGGAGATCTGGCACCCGTTCCATTCCATACATTCTACTTGTAAAAAAGAAGTATGGCTGAAGGTTTTTTGGCCAAACTTTGTGGGTCACAGGAGTGCACCTACTTTTGCTCTCCTGTGAACGAGAATCAGCCGACAGCGGGCTAAAGCCCGCTGTCGGCTGATGTCACTGAGCCTTTTCAGTTCTGGAAAAACCCCAACCTCTTCAGGCTCCACTAACAACTGTGCCCTCTCCTGCCTGGCCCTCCTGTGAGCCCTGGAGGGGCATATTCTCAGGCTTAGAGCTGCAGCTCTGTGTTGACTATGGATGGGTTTTTTTTAATAACCCCAAACTTCTCCTTTAAACTTCAGCTTCACTAAGCAGTTCTTTTTAGAATGTAAGAGTAATGCCCCGTACATACGATCGGAATTTCCAGGACTTTTTCCATTGGATTTTCCGATCGCATGTAGCGCCATGTACGTTTTTTCATCAGAAATTCCGATGAATTCCATCGGACTTTAAATATAGAACACGTTCTATATTTTTCCGATAGAATTCCAATGTGATTTGGCCAGGCAAAATCCTGATGGTGTATACGCAGCATTATACAATGGGCCAGATTCAGGTAGATGGGCGAATCTTTATTTTGGAGTAACTTTTCTCATTTACCTTACTCCGCCGAAACTTTAGGAGCAAGTACTGCATTCACAAAGCACTTGCTCCTAAAGTTGCGGCGGCGTAGCGAAAATGAGCCGACGGAATTCAAATTGGGCGGGTAGGGGGCGTGTAGTATTTAAAATGGGCGCGATCCCGTGGCGAACGTACTGCGCATGCGTCGACTGTCAGTGCGCATGCTCCAAATTCTGTCAGTGAACGTCAATGACGTCAATCCCCATTCACGGACGTTTTACGCAAACGACTCGAAAAAATTTAAATTCGACGCGATGACGACGGCCATACTTAACATAGGATACTCCACTAGGGGGCATGTTTTTCTTTACGCCGCGTATCTCTTACGGAAACTTCGGAAAGTCACTGCGTCGGGCCCGAATACGATCGTGAATTGCCGATTCTCGCTGATTAACATATTCTCGGCGTTAATCAGCGGGAACGCCCCGAGCGCCATTTTTAAAATTGCAGTTCCGAAACGACGGCAAAATACAATTACGCCGCTCGTATAGGAACTCCAACCCGGCGTTTCTTGTTTTCTGCTTACTGAAAACACAAACGCCGGCTCAAAGTGAGAGTTAGGCTGAAGTATCACTGATACTCCAGAGTAACTCTACCTGAATCTGGCCCTATCTTTTTAGTAGATAAAAGTTCACAGTTTTCCAAGACCAGACAGAAAATAGGAAGACTGCTAGGGTGCTTTCCACAATATCCTGGGAGGACGCTAACATTTGGTTTAAGAGGCAAACGCAAGCAAAAGGCTTTTTCTGTCCACTAAAAATCACCACCTATAGCTTTTCTCAGTAATTGGTTTTCGCATTATTAAACAATATCATGAAATAATGTGTAAATGAACAACAAATAAACATGACAAAAAAATATGTTTTTCACATCCAATAGTGTCCATAGATTTTCCCTATTGAAAATCATGAAAGATTTTTCCTGGCAATAGACAAGATGTATTCAAATTAGTATATGTTAAATAAATTTCCAAAAATTTTGAGAGAGATAGAAAGAAAAGGAAGCTCCAAGGATAGCCGAGGTGACACCAAACGAACCCTTTCTATCCAGAAAACCGGCAACCTTAAGGTGGTCAGTATGCGCTCAGCTAGATCCTGAAGATAGACTTCACGGCAAAGGATAAGCATATAGTACCAGCCAAGGTCACTGTATTGATGCAAGAAGGGTCCTCCAAATACCAGATCAATGGAGAGCTCAGATAGACCATAGGATATGTAAAATGGCCCCATATAATGTAAAACCATCCAAAAGTTTCATCATTTGCACTTACAAGGCAGCATGAAATAAACAGCATGTCACAATCTCCATTAAAAAGGTCTTCCTCCGGCTGCCCCGATGACGTAAATTCGGACGAAAAGCGTCGGGAGGAGCCACGCATACACGGTCAACTGTCGGACATTTTTGTTACTGGAGGAAGACCTTTTAATACATTTGGTCTATTGGCTGAAAAAATCTTTCAGGATTTCTAATGGGGAAAATCTATGGACACTATTGGATGTGAAAACCATGATTTTCATCTTTTTTAATCTTGTTTATTTGTTGTTTATTTACACATTACTTCATGATATTTTTTAATAATAATGTTCTGCACTTTTTTTGTGATACTTGTTCTATTGTTTGGTATCAAGGGTATAGTGTTTAGCAGCTTTTTTTTTATTTTAACCATAAGCGCATTTTCCTTTCTGTTTTTTATTACAGTAATTGGTTTACATGATAAAATCTGAATAAAGGAAAACATGTCTCATTAAAGTTAATAATAAAACATTAGCAGCGCTTGAGAAATCAGTGATTCCCCTGAACTTGTGTGTTCAAATATTTATGGCATCTTTATTATATAGTTTTGCTATTAATGGTGGTGATCTGCAATTTTTAGCAGGACTGCGACATTGCAGCAGACAGATCAGACACTTTTGACACTTTTTTTTTGGACCATTGACATTTATACAGCAAACAGAGCTAAAAATAGCCACTGATTACTGTATGAATGTCACTGGCAGGAAAGGGGTTAACACTAGGGGGCGATCAAGGGGTAAGTGTGTTTCTAACTGTATGGGGGCTGGGCTGACTGAAGGAAGAGAGAGGTCGCTGTTCCTAATCACTAGGAACAGACAATCTTTCTTTCCTCCCCTGACAGAATGAGGATCTGTTTGTTTACACTGACAGATTCCCCATTCTGCCTGTTTCTGCAGCGATGACGGCGATTTGCGCATGGGAGCCAGCCTGCCACAGTACAACTGCGACAGGGGCGGTCAGTAACTAGCCATATCAGAGCTGCAAAAAAATGCAATCAAAAACAAGGGGCAGATAGCTTTATAAAGCCCAGCGGCTGCAGCTAACTGTAGGTTACAATTTTATTAAAGGAGTTGTAAAGGAAAGTTGTAAAGGATCCTCTTCGCCGCTCAGCCTGACCGCTGATTGGCTGGAGCGGTTGGATTGAGAGCAGCGCAGCCATTGGCTGGTGCTGCTGTCAATCACATCCAGTGACCCAGCGTGCCGAGGGGCGGGGCAGAGTGATAAAGAAAGCGGCTATAGCTGCTCGCTGTATCACGGGAGCGCACCCGCTATTACTGACCACCATGCGAGCTCTCGCATGACTGTGGTGAGTAATTGTGGGGAGGACCAGAGACAGCCGCCGAGGGACCCCAGAAGACGTGGATCAGGCCGCTCTGTGCAAAACAAACTGGACCTCCTTTTTCCCTCAGAACTGCCTTACTCTCTGTAAACCTTAGACCCCGTACACACGGCCGAGGTTCTCGCCAGAAACCAGCGAGAACCTCGCTGGGAGCTGCATTCCAGCGAGAACCTCGGCCGTGTGTACGCTCTCTGCTCGCCTCGCCCGTCGGGAAACCCGTCGAGCAAATAGAGAACAGGTTCTCTATTTGCTCGACGGGCCGTCGGGATGAATGGCTGGTTGCCATTCCCGACGGGCGGGTCGCAGATTCTGACGGCCGGCAGAGAACCTCGACGGGCGGAACAATGTGTTCCGCCCGTCGAGGTTCCCTGTCGTGTGTACGGGGCTTCAGAGATGGTTCTGCGTAAAAAGAAACCCAGTAGGTCAGCAGTTTTTTAACCACTTGCCAACCAACCACTGTATGTATATATGTAGGGGTACCCCCGAAGTTGCTGCTGATTAGTTAAATGGGATAACACATTTACCTCATGGCTCTTTTTCGAATTTCTATGGGGTGGATGATGTATACAGCAGTAGTAAAGGAATGTCCGCAAAGAAGTGTCTTTTTATATACTCTTTATTACCCAGCCCGGCAAAAACAATGAACCGGTGATAAAAAGGGATAGAGGTTGAAAGGAGAACAACAGATTCAGGTGCAATACTTGGAACAGTCCTGCTCCCATACGTAGCACTTTTACACCACTCCTGCTTGAGTGGGCCTAGCGTACCCGGATAGGCCCTTTCCCACTGACCTAGCAGCCGGAGCACCGCTCGAACCTCTTTAGGACAAAGTCTCTGCCACAGACCCTCCTGAATGGATGTCAGGGAGACACCTCTGCCACAGGTCCTCTCTGATTGCAGATACGGAGATAACCCTCTTGAATAGAACTCCGCCTGGATTTTCTTCTTAACGTTGCACAGCTACCGACTGACAGGTGATCAATCTTCCAGTGTTCAGCTACCTTGATCCCCGGTGGTTCGTCAAAATCCTCTTGGATTGCCAGCCTCTCATTGGCGCTCCTCAGACGGACTCCCCACCGAACAGCAGTACAGCTTGGGATCCTCAAAAGTGAGAACCCAGTCGATCACCGGGTCCCCGCCGCTGCTCAAACGTTTCGGGCCAACAAGGTCCCGGGACAAGGAACACCGTGTAGCATGCGCGCCCCGGCCAGGTAGGTCATAACGCCAGGGTGCGGTGGTGTGGCCACCCTAAAGGTGGGTGCCACACTGGACAAAGGAACAAGACCCAGACTCCCTGGTATCTGTCCCATACATACCCTCTCCCAGCATGCCCAGCGAGGCCCAACCCTCTTGATTGGCCGCCAAAAAAAGAGACCTCAAACCTTAACTCCACTGCTGCCACCTACCGCACCGGGGTGGAAAGAGCACCCCAGCACAACAGAATGAGCCCACAGCACAGCTAAGCTGAAACAGAGACCCTATTTAAACATTGCAATTGAAATCAGAGTCATTTACACTCTGATTACCCTCCAAATTTCGATAGCACAGTAACCCTGCGCTACATATATATGGCGGCAGGTCAGCTTGTTTGCGTGCATGTGACACGGATCCCTTTACTCACTGGTCCAGATGGTAAGTAGTTTTGCATGTGCTTGACAAAGATGCTCACTATTCCAATACTGGGTGATAAAATGAAGTGTTATTAACCACTTGCCCACGGCATCATTGTAAAAAGACATCATGTTTTTAAAGATGGATATCTCGGTAACGGCAGCAGCTGCTGCCACAACCGAGATATCCATCTTTTCCGTGGGCAGTCCTGTACACGATAACGGCAGTCTCCACGGCGGATTCGCCGCAAGATCGCCGTTATCGGTGGCGGGAGAGGGCCCCCCCCCTCCCGCCGCTCTCCCGCGCCCTCCGCCACTTACCGGAGCCGTCGGTAGCGGCAGAGGCGATCGGGTCCTGTCGGCAGCTGTGTTGGGATACGAGTGAGGGAAAAATTGCCCCCACCCGTCCCCCATAGCTCTGCTGGGCGGAAGTGACGTCAAAACGTCAGTCCCGCCCAGCGTCTTAAAGAAACATTTTTTTTTCTGACATTTGAAAAATGACATTTTTTTCTTTTTTTTTTCTTTTTTTGCATTTACGCCTAAATATGAGATCTGAGGTATTTTTGACCCCCAGATCTCATATTTAAGAGGACCTGTCATGCTTTTTTCTATTACAAGGGATGTTTACATTCCTTGTAATAGGAATAAAAGTGATAATTTTTTTTTTTTTTATTTATTTCGGATTATAAACTAATTTAAAAAAAGAAAACAAAAAAAAAAAAATTTAAACGCCCCATCCTGACGAGCTCGTGCACAGAAGAGAACGAATACGCGAGTAGCGCCCGCATATGAAAACAGTGTTCAAACCACACAAGTGAGGTATCGCCGCGATCGTTAGAGTGAGAGCAATAATTCTAGCCCTAGACCTCCTCTGTATCTCAAAAAATGCAACCTGTATAATTTTTTAAACGTCGCCTATCGAGATTTTTAAGGGTAAAAGTTTGACACCATGCCACGAGTGGGCGCAATTTTTAAGCGTGACATGTTGGGTATCATTTTACTCGGCGTAACATTATCTTTCACAATATTTAAAAAAATTGGGCCACATTTATTGTTGTCTTATTTTTTTATTCAAAAAAGTTATTTTTTTTCAAAAAAAGTGCGCTTGTAAGACCGCTGCGCAAATACAGTGTGACAAAAAGTATTGCAATGACTGCTATTTTATTCTCTAGGCTGTTAGAAAAAATATATATATATAATGTTTGGGGGGGTTTAAGTTATTTTCTAGCAAAAAAAACAGTTTTAGTCTCGTAAACACCAAATCTGAAAAACAGGCTTGGTGGGCAAGTGGTTAAAAATATAGTCCTGTTCCATCCTCTGCTTTATAAGATATATGCAAATATAATTCTGAAGGGATGAATAGATTATTTTTAGTGTAATTGATTTTGATACAAAATTACTAATTTCTCAATCTGCTAAATTCCCCCATGGGAGCTCTAAATGTTTTCTCAGTGAGCTACTGTTTGTGTTTTAAACTTTGTGTTTTTGATTGAAATGAATGGCGAAGCATGAAAATGCATGTCAATGCATTGCCATGTGCTTTCAATAGAGCTCAGGAATAAGTAACACACAGAGCGTAGAGCTCAGGAATAAGTAACACACAGAGCATAGAGCTCAGGACTAAGTAACGCACAGAGCCTAGAGCTCAGGAATAAGTAACGCATAGAGCTCAGGAATAAGTAACGCACAGAGCCTAGAGCTCAGGAATAAGTAACGCACAGAGCCTAGAGCTCAGGAATAAGTAACGCAAAGAGCGTAGAGCTCAATAAGTAACGCACAGTGCCTAAAACTCAGGAATAAGTAATGCACAGAGCGTAGAGCTCAGGAATAAGTAACGCGCAGAGCATAGAGCTCAGGAATAAGTAATGCACAGAGCCTAGAGCTCAGGAATAAGTAACGCACAGTGCTCAGGAGTAAGTAATGCACAGATTGCAGGGATCAAGACTAATGCCGCGTACACACGGTCGTTTTTTGCGATGAAAAAAAACGACGTTTTTTAAAACGTCATTTAAATTGATCGTGTGTGGGCAAAACGTCGTTTTTTGTCTTAAAAAAAACGACCAAAAAAAAATTCCAACATGCTTGAATTTTTTGTGTCGTTTTTCAAAACGTCGTTTTTTGTTTCACAAAAAGTCACCGTGTGTAGCAAAAACGTCTTTTAAAACGACGTTTTTCAACCCGCGCATGCCCAGAAGCTAGTTATGAAGCGAGCTTCAATGGAAAAGAGTGGTGAACGTAACCTTGCTTTTTGTGAAAAAACGATGGTGTGTATGCAAAATTGTCTTTGAAAAGTGACGTTTCAAAAACGTCGTTTTTACTTCACAGAAAACGTCGTTTTTTTTCATCGCAAAAAACGACCGTGTGTACGCGGCATAAGATTTTTGTCTTCAGATCCAAATCCATGTAGTGCATGGGCCTGCCTGATTGCTTAGAAATTGAAACTCTTAAGGTTTGGCTTCATATTATATGGTTTTGATAAATCTGAAGACAAAAATCTGCAGAAATTATAATAGTGTGTATGGGGTTTAAGTAACAAAAATACACACACCTGCCACAACCCTAAAACCCACAATATACTCCTAATGTCTCTGCTACAAGTGACAGTGTCACAGGCATGTATAAACCTCAGTGCAAAGGATAGATATAAAAAAAAAAAACAACAGCAGCAGCTGTTGAGACAATTAGGACTTTGCTTAGGGCTATGTAGGGACAGAGAGAGATTTTACCAAAATTTCATTATTCTTGTCTAAATTTTGGGAAAATAAAATCTCTTTAAACTCCTTTAAAGGATAAGTTCACATTTGTGAACATGTTAAATTTTCCACATGTTTTTAGGGTGGACCATGTAACATGTTCCCACTACTGCAGCCTCTCCCCGATCTGCTGCCCCTAGTGACAGAAATCCGAGGATCTGCCTACCTGGCCGTGTCATTCATTTACAGAGTTCTGTGAATTGGAAAACTACAACCACCATCATCCTTGGATGACGGCTTGTAGTTTACAATTAACTACCAGAAGCGGTGGTGAGTGCTCTAGGTAGTTGAATGAATGAAAAACTTATATAGCGTGGCGCTCGTTGTTCCTGTCTCTCGACATCAAAAGAGCAGAGTTTTGACCTGCCTTCTGAGGATCAGGTGGTTTTCCTCCAACCGAATGCTGGTTGGTAAAGCGTTCCATAGTCTAGGATCTTGGTATGCAATCCTTCTTTCTCCTTTGGACTTGTATCCGGCTTTGGGTATCTTGACCAGGTTTGGTCGGTGGATCGAAGAACGCGATTGGGGTTGTGGGCTTTTATCTTTTTGCATAGATATTGCGGAGCCTTCCTATGGATGCACTTATGCGTCAGACAGAGTGCTTTAAAAGCAATTCTGTCCTTTACTGGCAACCAGTTCTCAACGAAGGTGAGATTGATTCCCATGTTTTTTTCCCAGTCACAAGTCTGGCAGCCGTGTTCTGAACGACCTGCAGACGAGAGATTTGGTACTTTGGGAGTCTGAGGTAAAGGGCATTTGCATAGTCCAGTCTGGAGTTCACAATTGTTCCCACCACGACAGCTACGTCTTCTTTGGGAATAAATGGAATAAGTCTGCGTAGTAGGTGCAGCAGATGGTGAGATCCGCTGACTACTGACCCTATTTGTGCGTCCATTGTCATGTAGGTGTCGAAGATGACTCCGAGACTTTTGACTTTGGCGCTAGGGGTGATGATTTGGCCCAGAATTGGCGGAGGTGTCCAGGTTGTTGCCAGTTGATTCCTATGACTGGAGTGAAACAGAAGAAGTTCTGTTTTGGAACTGTTGAGTTTAAGATAACTCTTTGTCATCCAGTTTTCTATCAAAGAGAGACATTTCTCTAAACTGAAATGATGATCCTTTTTGTTGCAGATGCGAAATAACAGTTGCGTGTTGTCTGCATATGAGTGATAAAGTAGTTATTGGCTACTAATGATTTCAAAGAGAGGGCGAAGATAGATGTTAAAGAGCAACGGTGACAGGGGGATCCTTGAGGGACGCCACATGATACCGTGTGTTTTTCAGAAGTGAAAGGTCCCAAATTCACTGTTTGTGATCGGTTTTCCAAAAAGGAGGAGAACCATGGTAAATCACCTTCTGCGACTCTGGCTACCTCAGCCAGCCGAGTCAATAACAGTTTGTGGTCTACCGTGTCAAAGGCTGCGCTTAGGTCCAACAGAACCAGGAGACAAGATTCTCCTTCGTCTGCGGCCTCAAGAGCGTCGTCCCATATTTTGAGCAATGCTGTTTCCACCACGTGTCCGGTACGGAAACCCGATTGAAATTGATCCAGTAGATTATGGGTATCTAGATGGTGTTGCAGCTGTTGTACCACTACTTTCTCCATTACCTTGGAGAGAGCATTTAGGCCTGTTATGGGACGGCGGTGCGTTGGGTCCTTGGGGTCAAGGGTAGGTTTCTTCAAGATGGGCTGGATTGTGCCCTCTTTCAGCAAGGAGGGCACTAAGCCTTCCTTAAATGACTGGTTCATAAGCTGCGTTATAGTTTAGTGGGGATGATATCATTAGGCACTGTGCTGTTTTGCAAAGTACCGATGATATTTTTAGTGGCATCGATGGAGATGGGTTCCAGAGTGAACTTTGTTGATTGTAGAAAATTTCTATGGGTGTTGTGTGGATAGTTGAGGGGGGGGTTGAGGGGGGTATTGTTTTTCTGAATGCTTTCCCGGATTCTCTCAATTTTATTGATGAAGACATCCGATAGTTCATTGCAAAATTCTTGGGTATCTGAATTGGGGGCTTCAAGACAGCCTGAATTCATGGTCTGAGTGACCAGCTTGAAGAGTTCACAGGGGCGATTTAGGGCATTGGTGATGGCATTGGAAAAGTGAATTTTTTTGGCTTTGAAGATTTCCTTATGGTATTTTCTTGTTATTGCCTTGTAGATGATGAGGTTCTCCTCTGAAGCGCTTCTTTTCCAGGCGGCTTCCGCCCTTCTGCGCTCTTGCTTCAGTAGTGACAGCTGGTTGTTGAACCAGCTGGACTTGTTTTTCCGGATGCAGGCTTTTGCGTTTCGGCGCTACTAAGGTGTTTTTATCAATGGGGGAATTTTGGAAATTATGAATTTAATTGTATGGTGATCTGTCCATGGCAACGGTTCATTTTCCAAAATGTTTATTTCCAGCTCTTGTCTGAAAATTAGGTCAAGCGTGTGACCTGAAGTATGTGTGGGCCCACATACTAGTTGCTGTAGCCCTAATCCTTCCAGGTGGTCAATACAGGCGTCGGCAACGGGGTCTTGTGAGGAGTTGGCCCAGAGGTTGAAATCCCAGAGCAGCAAAAGGTGTTTGCTGTGAAGTGTATAAGTGGAGATAAACTCCGTCAGAGACGGTAGAAGCTGCAATTTTGGCCCGGGTAGTTCATTGACAGTTGCTGACTTCCCATATGAGGTATGAGCAGACAGCTTACACAGGCAGTCTGCAGGAACCTGAACTCTCGGCAACTATAAACACCACTTGGTGAACCCAGTAGCTACAGTATTTGTAGATTATAGCAGTGATTATGGGGGGTGTCATTGCAAGAAAATAGGAAAAGAACATACGTCATTCTTCTTCATGTTTGTAATTATCCAACTCCATTATCCATTTCTGTCTGAAGTCTTAGTCATAGCAAACTTTTTCAGCTGAATTGCTTCATACTAGCATCACCTTCTTTATTGTAATGTATGGGAAGCAGGCTCTATAGAAATGAGTTACTCAGGAAATTACTCAGTAAAGTTATGTCTGTGAAATTCCTGCTTAATTCCTGATGTGCACAGGAGAATCCGCTAGGCAGCAGACAGTAAATGCCATGCCCATGATCTCAGATTGTACTTTACTTATGTCACTTCTTTTAATAAAAATGACAAATCATTTTAATAAAGCATGTAGAAAGCAAAAAAAAAGGAAAAAAAAAAGAAAGAGGACTGTCTTTCAATCTTGGCTGTATTCTTTCTACATCATGGACTTGCTTGCATATCTTATTTATTTTTTTGGAACACGACACGCCTAGAAGTCCTACTGTTACTGCAAAACTAAAAGGCTGGCCAAATTATACTTGTGTCTTTTTAAAATAACGTTTTAAAACTAGAGTGGTATACTGTGTTATCTAGAAATGAGATGACAAAGAAGTCAAAAGTATTGTCCAGTGATGCCTTTTTTTCAATAATCCTTTATTTTTATTTTAGTCGGCAACATAAGTGAACAATTCAAAAGTAAAGGACCAGAAAACATTTTTAAAACCGAGAAAACAAACCACACAGTAAAAAATAATATATATGTAGGCAATATAGCGAAGTGCCAGGAAGCGTTACTCACAACATAGGTATTGGATTGGACACTATATACTGGCCGAGAGCTACCCCAGCTTTCATTATATACAGGGGAGCGCTCATGTGTCACGGACATTCGGTCCCAGTCGACACAGCTCCTCTCCAAACTAACCAAGGAGCGGAGAGAACCACTATTTGGAAAAAAGTAAAAATAAAAAATGTGTCCCAAACTCGCATAATAACATTCTCCATTGTCCTGAGCTATCATCATAGCACAGCTTGCACGGCACATCATTGGCTGGATACCACTTCTTCATGGATAAACTGAAGTTTGCAGGAGTTGGCCTCCTCTCCAGTTAACATTTTCCAATCCTGCAGCTATATGTGGAACATCGGCACAGTGTGTGGGGATGGGGGAACATCGGCGGAATGTGTAGGAAGTTTGTCAGCCAGGGGAGTTTCAGGAAGCCGGTGGAAAGTATGGCAGTCTTTATCAACCTCGTTTTTTTTTTTCTTAGTCAAGACACCTTTTAGAACCTTGCACAATCACAGGGCACACCAGTCTGGGGGCTCGGGCACACCAGTCTGGGGGCTCGGGCACACCAGTCTGGGGGCTCGGGCACACCAGTCTGGGGGCTCGGGCACACCAGTCTGGGGGCTCGGGCACACCAGTCTGGGGGCTTGGGCACACCAGTCTGAGGGCTTGTTCAAACCAGGAGGTGCATCTTCCGTTTTGTGCGTTCCCACACGTCGCGTGTTTTTTTTTTTTTTTTTATAAGCTGCTCTATGCATGTGAAACACGCAAAAAGGTGTCGGCATGATTTTTTTAAATTGAGCAGCACCAAAACACATAGTACCATATGCCATATAAACGTATGCGCATTTGCTAAATGCGTGGGGCTGTCATTAAGAATTAATCTGAAAAAGGCAGCACGTCTGCAAAAGACAGCACATTTTTGTGCGCTATGGAAAAATATGTGATTTCACACTGCACTTAGTGTGCACAAGCCCTAAAATGTATTCTGTGAGTTTAATCGTCTGTAGGTTGTAACCCCCCTCCCCCTGGATCCCTCCTTTTAGCACAAATCCCCCCTTCCCCCCCTCCTAGCACAACCCTCTACCCCAATCCCCCTCCTGGCACAACCCCCCTAAATCCCCCCTCCTAGCCCAATCCCCACAAAATCCCCCCTCCTAACACAACCTCCCCATCGTCTACCAAATCCCCTCCTTTTCCAAGCACAAAATTTGTCCCTACAGTAGTGACAGCAGCAGGGGAGAGAGAGCCAGGAAGAGGTGTGGGTTGTGCCCCCCTCCCCCCCCATCTACTCTTCTTCCTCTAGGTTTTAAGTCTGATTGATCCTCGATCCTCTGTAAGCTACTGTGCTACATGATACAGAAAGCACTTTGAAGTTCTGTATACAAAAGAGGTAGCTAGCTCAGCTAGAACCTCCCCCACTCTGCTCCTCCCTGTACTCTTGCCGGCAAGTCCTTAGCAATAGATGATGACATCATTTCTGTTTTACCAGTAAAATACAGAGAGGTGCAGTGGGGGAGCTGTGGGCTGAGATCTCTGCCTCATTTGTACCCAGGACTTTATAGTGCTCTCAGCCTTATGTACCAGCAGCTGTGGCTGCGGCCTTGAACGCAGTGCACCCTAGGCGGCTGGCTAGATCGCTAAGTGGTAGCACCGGCCCTGGCAGCAGTAGAATGCTGGAGGGGTAAATATCAGTAGGTCAGTGGAGGGTGAAGATTTACAACATATACTACATGAATACTGTCTCTTCAATGTAACCCATGCAAACCTTTTGTTATGTGATAACTGTTTTTGGTAATGAAAGATTGTATACATGGTATATAGTAAAAAAAAATAAAGATATAGAACACCAGTTTAAAAATAAATACAATTAATTTTATAAAAATCACCTAAAGTAAAACTGATTCTAAACTATTATAATTTTCCTTTACAGAATGACCGATGCATATTAATTGTACTGTATATCTCAAAACATACAGTATGTACTATAAATACACACATATCAATATACACACTAGTGAAAATCTGTATTTCATTTGATGAGAGATAAATATCCTCAAGTATTATTGCTTTCTTCTGAAGAATCGTACTCTGTTCCAGCAAAATGTGCCTGAAAATCTCTATTCAGAATGAAAAAGTAATCTCTATACATCACCTTATGAAATGGAAGTCTGTACAGCTTTCATAGAATATTGATGTATTCATTATGTAACAACAGAAAAACGGATCTCTCCTGATGGTGATAAACAGCACAAATGTATATATAAGATTGATGATTTTAATCTATCTAAAATAAAATTCAATTTTATTGTATTTATTTTTTTAGAACTGAAGGACTTTTTGTCTAAGGCCTATTTGTATACTGATGATACCACTAAAGTCCAATTTTCATTATATGAAATTGCTTTTCAAAGTAATTACTAATTACCTAAAACTTACTAGAACTACCAGTCCTATCTTTTAATTAGGAAGAGGACTAATGAAGGGCTAGGTATGTCTTTAATGAAAGTTATCATAATATTACCAATATTTAAATTACTCTGTCATTTCTCCTCTCAGGAATCAATGCTCAAGCACGTAGACTACAGAAGAGTCGCTCCCGGGCAGCTTCTGGTGGAAATGCCCCACTAAGAGAGAGAGAAGAGAGCATCTCCCTACGTCGCAGCATAAGTGACATCAACTTAAACAGCAAGAAGCGAAGGGAGCGGAAGAGCATAAAGAGCATGGTAACCAGTGATTCCGATGCTGGGCAAGATGGAGATCCAAATCAAAAAGATGGAATGCAGAATTCAGCTGAAAGGAATAGCAATGTTCATGGTACAGATGACCCTACAGACCAACCTGATTTGGACTTTGAACGTTTTACTCAATATTTGATTCAGCCCCCATCAGAGCATCCATACTTTCTTCTACTGCAAGGCTACAATATAGATGTGGTGAGAACTTATTTTTTCTTTTCTACAAGTCGCAACCTATTGTTTTCAACATCAGTGCAACCTAAAGTCACAGTGACTTTGAAAATGTACTTGCACTATTTTGATGCAACTTTTAATACGACTTTGTGCCAGAGAGTGTAAAGTTGCATCAAAGTTGCGCTCCAAAGTCACACTGGAAATCGTGCAACATTGGAGTCGCACAAGTGTGAATGGACCTTAAGCCTTTCTCAACCAGGTCTCCTCGCGAGGTTGCTAAGGGGTCCTTGACCAAGGAGAGTGTTTTGCTTCTCAGATAAGCTCCTATTGACACCAATATAATTTTTGAGGGGGAATTTCTCCCACTGATTACAAATGTAAGGAGTAGTCCACTGACTGACCATCCAACTAATATACAGTGAGGTATGGATATAGTAAATATTAGCTGGGGTCCCTGAGACCAGAACGTTATTTCAAGGGTTCCTCCATGTTTATAAGATTGAGAAAAGCTTAGTTAAAGTGTCTATAAACCCACATGATAAAAACCTATCAATAAATGGTGTATTACATGCTGTTCATACTCAGTCACAAGATAATGGTTTATCCTGCTGTTCTTTATTTCTCCCTTCTGTCCAATCCCCAATTCAGCTTTGGATTTTGTAGTGCAGCGTTGGCAGCAAAGCACATGCTAGTTTCTGTTTTGCATTTCCTCATCACATTTAAGCAGCCCATGTGACTATAGAGTCACACATGTAGGCATATACATACCAGCCCACTCCCTACCTCCCTCCCTCCTTCATGCCCACTAACCAGCTAAACACAATGGGGTAGTATATTACATTTCAATTGATGGAGGCTTCACCTCTCTCTTATTCTAAGACACAAGCTGGAGGGGCATGACACAGCCTGTGACTGGCAGGAGTCCACCCACCACACCATGTTATTGGCAAAAACTAAAAAAACGATTTGATTTCAAAATATATTTGAATGACAATTGAAAGCAGATTATTGATAGTAAATCCTTATTTCTCTTATCTTCCATGGACGGACACAGGTTCTTAAATCATGACAAGTGGGTTATGTTCCCTGTTTACAGGCGAGGACTAGGCAGAAAGATGTTAGATAATTAAATACATGTTACATTAACAGAGTTGAACAGCCCCGCCCAGGGGGCAGTCCCTCCAGACATAACCCTCCTCACTGCAGCATGCAGCCTCAGTTTCGTTCTGTCTAGCAAAAGAGAAGGACGTATGGCTCCCTTTTGGGCCCAGCGCTCTGAGGAAAAGTTTTTTTTTTTTTTGTCTTTTGACTTCTGTCAACTGTTGGCTGAGAGACAGGCTGGATATTATAGATCCTTGTAGTCTTTTTAGTCCAGCCAGCGAGCGTGAGCACACCTTTGCAAAGAGGCTGGGTCTGCCACGACATGCCCCATGATTCCTGGGGTGGCCACTGAGCCTTGCTCCGAGGTCCACACAGGACTGGGCTGTGGTGTTGCATCACTCACAGTGGACCGGGCCGACAGCTACCTCCATTGCGGTTGTAAGCCTGTCTGGAATGCGTCAGTGAAGTCGTCGCGTGGACGGGTAAGTACAGTCCCTCCCTCTTAGGTGGGGTGGTACGGCTGAGCATTTCTGGGGTTTGGATATCCTTCCTTCCCTGCTCCCTTTTTCCCTCTGCTGTTTCATTGCTGTCGGGGATTTAGACCCTCCGAAGATTCGGGTGGGTGTTAAACTTTTGGAGTTGGTCCTGGTTCCGACTCGGCATTGGAGTATCTAGGGTTGATCCGGACTCCTCAGTGAAGGTATTGGCATCACACAATCGGTCTTCTCTCTGGGTGCATCCCGGTCTGGGGCCTGTGGGTAGCCTCTTTCGAGGCGGTACTGTATGCCCAGTTCCACATTCTGGTTTTCCAGGGGAAATACTGTCCAGGTGGTAAAGATCTCTTGTCTCTGAAATCATCAGATTCTGGTGCGCCACCTAGTCGGAGTCTCTCTGAGTTGGTGACAGAGATCCCCGACTCTTCGGTCCTGGAAGTTGTTTCTTCCTTCCAGTGGTCGGTGTTTACGACGGACACCAACCTCACGGGTTGTGAGGGCACCCGGGGGTCCAGTTGACCCTTAGTCGCTGGACTTGCATGGGCCTACAGCCACACCGCCCTGAATGCACTCACTCTCGTCTGATCTTGGTAGCTACCCAGGGTCGGGCCTGGTTAGTACCTGGGTGGGAGACTGCCTGGAAAAACCAGGTGCTGTGGACCCTGTCTATCGTTCATTGTCCTACTATTTTGGGCGATCAAGCTATGCTTCCCCTCTATGCTTCCGATCTGGATTCAGCCGGACAACACCACGGCCGTGGCTTCGGTCTACCATCAGGTATACCGGCAAGGCGGACTACTGGAGTCGCCGGAAGCTGGACCAGGGCGACTGGTCATTGTGCTTGGGGGTGTTTTGGCTCCCTTGCAGGAGGTGAGTCTCACAGGGCATGGATCTTCTGGCCGCTCATCTCCACCGTAAGGGTGTCAAAGTTGGTGGCCAGATGTAGTGATCTTGTACAGACTCGTCAGTCGCGCTGGTGGCCCTGTGGGGTCTGTATCGGTGGCTTTATGCCATTCCACCATCGTAGTTGCTCCCTCGGCTGCTCCACAGAGTGGAGGCTGAGGGGATCCCGATGATTCTAATCGCTCCAGATAGGCCTTGGCGTCCTTGGTACGCCAATATCGGGCACCTGGTAGCAGAGGTACCCTGGCGGTTGCCAGGGTGGGAGGGTCTTCTGTCCCGAGGTCCCATACTTCCTCCTGATGTACAGTTACTGACTTGCTCAACATGGCTATTGGAAGCTAGACTTTAAGAGACCGGTGTCTGTCGTCATCTTAACCATGATGAGGGCACGGTAGCCTTCTTCCGGAGGATCTAGCGTCGCACCTGGAAGGCATACATCTCTTGGTGCGAAGAGATGGAGTGACGTCCACGGCCATACTCTGTCCAGGGTGTTGCTGTTTTTACAGCTTGGAGTGGATCTAAACATTGCTTAAAGCACCGTTTGGGGGCAGATTTCAGCCTTGGCTATCTTCTTTCAGTGGCTTTTTGCGGCCCGTTTCCTGGTGGGTACCTTTTTGTGCAGGGGGTTTGTCATATACTTTCCCCTCTTGGCCCACATCTTCTCCCATGACTCTGGTGCTCTCGGTTCTTCAGGAACCTTCCTTTTGGAAACATCAGAGAGATTTTTCTCTTGACACTGTCTCAGAAGGTGGCCCCTTTAGTAGCCTTTACCTCTGTTAGTGGGGTCTCTGAGTTGGCGTGCAAGTGGGAAAGTTGTCTTGCAAGCCGCCATTCTTGATCCTCCATAAGGATTACGTGGTGGTGCACTTCCAAAGGTGGTTTCGGCCTTTCGCCAGAATAAAGACATTCTTCTTTCATCCTTCTGTCCTCAGCCGGCACATCCTGCGGAGGTTGCCTTTCATACTTTAGGCGTCGTACGCGCTTCGCGGGTGTACCACCCTGCTTCGGCTTCGTTTTGGAGATCTGACTCTCTTTTGTGTCGGTGTCTGGTCCACAAAAGGGCCTGGCGGTCTCGTCGACCACTATTTCTCGGTGGATCAGGTAGGCTGTCATACAGGCCTATTCTCTTAAGAGGCGGGCCCCCCTTCCCGGCACTTTCGACCAGGGCAATTGGTGCTTTCTGGGTTTTTTTCCGACATCATGCGTCGGTCTCACAGGTGTGCGAGGCGGCGACTTGCTCGTCCATTCACGCCTTTTCCAGAATTTACATGGTTGCTGTGAGTGCATCTCCTGATGCTTCTTTCGGCCGCTAGTTTTTGCTGTTTAAAGTTGTACCTCCTCCGTTGAGGAGCTCTGCTTGTTTTGGGGTGAAGTTAAAATTGGTTTTACTGATATATTTCCCACCCCTCGTTTTTTTGACGCTGCTTGGGGACGTCCCACTTGTCAAGATTTAAGGAGCTGTGTCCGTCCATGGACAATAAGAGAAAATAGGATTTTTTGTTACTACCGGAGGCTGCATACTGCAGGGAGGAGGGTTATGCCTAGAGGAACCACCCCCTGGGCGGGGCTTGTTAACTCTGTTAATGTAACATGTATTTAATTATCTAACATGTTTCTGCCTAGTCCTCTCCAGAGAACATAACCCACTTGTCAAGCTTTAAGGAGCTGTGTCCGTCCGTGTGTTTCGTATCACTTTAACCACCTAAAGCAGAAGTAAACCCATTGATCTAACAGTTTCAAAAAGCAGTTACATTTCCGGAATGCTCTCAACCAAACTGTCAAACTATCCAATAGCTGGTGTCATAACTGATCACATGTGCAGCATCATGGCAGTTGAAGATTAAACATAGGCCAAGATGGCAGCTTCCTTGCCTGAAAATGATAGGTGGGTTTACTTCCACTTTAAGCCCCGGACCATTTGGTTGCTAAAGGACCAGGCCCCTTTTTGCGAAAATTAGCATCCTTTTTTCCCCCACAAATAGAGCTTTCTTTTGGTGGTATTTGATCACCTCTGCGGTTTTAAATTTTTGCGCTATAAACACAAATAGAGCGACAATTTCGAAAAAAAATCAATATTTTTAACTTTTTGCTATAATAAATATCGCCCAAAAATATATAAAAAAATGTTTTCCTCAGTTTAGGCCGATACGTATTCTTCTACATATTTTTGGTAAAAAAAAATTGCAATAAGTGTTTATTGATCGGTTTGCGCAAAAGTTATAGCGTTTACAAAATAAGGGGTAATTTTTTGGCATTCTTATTAATTTTTTTTTTACTAGTCGTGGCAGCGATTTTTATCGTAACTGCGACATGGCGGACACATCGTACACCATTTTGGGACCATTGTCATTTTTACAGCAAACAGTGCTATAAAAATGCATTGATTACTGTGAAAATGGCAGTGAAAGGGTTAAACTGTAGGGGGTGATGAAGGGGTTAAGTGTGACCTAAAGGGTGATTCCTACTGTTAGGAGGCGTGGCTTGGCTTGAAATGTCACTAATCGTTGTTCCCTATGACAGGGAACAGACGATCACTGACATGCCACTAGGAAGAACAGGGAAGGTTTGTTTACAGCGATCGGGTCCCTCGGGCGCAGTCACGGAGTTCCCGATAGGGTCACGAGCGTACCAGAGGTGGTGCGCACGCGACCCACGGCTCGCACATTAAAGGGGACGTAACTGTATGCCATTGTGCGCAGCCGTGCCATTCTGCCGACGTACATCGGCGTGTGGCAGTCGGCAAGTGGTTAAGGTAACTGATGGATTGGAAACCGTTATAATATGTAAGTACTTTCTTCACTGGATAATTATACTGGCGCAGTGGTTAGGAAATATTTTAACCGTGTGCAAACTGCTTCAGCTCATTTATATTTTAGGAACATCTTGCTTGAACAATCTCCTTCAGGAGATCAACACGATATGTTGTTAGATTTTATTTTATTTTTGGAGAAGATTTTTTTAAATTAAATATTCTCAATATACACTTTACCTATACTCAGTCCTTATGGAGAAAACATAGCTATTATTTTATATATTAAAATGTAAATGTAAAATGTAAATTATAACAAAAGTTCCTTGTGCTCTGAAAGTGACTAAATACAAATATTCCGTGATATATCTATCTGTGCTGCTACTTAATATTAAAATCTAATTAAAAAGGCAAAAAAAATCACCAGTGTCACACTAACAATAATCCACTGTAGCGCTATTGTGGCGTATTATAAGTGTGACACTGATGATTTTTTTACCCTTTTGTTTAACCACATCAATACTAGGCACTTTCACCCCCTTCCTTCCCAGGCCAATTTTCAGCTTTCAGCGCTCTCACATTTTCAATGACAAATGCGCGGTCATGCTATACTGTACCCAAATAAAATTTTTATCATTTTGTTCGCACAAATAGAGCTATCTTTTGGTGGTATTTGATTAAAAAAAATTGCGATATTGGCGGAAAAAATAGCGAAAATTTTGAAGAAAAAAAAAAATATTTCCTTCTTTCCATTTTAAAAGAAATCCAATAAAATGTATAAGAATTGGCTTGTGTGATCACGCACATATATACGCAAATGATCATGTACAGATGTGCGCAGATAATCATTGGAACATATGATTTTACTAGGGCTGTGACTGCTTAAAATTTTTGTGTTCGATTAATCGTTTTTTTTTTAATCGATTAATCGACTAATTTCGATTAATTAACGCACATACAGATACAAGCACTTTTAGCTGATATCCTTGCATTGCAACTCTGCATTAGTCAGTGGTAAATGTGATGGGGGCAGATGTGTATATTCTTGCAGTATGGGAGCAGATGTGTATATTACAGCATCTACCCCCATGCTGTAATATACACATCTGCCCCCATGCTTTTCATATACACATCTGCCCCCATGCTTTTCATATACACATCTGCCCCCATGCTTTTCATATACACATCTGCCCCCATGCTTTTCATATACACATCTGCCCCCATGCTTTTCATATACACATCTGCCCCCATACTTTCCTATACACATCTGCCTGCATGCTTTCATATACACATCTGCCTGCATGCTTTCATATACACATCTGCCTGCATGCTTTCATATACACATCTGCCCGCATGCTATACATGATGGTTGTCCTCTCTTACCTTCTTAAGGCAGGAGGACCCGTCCGCAGAGTAGCTGACACTGACACGTGCACGATGCAAGCAGGCGGGCGCAGTGGCGTAACTAGAACCTTCAGGGCCCCGATGCATGAAACCATGAAGGGCCCCCCCAATGTTGCCAACCTACCAGATTGAAATTTACTTTCACGACATCCGAAATTTACTGGCACACTACACTACACTGGCATTTCGCAAAAGTTACTAAATAAAATGTAATAGACATTAAGGTAAAAAAACATAATTTCAATATAATAAGGGCAAATGATTTAGTCACATCACCTCCTGCCTCCAATCTCCTCCTGCGGTGCCACCATCACCCCCTACCTCCATCGTATCCCCCTCTGCCACCATCACCTGTCACTGTCGGCTGGGCTGTCTGTCACACTCTCTATCCCCGACTCCCCTGTGAACGTTGTGTTGCCTGGATGCAGCAGGCTCCGCCATTCCGCCGCCGCCGCGTGCTTCTCAGAGGGGTGCTAAAGAGGGGGTAAGACACAGGGTTTGTAGGGGTGTTACACAGGAGACAGGGGTGGTAGGCATGTTAGACATAGCCAGGGGTGGTAGGGAGGGGGTTAGACACAGGCAGGGGTGGTGGGGGGGGTTAAACACAGGCAGGGGTGGTAGGGAGGGTTAGACACAGCCCGGGGTGGTAGGGGGGGTTAGACACAGCCATGGGTGGTAGGGGGGGTTAGACACAGCCATGGGTGGTAGGGGGGGGGTAGACACAGCCAGGGGTGGTAGGGGGGGGGGTTAGACACAGCCAGGGGTGGTAGGGGGGGTTAGACACAGCCAGGGGTGGTTAGACACAGCCAGGGGTGGTGGTAGGGGGTTTAGACACAGCCAGGGGTGGTTAGACACAGCCAGGGGTGGTGGTGGTAGGGGGGTTAGACACAGCCAGGGGTGGTGGTAGGGGGGTTAGACACAGCCAGGGGTGGTGGTAGGGGGGTTAGACACAGCCAGGGGTGGTGGTAGGGGGGTTAGACACAGCCAGGGGTGGTAGGGGTGGGGGGGGGTTCACACAGCCAGGGGTGGTAGGGGGGGGGTTAGACACAGCCAGGGGTGGTAGGGTGGAGGGGGGTTAGACGCAGCCAGGGGTGGTAGGGGGGGTTAGACACAGCCAGGGGTGGTTAGACACAGCCAGGGGTTCTGGGGGGGCAGTGTGACAGGTGGGGGAGCAGTGTGACAGGTGGGGAAGCAGTTTCTGGGGGGGCAGTGTGACAGGTGGGGGAGCAGTTTCTGGGGGGGCAGTTCTGGGGGGGGGGAGTGTGTCAGGTGGGGGAGCAGTGCGACAGGTGGGGGAGCAGTTCTGGGGGGGCAGTGTGACAGGTTGGGAAGCAGTTCTGGGGGGGGGCAGTATGTCAGGTGGGGAAGCAGTGTGTCAGGTGGGGAAGCAGTGTGACAGGTGGGGGAGCAGTTCTGGGGGGGCAGTATGTCAGGTGGGGAAGCAGTGTGTCAGCTGGGGAAGCAGTGTGTCAGGTGAGGAAGCAGTGTGACAGGTGGGGAAGCAGTGTGACAGGTAGGGGAGCAGTTCTGGGGGGGGCAGTGTGACAGGTGGAGGAGCAGTGTGTCAGGTAGGGGAGCAGTTCTGGGGGGCAGTGTGTCAGGTAGGGGAGCAGTTCTGGGGGGGGCAGTGTGTCAGGTGGGGAAGCAGTTCTGGGGGGGGGGCAGTGTGTCAGGTGGGGAAGCAGTTCTGGGGGGGGCAGTGTGTCAGGTGGGAGGGCAGTGTGACATGTGGGGGAGCAGTGTGTCAGGTGGGGGAGCAGTGTGTCAGGTGGGGTAGCAGTGTGTCAGGTGGGGTAGCAGTTCTGGGGGGGGGCAGTGTGTCAGGTGGGGGAGCAATGTGTAAGGGGAAGAAGCAGTGTGACGGGGAGAAGTGTGACATATAATACAGCTCATCCGACATCACATACACAGCTCTCTGTGCACCAGCATTACCTTCTCCCCAGCAGCTGCAGCACTGCCTCGCACATCTCTCCCTCCACCTGTTCACGGCTCAGCCTCCTGTTCTCATCTTGGGTGTCCCAGCCAGGTCCCGCAGCACCACCACCAGCACAATCCCCCCTGCCGCCTCCTGCTCCACCAGTCCACCATACCTAGAGCCGACCCGACGAGGAAACCCGGAAGTAGCGCGGAGCTACATGTAGGGGAACTTGGCGCTGAGGGGGGAGAAGGAGGATGCCGGATGCTGCGGGTGATGATGACGTCAGCGCGCGGCTACTTGCTTGCTGCCGGGTGGACCAAGATGGCCGCGGCTCCGGAGCTAGGCCGAAGCCGCGGTCTTTCCTATCGGCGAGACCGCGGAGCTCACTCCGCGGATCATCGATTACAATTTTTTTAGTCGATCAAAGAAATTAACGATTAATCGAACAATTAATCGTTAATTTCCGCAGCCCTAGATTTTACTGTTACATATGTGGGGCATAGGTGTTTTGACGTGTGTGGCGACGTGTGTGGCGACGTGTGTGGCGACGTGTGTGGCGACGTGTGTGGGGACAGTGTTTTGGGGACAGTGTTTTGGGGACACTATTTTTGGGGACTTTGTGTGTTTACATTGTGTTGGGACATGTGTGGGGACACTGGACTGGTGATGTGTGTAAAAAGCTGTAAAAAACAGCTCATACTCACTGATCACCGGCCTGCTGCAGAGATCCGCTCTCCTCTCCTCACTGACAACTTCTGTGTGAGGAGAGCCGATCGCCTAGCAGCCGACTCTCTATTTACATCACATGATGGCTGTGATTGGACACAGCCTTCATTTGATCAGGAGGGCCAATCGCAAAGCCCTCCTGCTGATCATAGATGCCCCTTTTTTGGGTGACACGAGCGCATCGGGATTGCGCCGCTGCGCAGGGACGCGCGTGCGATCCCACTCCTTCTGAGGGATGTTCCTGAACGTCCACTCAGGAGGAGGAAGTGCCCTCTCAGCCATATATGTGCAGTGACCGGGTGGGAGATGGTCAAATGTAAAATGTTACCTCGCAGTCACCAATTTAGTTTGAGTTCATCATATGTTTATTGCACTTTTATTGTGTCTCTTATGAGAATTTATACCTAGCACAAGGATAGCGCACTTTTTATTGTTTGGTTGCAGCTTGTTACACATCCTACTCGGATTGGTGATTTAGATGCTGCTGTTTGTTTAATCGAATTGAATTTTTATTGTATTTGTTTCACTTTTTTGTCAATAAGGTTTACAGTTTTTTTTGCAAGCGCACAAATATTATCTTGGGTTTAGTAATTGAAGATGTGTGCTGTGCTTGTATTGTATAAAAATAAATAAAAATATATGTATTGTGAAGTGGCGACATACAAGAGTTAGGTTGGTCCAAATCTAATAGTTATTATTGGCAATGGTGAGTATTCAACTTTTACAATGAAGACTTGGCTCAAATTTTTCTCTTATACAGTTATGTGGTGAATTCATTGTGGTACACACCTGTGGCAGACTTTGCGTATGGGTTACATTGCCAACCTGCCACACTGAATATTTTATGCTGTATATACCTCAGGATGAAAAAAGTATCTGATCCCCTGCTGATTTTGTACATTTGTCCACTGACAAAAAATGATCAATGTTAGGTTTATTTCAACAGTGAGAGACAGAATAACAACAAAAATGTCCAGAAAAACACATTTCAAAAAAGTTACAAAATTGATTTGCATTTGAATGAGTGAAATAAGTATTTGACCCCTTTGCAAAACATGACTTAAGTCCTGGTGGCAAAACCCTTGTTGGCAATCACAGAGGTCAGATGTTTCTTGTAGTTGGCCATCAGGTTTACACACATCTCAGGAGGGATTTTGTCATTAAGGTTTTGAGGCTGACATTTGATAACTCAAATCTTCAGCTCCCTCCACATATTTTCTATGGGATTAAAGTCAAGAGACTGGCTCCAGGACCTTAATGTGCTTCTTCTTGAACCACTCCTTTGTTGCATTGGCTGTGTGTTTTGGGTCATTGTCCTGCTGGAATACCCATCCATGATCCATTTTCAATGCCCTGGCTAAGGGAAGGAGGTTTTCACCCAAGATTTGACAGTACATGGCCCCGCCCATCGTCCATTTAATGCAGTGATGTTGTCCTGTCCCCTTAGCAGAAAAACACCCCCAAAGTATAATGTTTCCACCTCCATGTTTGACAGTGGGGATGGTATTCTTGGGGTCATGGGAAGCATTCCTCCTCCTCCAAACACGACGAGTTGAGTTGATGCCAAAGACCTCGATTTTGGTCTCATCTGACCACAACACTTTCACCTAGTTCTCCTCTGAATCATTAAGATGTTCATTGGCAAACTTCAGACGGGCCTGTACATGTGCTTTCTTGAGCAGGGGGGCCTTGCAGGCCCTGCAGGATTTCAGTCCCTTACGGCGTAGTGTGTTATTGATTGATTTTTTTCTGACTATGGTCCCATGTGCCTTGAGATCATTGACAAGATTCTCCCATGTAGTTCTGGGCTGATTCCTCACCATTCTCATGATCATTGAAACTCCATGAGGTGAAATCTTGCAAGAACCCCCCTAGACTGAGGGAGAATGACAACTATTTGTGTTTCCTTCATTTGCAAATAATCACACCAACTGTTGTCACCCTCTCACCAAGCTGCTTGGCGATGGTCTTGTAGCCCATTCCAGCCTTGTGTAGGTCTACAATGTTGTCCTTGACATCCTTGGTCTTGGCCATGGTGGAGAGATTGCCACCTGATTGATTGATTGCTTCTGTGGACAGGTGTCTTTTATACAGGTAACAAGCTGAGATAAGGAGCACTCCTTTAGGCTGGGTTCACACTTGTCCAACAAATGCTCAGACATTAGGAGCTCATGATGTGTGAAAATCAATGTTTCCCTATGAGAGCCGTCTTAACTGGTTCGACACATGTCAGTCCGACTTTGAAAATGCTCCCTGTACTACTTTGGTCCGACATTGATCCTACTTCAGCCCATTGAATATCATTGAAGTCGGACCAAAGTAGTAGCCTTGTCCTTACCATCCAACTTTTGACATGATTACAGCAGCAGTAAAAGGAATTTATCTCACTCTGGGATTGTTTTGATTGGTCAAAGAACAAGTCAGACTATCACAAAGTCGGATCAAAGTAGTCTAAAAAAGCAAAATATACTGCGCTGAATGATGTCAATAATAAAATAACAGTGTGAATACAAAATCAATGTATAAACCAAGATAATGGAATAATTAGGCAGCCAGCACACCAGTGGATAACAGGTGAACAAGAGAAAGAAAAATTAGTGCAGCGCCAAAGTTACAGGAAAAAAACATCCACATGAGGCAAGTGGGTAGAATAATAATAAATAAAGAAAATTAGGGAATAGACTGGACGTCTATTCGACTAGAGTGATAATTATTGAAAAGAACCACTTCAATGTGTAAATAAGCTGGATAATGAGTCCAGCAAACAACTTGATAGGATTATAGTCCCATAAAAGTAAACGTAAGGTGAGTGAGTATTCTTTGGATGCTTGTAAGTATCATCAGACTTCACAGTTTTCCTTATGTTTAAGACCTCCACATTTCCCCATAAATAATCTGTGGCATATAGATGAAATGGGTAAGCTTACCAGCTGTAGTTGACCCACTAACACCATACGGTGAGTGGGTCCTAAAGGCTTGTATGGACCGGCTGCCCTCCTCAGGATTGGACGTGGATATGGCTCTCACTCCTGGCACTCCAAGCAGATCCAAACTGGTAGGGATGGCCACAGGATAGTTGGTAGGGTCCTCCAGCAAATTTTCCGGGCACAGGAAAAAAAGGAGAAAGGGGGTACACCTCCTCATAGTGTAAAATAGTATTTATTGATACACGCAGATCACAGCAATACGTTTAAAATACTAAAAATGATTTAAATGAATAAAAACAGCACAAAATAGAAAAAGTCTCAATATGTGAAAAAGTTCCCACAGCCAAATACACAAACACACTGAGGAAGAAAATCGCTGCGCAGTGAAAGTGTTTGAAAGGTTCAACCCGACCGGTTTCGTCTACAAAAGACTTCAACTGGGGCTGGGAACTGAACCTATACACCTCCTGCGCATTAATATAGTTACCCCAATCACTCGTATGAGCCCCTGCACCCGCGCGTCATTAACCTCCTATGCTTGC
The DNA here is from genome assembly GCA_029574335.1 of Rana kukunoris. NCBI lineage: Eukaryota > Metazoa > Chordata > Amphibia > Anura > Ranidae > Rana > Rana kukunoris. The sequence goes on along the minus strand of CM056058.1, from coordinate 86,366,689 downwards.
GTTCCACGCGCCGGAAATGGCGTTACAACGCAACCCGGAAGTTGTGGGTGGTTCACGTCGGAAATGGTGTCACGACGCGATCCCGGAGATGTGAGTGAATAGAGGAAAGAAACTTTGTCGCATCCCACACTCCTCCCTAGCGTTTGGAGGTGGGATCGACAGTAATGCCTTGCAATCTATGTTAATGCGAGGGGATGGCGGGACAAAGGCATGTCTCGCCATTCACCTCGCTAATACAATGCCACAACCTAGAAAAGGTATGTATGGCAGTGTTGGGTGCGTCTGAGGTCCTGGCAACCTATAAGCACCCTCCAGCGTTTGACCAACAGGGAGAAGTGATCTTAAAGGGCCAGGACCAAAAAAATATATATTGGAAAAATTAGGTTATATATTGGAAAAATTAAATAAGAAAAACAACTAATAGTTATATTAGTAAGTATATAAAGAATTGCTTATAAAATTCCCCACTCCCTTGGTAAGGACATGGACCTTGCATATAAGCAACAGACCCAACCATCCTTTACCGTGTCAAAGACTAACTCAAATGGACCGCCTCAGTGTAGTGAAACTCATACGAGTGTCTGGGAGTAGAAGTAAAAAATCAACAATATATTATCCAATATTCAGAAGTATCCTGTTCATGAAAGTCGGATGAATTGTAGGATCAATGTAGGACCAATGTCGCAGAGCAAAGTAGGATGAAAGTTGTACTGCTGTTGTGTAGTAGAGTGTGAACCCAGCCTAACCTGTATAGACACCTGGGAGACAGAAATCCTGCTGACTGATAAGGGATCAAATACTTATTTCACTCATTGAAATGCAATTCAATGTATAACCTTTTTTTAAATGCTTTTTTCTGGATATTTTTGTTGTTTTTCTGTCTCTCACTGTTAAAATAAACCTGCCATTAAAGGGGTTGTAAAGGTCCGTCTTTTATTTTCTAAATAGGTTCCTTTAAGCTAGTGCATTGTTGGTTGACTAACCTTTTCCTTCGATATCCCTTCTAAATGTTTTTTTTCTTTGTCTGAATTTCTCACGTCCTGTTTCTCCTCAGTAAGCTTTCCACCATCATCCGGCAGCACTCGTGCATGATTGAGGTGGAGGGCAATACTGGTGATTCTCATTGCACCCAGATGGATACAATACTCAGACCTCATGAGACCCCATGGGCTATTCCAGATCATCCAGATTTTCTGTCTCAGAAATTGGTTTACCACCCTGCTTTAAGGTTACTGGCTATGATGGCTTAGCTGTTGCAGTGCAGATTCTGAAGGGCAGGGGCCTACATTATCTGGTTATTCTTATGCTCCTAAGGGCTAGGCTAGGAAACCTATCTTCAAAAGGTGGAGGACTACCTAACTTGAAAAGAGGGACGCATCCTGACCTTTATTCAATCTAGTTTGGATCACCACCAGGACAGGACTTAGGTTGGTGGGGGCCCCTGGGCTTGAGTCACTTTTGGGCCCTACCTTCTATACAATACTTTAAATATAACCAAATGATACATACACACTATGTATTAGAGCTACACAATTCTGGATAAACTGAGAATAAAAATAGAGATCACGATTTTGAAGTAAACCCCAGCCGATTTTTGCAGTTTTTCAATTATTAAAGCGGAATTTCACCCTAAATATAAGATCTCCCATGTGATCCAGCATACTGGCGTCAGCGCCAGTATGCTGTTTTTTTTTTTTTTTACTCGCACACTTACTGTATTATGCCGGAATTTCATTTTTTTCCCCCGCGGTGGACGGCTCCAGTATTGCTCGTCACATCTTCCTAAAATACCCGATATGGACTCGGGTAATCTCGGCGAAAATGCGGCGCCTGCGCACAGACCTAGGAGCTGACTGCGCAGGCGCCGTATTTCTCCGAGTCCTATTTCGGAGGGCGTGACACGCCATAGCTGTAGGACTCGGAGAAATACGGCGCCTGCGCAGTCAGCTCCTAGGTCTGTGCGCAGGCGCCGCATTTTCGCCGAGATTACCCGAGTCCATATCGGGTATTTTAGGAAGATGTGACGCGCTATACTGGCGCCGTCCACCACGGGGGAAAAAAAGAAATTCCGGCATAATACAGTAAGTGCGCGAGTAAAAAAAAAAAAAACCAGCATACTGGCGCTGACGCCAGTATGCTGGATCACATGGGAGATCTTATATTTAGGGTGAAATTCCGCTTTAAGTTATAACAGCTCATCGCACTGCAATACATATATATATATATCCCCCAAAAACAAGGCCTGCAAATACCTTTTTTAGGATGGTTTCGTTCTCTGAATTTATGGGTATATCAAGCGTCATTCGTACTGCTGTTATGTGATTCAAATTATGACGTAGCTTCCGCCCTTACTGTGTCCCTGTCGGTAATCTCGCACATGTGCCGTTGCGCTGTAACCATTCATTGCTGTGTCTGCGGCTGCTGTTTTCTTTCACTCCCCTTTTGTGACGTCTTCTTTAGTCACGCGGGGGAGTTTTAGGAAGAGTGGAAGGAGCTAAACACTGTGAGACTTCTCCTCTGTGCCCCTCTAAACCGGCAAGCTTTAAATGCCGGTTTAGAGGGGCTAATGTGCGCAAGCACGGTGACGTCATGCAAATGATCAGCTGCCTGTGTTATGGGCTATTTTTTAAGACAATGTTGTGTCCAAGGGTTTACATTACAACCACTTTAAATGACTGGCATATTATTGAAAAAACTTAAATGTAAGGGGCCCCCTATTGGGCGGGGCCCATGGGCTTGAGCCCAGTCAAGCCCAATGGTAAGTCCGGCCCTGATCACCACCCTGAGTACTATCTAGGGTCGAATCTTGGCTCTAGCAATATTTGCCCCTTATGCTTTGGTGAAGGCCTTTTTACAGTGTGTGGTTCATGTAGTTCAACCTGTATGTCTAACTCTTAGGCCTCGTACACACGAGGCAATCTATTTGTTCAAATCGGTCGGACCGACCGATTTGAACAAATCTGTTTGCTAGGATTTTGGTTTGCTCGCGTGTACACACGAGCAAACCAAAATCCCCGCCAGCAGACGGCACGCTGACGTGGCGGTGACGTGGCGGTGACGTTGACGCCGCCACGTCACCGCACCAGGAAGTAAAACACTTACGCGCATGCGCCGAATCCATTCGGCGCCGGTGCGAGACGACATGTCTGCTGGTAAGTGTACTAACCAGCAGACATGTCGGGAGGACGGATTCCCACCCGATAGATTTCAAAGCATGCTTTGAAATCTGTCGGGTGGCCAAATCCGTCGGCTCGCCCGTACACACGATCAAATCTGTCTGCTGGGACGGTCTAGCAGACCGTTTCCAGCAGACAGATTTGATCGTGTGTACGAAGCCTTACTCCATTGGATATCAAGCTCCTGGTTCCTATAAGGAATAACACTCTTTCAAATCCCACTTACAAGGTTGCCTTACTCCCTGCTATTACCCCTGTGAGGCGTATTCAGCTACATCCACTTTCAAACTGACCGACTCTCTCTTTGTCATTCTGGAACAACCATGTTTGGGACAGCCACTCATTATTCGAGCTAATGGGCTTAGGGATAAGGTTCCAAGCTTTCCCGTCAAATTTCACTCTAATGCCACGTACACACGACCATTTTTGATGATGAGAAAAATGATTTTTTTTTAATTTGTCATTAAAAACAATTGCGTGTAGGCTCCAGAGCATTTTTCTCAATGAGAAAAATGGGCATTAAAAAATTTAAAGCCTACCTGCTCTGTTTTTTCTCAACGTTTTTTTCATGTCATCGTTTTTCTTGTCGTGAAAAATGGTTGTGTGTAGGCTTTAACGACGGGAAAATAAACTTGCATGCTCAGAAGCAGGTTATGAGAATGGAAATTTGCATAATCAGCCCAAAGGGTGGCGCCATTCAAATGGAACTTCCCCTTAATAGTGCCGTCGTACGTCACCGCGCTTTGCTCTAGCGTTTTGTATCACAATCGTGTGGAATCACATTGAGAAAAACTTTTTTTTTCAATGACATGAAAAATGTTTGTATGTACACTGCATAATGCCCCGTACAATCTTTCCCCCTACACACAGCCGGTTTCCCCAGAAAAAACGTGTGTATGCTCCATCGCAGTTTTTCCCATAGGAAACTGCCAAAAAACACTGGGCAATAGTCCGCCGGTTCTCTTTTTTTGTCCGGAGGTTTTGGGCAGTTTTCCCATCTTAAAAAGTGCGAGGAGCATACACATGGCCGGGATTTCCAGCCAAAAACCTTGCAGTTTTGCCATCGGGAAAACCGCCCATGTGTACGAGGCTTAAATAGGTCAGTAAGTTCATCTTGGGCTCTTCCTCATCAGTAAACTGTTTCCCAGATTTGCAAGGCTGCTACCTGGTCATCATTTTACATGTTGTCTAAGCTTTATATTAAGCTGTAAGGAGCGCTCAGATCTTTTTCATCTAGTTGTTTTTTGTGGACCTGTTAGCGTTTTGTTTGCTATGTTTCCTACCTCTCAGTTGGACTGCTTTTGGTGTTCCCAGATGTCTGAGAATTCCATCTAAGCCTTGGGTCCCTTAATGATTAATGAGGAAAAAAATATTTTGGATTTACTGTAAAAAATAAATAAAAATGTTGGTGTTCATTAAGGGATGCTGGTGCTAGCCATATGACTTTTTAATCGACTTCTAATACTGCTTTTCTACAACACTGAAACAAGATGGGAGTGGGAAAGGTTATATCCAATTGACTAACAGCTTTTTGTTTACCATTTTCCAATTCAGCAGTAGGCAGCAGCATAACCCCGATGCTTTAGAATTCTTTCTGACCCTTTGTCCCTTAATGAACTCCAAGTAATAGATTTTATGGTATGCCATATTGTATTGCCCTCAATATTCACTTCACTTAAGTGGTTCTAAAGCCCTATGTTTTTTTTTTTTACCTCCAATGCATGTAAAAACCATTCTGTGCTGCAGGATCCCTTCCTCACCTCCCTTATACTTACCTGAGCCTGATTTTGATTCATTAATGTGCAGTGTCTCTCTCTGCTCTCACTCTCCTCACAGTGTAGATTGATCTCAGTGGGAGCTATTGGCTCGTGCTGCTGTCAATCAAATCCTATGAAGAGGGACACTGGGGGGAAGCCCAGCTGTCTATGTCAGTGGACAAATGCAGCAGGGTTCAAGGGCCTACTTTCACAAGCAGCTTGATAGGTGGGGTACTCAGAAAGAGGGAGGGAAAAAAAAGAAAAGGGGAGGAGCCAGGAGCAGCAGCAGAGAAAAACGCAAAAGGCAGGGATTGTAGCTGCTGTGTGCATAACCATTACACAGAGCAAGTAAGTATAACATGTTTGTTATTTAAAAAAAACAATAATGGTTTAATATCACTTTAAGTACTGGTTACAATGCATTATATTACGTACAGTTGCCATATTTGTTATGTACAATATTGATATTTCACTGGAATAAATTGCCCCCTCTTGTCATACTTTCTTCATTTCACTGCCATACAAAAGGACCTGTTAGGATGGAAATCCAGAGACTGAAGAATCTTAAGAGTAATAAGAGCATCAGAGGTTCAAAGTCTGTCAGATTTGCCGATCTGTCAGCTGCCTGACCTCTCATCTCCCATTCTCAGAATGTGTACTGTGTGAGGTGAAGCAGTTCGGAGGCAGCAGTTGTTCCTGACACTTCACATAAATTATCAGGCTGACATAGTAACTAAAATCACAAAGCTACCTAATTCACAAAGCTTTAACACCAGTCCAAGGCACTTGTGTGACTGTAACTTTCAATTTTATTGGATTTAAAATAACGGTCATTTAAAAAATATAAGTTTATAAAATATATGTAAATGAATATATATATGTATATGTGTGTGTATGTGTATATGTATATATATATATATATATATATATATATATATATATATATATATACATATTTGTCCTTTGTAAAACTAAATATAGCTGGCCATGCTGTTTTATGGGTAACATTTTAAACAACATTTCATAGAAAGAGAAGGTTCCAAGAAGGTATGTTAATTTTTCTAATCACGAGTGGGTCAAATTGATGTTTGCTTTTGACCGCAGTGACAATTTTTGTTGAACGAACACATTTCGAACAGTGTATGTGGTTTTTATTTGGTAAAGTCCATTCATCTATCCCAGCTGATGTTAAGAGTACAGAGCTTTTATGTTTAATGCAATAGAAAATCAAACTCTTAAAATGTATCTTAATTTAACTGATGTAGCTTAATTTGGATAAAACATTCTCAATTTGTGTTTTTGTATCAGGACTTTGTTATTTATGTGATGACCCGAAAGAAACATCTGTTTGGAAGAGCAGAAAAAACTTCAAGGGACAAAGGACCTTACGTTGATACTTTCCTGTCAGCTCCAGATATACTGCACCGTCACTGCTGTGTGTGGAGGTTAGATTCCTCATCTCAAAAGAACCTAGTCCGTGTAAGACCTTACCGGGGAGCCCTTGTTACTCACAATGGGGCAGTACTTCAGAGAGAAGCTGAACTCCACACTGGGGACTTACTGGGGCTTGGAGAACATTTTCTCTTTATGTACAAGGACCCTAGAGTTCCACAGTCCAGACCTGCCTGGCTTCCCCAGTCCTGGTCCTCTCCTGGCCTGAGTGGGGCCTTTTCATGTCAAATGTGTGGGAGATCACTCCAGGAGCGACAAGAGGCTGTCCAAGCTTACATAGAGAGCAAGGATTTGGTGCTACAATACCGCTCACAGGAAGAGGATGCTGTATTAAAAGAGATTATTGAGAAAAACGGCAACCCAAGCACTGAATTCAAACTGTCCCCTGCCTACCTCTTCAGCCTCTGCATTGAGCACTCAACAAAAGCCCTGGATCCTGGACACTTTCCTAAACTGTTAATGAAGATTGCCACCATGATTAAGGAAGTTGTCTGGGTAAGTTCATTTCCATTTCTTTTGTTTGCAATATCTATTTTCCAGTGAAAAATTAAATAAATCACGCTAACTCTAAACATAAACACTTTTTGAAAGCGCAAAATTATGATTTTAAATGTGAGTGATATATGATGATATATATAGCTCACTAATATATCAAAGGCAATGGAGTTTGATCGCCACTAGAAGGCGCTATGTGGCAATCTCAGAACCTCCCAGTGTTAGTAAATAGCAGCAATGGACTGGCCATTGGGACTACAGGGAGTTTCCCGGTGGGCTGATGGCTCAGTGGGCCGGCTTCAGTCACAGCGGACCGCCACCCCCCTCCGCTCCTCTGTCTCTCCCTCCCTGCAGCGCTCACCTGGGGGGAACAGAGAAGCAGGGGGAGGACCAGAGGAGCTGGGAGGACGACAGAGGAGCATGGGGGAGGAGACAGACAGCTGACTCAACAGCTATGGCCTGGGAGTTTCTCACTTCTGTCTAATCTTGTCCCATAAGGGGGGCACCAAACTGATTCTTTGCCCGGGTGAAATAATGTCTAGCTTCCCCACTGGTACTGCCTATAAGAGTACCAGTATCTAACAAAGTAGAACTGCTAGTGGCTAGTGAAGGGGGAGAGGGAGCTTGGGTGGCCGGGAGGGGGGGTGCGGGAGTTGTCTGGCCGCCATGGGAGAGACCTGTCAAAGTGGGCCAGTCTGGATGAAGTCCAGGGCCAAATTTTTGTCCCAGTCCAGCCCTGGTAAATAGTGATATGATAGTACCAACAGAATTATATACATTCCGATCAAAAACACATATAAACTAAAAATGGAAGCAGAAATGAAATTAAAGTGATATAAAAATAAATAAAATATGAAAAATTTAAAATTCAAAATTGTGGCAATAAATTCAATAAGTTTTCAACAAATTAATTATCAAACACCCGTGGTTTGTGCCAAATTTCAGATAAGTTGCAAACGTGTCCAAAGAAAACAGTGATGTATCCTCCACCAGACTATGGATTGGCTCCTTACCAAATCTACATGATCCCTTATTACAGGGGATCATAAACAGCATGTAATGGGTAGTCACTCCTAGTCTCGTAGTTCAGACATATACGGTCCAATTTCGGTCTAATTCACATGTGATATCACCGGCATCAATGCCCACCATGAAAAAATAATGATAATAGCTCCACATAGTGTGTTTAATGAGTAAAAAAGGTTTATTAAAAATTAGTAATGCACTTACAAGAATGCATTTTCCAGTATTTTGTTGAATTCTCTAGGATTGTATTTATTTTTTCTTGTTTCAATGATTTAAAAAAAAATAAAGCCATTCTCTGCAGAATGAAGGCGGTTATGGTAAATGGTTATAGCAAACAGGCACATTATTGAGATTTTGTAGTGCAAGTTAAAAAATGTAAGAAAATATTTGATTGGTTGCTTGTTGTAGTGATACCTTTAGACCCCTTTCACACTGGGGCATTTTTCAAGCAAGTTAAAAAAAAGCGCCTGTAAAGAGCCTGAAGGAAGCCTCATCTGCAATCCCAATGTGAAAGCCCGAGGGTTTTTATATCCCTTTCACACTGCCAATGCCTGGAAAACGCTGGTAAAGCTCCGCTAAGACCCCTTTCACAATGAGGCATTTTCAGGCGCTTTGGCGTTAAAAATAGCATTGCAGTGAGAAGGGGTGCTTTAGGCCCCTGGCGGTATACCGGCGCTATTTTTAGCAGCGATATACCGTTGGAATTGCGGTGGCATATGGCCGCTAGCGGTGCGGTTTTAACCACCGCTAGCGGCCGAAAAAGGGTTAATACAAACGGAAATGCGCCTCTACAGAGGCGCATTGTCGGTGGTATTACCACGGTTTCCCATTGCTTTCAATGGGGATGAGCGGTAAACACGCCGCTCCTTCACCGCTCCAACGATGCTGCTAGCAGGAGCGGTCCTGCTAGCGCACCGCTCCAATGTGAAAGCCCTAAGGCTTTCACACTGGGACTGCAGGGCAGAAGTTTTTCAGGCGGTATTTAGGCACTATTTCTTTATCGTACATCACGGGACACAGAGCGCATAGCCATTACACTTGGGTTATATGGGTACCTTCAGGTGTGGACACTGGTGTAATCAATTTCACAGGAAGTTTCCTCCCTATATAACCCCCTCCCACTGGGAGTGCTTCAGTTTTTTCTCCAGTGTCTTAGGTGTTGGTCACGTCTAGCTGTCCCTCGGAGGTCTCGGGACCCAGGATAGCTAGCCGGATCCGTCCGAAGTGCTTCAAAGCCAAGGTGTACGGTACCCGGGCCCTGCTGGAGTGGGGTTTTGCCTATAATGCCTCTCCTTGGAGGGCTGGATTCTGGGCTCCAGTGCCTTAGTCTCTTCCAAGAACTAAACGCTACTGATGCCAGGATGCTATATACTGTAGGTCCAGGTGTGTGGGTTCCTTAACACAGGACCCCGGTCCCTGAAGGTCCAAGACAATACCCACGGAGATGGGGGAAGGTTGGGCCTCTTGCATTTTGCAATACCCTGCGGCGTGGAGCAGGTAAGAGGGAACCTGCGGGACTTGGTTCGACAGTAGGTATCCCCCTGGGGGTTCTGGGTCGGCTAATGGTATGCTTGTGCATCAGCCACTATCTCCACTATGTCTTTTGAGGCAGGATGGGATGTACTAATGTTTACCCAGATAACATGTAGGTATATGTATGCTTTTAAAGATATGTATTTTGCTACTCCCCCCAGATTTGCCTGTTAGCATGATACTGCAGCCCCACGTGCTATAGGGAGGAAATGCTTACAAAACTCCTGTTTCTTAGGAAGCCTATGGGGACAGCTTCCTCTATGTGTGCACTACAATAAAGATTAGTGTCTTGCCTGGTGTCTGTTGGGTTGCTAGCGCTGGTCCAGGCTTCTCCTCTGCTTTCTGCTTCCTCCATGTTGGTTTCAGCGCGGGGGGGCGCGCGCGCGCCGCCTTTTACAGCGTCAGCGTGCATGGGGGGGGGCGGGCCAGCAGCGTCAGGTCTCAATTAAAGCAGCAAAGCATTTCCTGGCTGGTCATTCCCTCCTGAAAGCAGAGGAGGCTAAGGACACAGAGCACGCAGCTGAGCTATTTCTGGCTAACAGTGACACCCAGTGGTGGTTTGTGGATCTTCAGGTCTGGACTTAGCTCCATACTGACCAGAGAAAAAAAAAAGTTTTTTTTCTTAAAGGGACTCAGCCTTAGATCTGGCAGTATCTGAGTCGGTGCAACCTTGGGCTCCAGCTAACGGGCATTGGTGTGGCAATACTCACAGGACTTTCCTCGGTATTGCCGCCTTCTCAGGCGTATGAAAATTTGGAAACATTTTACTATAGCCTGTTCTTATTAATGTTCACTTCTAGCTACAACAGTTGGGTGTTGGCTTTAGGGGTGTCTCAAGGTTGTGCAATGGCTCCCAAGGGATCAGGACCAGCTAAGGCTGCAAAAGGTACCAAAAAACTAAAGGGGTCTCCATCGGGGTCAGAGGATTTGGGCCAGGTTCTAGCGGTCCCACCCTCACCAGATAGACCACCGAACAGCATGTTGCAGGAGCCATTGAGGGTGCTAGGGGCAGAGGCGGCCCCCAATCAACCCATTCCCGTTTATGTTACGGAAGAAATGCTAGCGACCACCCTGGGTGGGCTAGAGAAAAGGTTAACTGCTTTAATTGCCTGCTCTTTGCCAGGTGGCAAACGGGCTAGATCCCCATCACCTAGATCGGTGTTTTCAGATGCAGAGGTCCTCTCTTCGGAGGAATTGGACCCACAGGGGGATCAAGCGGACCCGAGTCCCGACGGTTCAGACATTGAAGGTTCCACTATAGATGAAATTTTTTCGGCTTCTCAAGCAGAGAGTCTGTGGATCCAGTCTCTGACGGATATGGTTCACACTGCTTTTAAACTTCCAGTGTCAGAACAATTAGCCCCCGCGGTATCCTCTTTAGGTTCCTTGAAGGCACCGTTGAGTGGTGCGTCTTTTCCGGTTCACCCCCTTCTGGAGAGCGTGATTTTTCAGGATTGGGCTCGACCTGATAGGATTTTTATCCCTCCTAAAAGGTTCCCTATTCTCTATCCTATGGAAGAAGAATTTGCAAAGAAATGGGCACTCCCTACCGTGGACGCAGCCATTTCCTGCGTAAATAAATCCCTGACCTGTCCGGTTGAAAATGTCCAGATGTTTAAAGATCCAGTCGACAAGAAATTGGAGACCCTACTGAAGGCTTCTTTTACCACAGTAGGTGCCGTGGTTCAGCCAGCGGTGGCAGCCATTGGCGTTTGTCAGGCTTTAAAGGATCAGACTAAACAGATATTAAGGGACATACCGGCTCAGCAAGCTCGTGAATTGGCTGACCTCCCAAGGGCTCTCTGCTTTGCAGTAGATGCTATTAAGGACTCCGTTCAACAGGCGTCCCGTTTATCTCTGCTGTTGGTTCATATGCGTCGCCTTTTGTGGCTGAAAAACTGGTCAGCAGAGGCACCCTGCAAAAGGCTTTTAGCAGGATTTCCCTTTCATGGTGGGAGACTATTCGGTGAAGACCTAGATAAATATATCCAGACCATATCAAGTGGTAAAAGTTCTTTCTTGCCTGTCAAGAAAAGATCGCGTGGGCCCGCGTTTAAGCGACAGGCCTTCGCAGGCTCGGCCCCTTCAACTTCCCGTCAGTATCGACGGCCTCCCGGGCGTTCAGCATTTAATAGCCGCCCACAAGGACAAGCCTCGGCAGGCAAGAGGCCATGGTCTCGCAAGCCGGTTAAACCAGTCATCAAGTCAGATTCATGAAGGGGCGCCCCCACTCTCTTGGGTGGGGGGAAGGCTTCAGTTTTTCCTCCGAAGTGTGGAAGGCCAGAATTCCCGACTCTTGGGTACTGTCCATGGTAGCCACGGGCTACAAGCTAGAGTTTCGGGAAGTCCCCTCTCCTCATTTTCAAGGGTCAAGTCTTCCAAGCGACCCATTAAAGAGGGCCTCTCTTGTAAAAGCATTGGATCGTCTCTTGCTCCAAGGAGTAATTGTAGAAGTACCAACCCAGGAATGGGGTCTGGGATTCTACTCCAACCTTTTCATAATACCAAAGCCCAATGGCGACGTCAGGCCTATCTTAGACCTCAAACTCCTAAATCGCTTTCTAAAGATTCAGACCTTTCGTATGGAGTCCATACGTTCGGTGGCAGCCAGCCTACATCAAGACGACTTTCTAGCATCTATAGACATAAAGGATGCGTATCTGCACGTGCCGATCTACCCGGCACATCACAAGTTTCTTCGCTTTATGATAGATCACCGTCATTACCAGTTCGTAGCCCTCCCTTTCGGGTTGGCAACAGCTCCGCGGGTATTCACAAAGGTGTTAGTCCCGGTGCTAGCCGTCCTAAGGACAGAAGGCATTTTGGTCCTGGCATACCTGGACGATCTTCTGGTTATCGACAGCTCAGCTTCCAGCCTCAATCAGGCAGTAGTTCGCACAGTTCAGCATCTAGAGGAATTCGGGTGGATTGTGAACCAAGAAAAATCGATATTGAAACCCACAAAGCAGTTGGAATATCTAGGCCTTCGGCTAGATACAGACTGCCAGAGGATATTTTTACCTCAAGCAAAGGTCAGATCAATAACTCAAGCAGTTCAAGTGATCTTAGGCAAGAAGAGGCCGACTATTCGCCTATGTATGCGACTGCTGGGGAAGATGGTGGCCGCCTTCGAGGCAGTGCCCTACGCCCAGATCCATACCAGATATCTTCAGGCAGCCATTCTCTCTGCTTGGAACAAGTCCATTCAGGCGTTAGATCGTCCGTTAGTTCTCTCCCCAGGAGTCCGGCGCAGCCTGTTTTGGTGGCTGGTCCCTCAAAATTTGTCAAAGGGGAAATCCTTTTGCCCCATCACGTGGAAGATAGTAACCACGGATGCCAGCCTGTCAGGTTGGGGGGCAGTTCTAGAAGGACAGACCCAGCAAGGGCAGTGGTCGGAGGCAGAAAAACTGCTTCCCATCAATATCCTAGAGATCAGAGCTGCTCGGCTGGCCCTGATCGCCTGGACTCTCCCCCTTCAGGGTCTGCCAGTAAGGATACAGTCCGACAATGCCACTGCGGTGGCATACATAAACCACCAGGGGGGCACGAGGAGCCTAGCAGCCCAAAGGGAAGTAAACCTGATTTTCTCATGGGCCGAAGCCCATGTACCCTGCATCTCGGCGGTGTTCATCCCAGGGATAGACAATTCTCAAGCAGATTTTTTGAGTCGTCAACAGTTGCTCCCGGGGGAGTGGTCTCTTCACCCCCAGGTATTCCAAGAGATTTGCCAAAGATTCAGAGTCCCAGATGTGGACATTATGGCAACGAGATCCAACAAAAAGTTGGACAAATTCATATCCCGAGCCAAGGATCCCTCGGCCTACGGGACCGATGCGTTGGTTTGCCCTTGGCACCAGTTTTCTCTCCTGTATGCGTTCCCTCCACTGCAGATGATTCCCCGCCTTCTACGGAGGATCAGGGTGGAGCGCAGGCCTGTGATCCTGGTGGCCCCAGCCTGGCCCAGGAGGGCTTGGTACGCACTCATCGTGAAGATGTCAGTCGGGGCGCCGTGGCCGCTCCCCCTGCGCCCAGATCTGCTGTCTCAGGGCCCAATCTGCCACCCTGCTTCACAGCAGCTAAATTTGACGGCTTGGCGGCTGAATCCCTAATTCTTAAGGGCAGAGGCCTCTCAGCTTAGGTCATATCTACGTTGATTCAGGCTAGGAAACCGGTCTCCAGAAATATTTATTACAGAGTCTGGAGAACCTATGTGGAGTGGTGCGAGTCTCAAAAATGGCATCCTCGAAAGTTTTTTATTGACAGGATCTTGCGATTCCTCCAGGTTGGCGTTGACAAAGGGTTGGCTCTTAGTACTCTAAAGGGGCAGGTGTCGGCTTTATCGATATGGTTTCAAAGACCCTTGGCCACCCATTCGCTTATGAAAACCTTCTTGCAGGGGGTCTTGCATGTGAATCCCCCTATTAGAGCTCCCCTCTGCCCCTGGAATTTAAATCTGGTCTTGTCAGCTTTACAAAGGCAGCCGTTTGAACCTCTGACAGAAATCCCTCTTGTGCTACTAACCCGAAAGTTGGTTTTCTTGGTGGCTATGGCTTCGGCCAGAAGGGTTTCCGAGCTGGCAGCCTTGTCATGCAGGGAGCCATACCTTATTCTGCATAAGGACAGAGTGGTTCTGCAGCCTCAACCTTCTTTCCTTCCTAAGGTCATATCCAGTTTTCACTTGAATCAGGACCTAGTCCTACCATCCTTCTTTCCTACTCCCCAGTCCAGAGAGGAAAGACTGCTTCATACTTTGGACGTGGTTCGAGCCATGAGGGTCTATCTCAAGGCTACAGAGAAGATTCGGAAAACAGATGTGCTTTTTGTTCTTCCGGATGGCCCCAAGAAGGGTCAGCCGGCTGCCAAGTCTTCCTTGGCTAGGTGGATTAAGCAGCTGATTTTTCAGGCCTATGGTCTGAAGCGCGTGCCACCTCCCTTATCAGTTAAAGCCCATTCTACGAGGGCCATGAGTGCCTCCTGGGCGGCACACCATCAGATCTCTATGGCACAGGTTTGCAAGGCGGCAACCTGGTCTTCCGTACATACGTTTACTAAATTCTATAAGTTGGACGTTGCAAGGGGTACGGACGCAGCATTTGGGCAGGCGGTCCTACGGGCAGCAGTATAGAATCCTCTGGTCCGGGTCACGCCCCCTTTTTTCTGTTGGTGGAGTTAGTTTACTTCCTGATAATTTTTTGTTTGGCTATTCTTGGCCTTACGGTCTCCCTCCCTTCATAGAGCATTGCTTTAGGACATCCCAAGTGTAATGGCTATGCGCTCTGTGTCCCGTGATGTACGATAAAGAAAAAAGGATTTTTAATAAACAGCTTACCTGTAAAATCCTTTTCTTGAAGTACGTCACGGGACACAGAGCTTCCACCCCTCTTTTGGGGAACATTGTGTAACCTCGGAGGAATTGCTTGCTACAAAACTGAAGCACTCCCAGTGGGAGGGGGTTATATAGGGAGGAAACTTCCTGTGAAATTGATTACACCAGTGCCCACACCTGAAGGTACCCATATAACCCAAGTGTAATGGCTATGCGCTCTGTGTCCCGTGATGTACTTCAAGAAAAGGATTTTACAGGTAAGCTCTTTATTAAAAATCCTTTTTTTTATCGCTAAAACGCTTTAAAAACTGTGAAAGAGGTCTTAGAAGTGGTGTATTCACCACTCCTAAATCGCTGCAAAGAAGCTTCTTGCAGAACTTTTATTGACGCCCTGCCCGCGCAGCACCTCACTGTACCTGTGTGGAAGTCATGTGATACACATATACAAATTATATATATATATATATATATATATATATTTGTATGTATTTGTTAATTAAATCATTTTGCCATTTAACTGCTGTAATTCCCCAAATTCTGACACATTCCAGCTAACATATGTAGCTACGCTTGCACTGGGAATGGCAGATTTATAAACAGAAGGGTAATGCATAACTACCTAATAGGGTTTAAAGTATGTAGAGAGCTTTCATTGTTGTTACCAGATGCAGAGGTGTACAATTGCAGACTCTTAAAATATTTTTTTCTACCTTTCCTATGTCATACAGCCATTAATGAGACATATAGGGTGCAGGTTTGTACTGTAAAAGCCATTGAAAAGGGTAAAATTATTTTGGAAATATTTCAACTATTTGTACAGTTGTTTGGTTGTATTTCCATTTTACCGGGATATATATTGTATATTGGCGTGTTCCTGTAAAATAAACGTATTTTAGAAAAATTAGGTAAATGTGTACAGTAACAGTAACCACCATTGTATTATGAGAAGGGACTGAGTAGGTTCACTCAAGGAACCAAACATCCCAGAGTAATTATTACTTTTTTTTAAATTCATGTCTAAATTCCCTCATAAAACCAAACAATAAGAAAATCCAGGTTCTGATGCCTTATTCTTTATCTTTTTGTGAATTTTCCCTGTCTGTTATGCTATCCCTTAAGGGCACTCCTCTACTGGCTCCCTTATTTTAGTTGTATCTCTAATGCCGCGTACACACGGTCGTTTTTTGCGATGAACAAAAACGACGTTTTCTGTGAAGTAAAAAACGACAATTTTGCATACACACCATCGTTTTTTCACAAAAAGCAAGGTTACGTTCACCACTCTTTTCCATTGAAGCTCGCTTTATAACTAGCTTCTGGGCATGCGCGGGTTGAAAACCGTCGTTTGGAACGACGTTTTTGCTACACACGGTGACTTTTTGTGAAACAAAAAACGACGTTTTGAAAAACGACACAAAAAATTCAAACATGTTGGAATTTTTTTTTGGTCGTTTTTTTCAAGACAAAAAACGACGTTTTGCCCACACACGATCAATTTAAATGACGTTTTAAAAAACGTCGTTTTTTTTTATCGCAAAAAACGACCGTGTGTACGCGGCATTAGGGTATTCCTCAGAATCTGTCTCTGTGCGGTAGTACCTTGCTGAAGCTACACCAATGCATCATCCATACTTTGCTTCTGGGACTTTTGGAATGCCTTCTGTTATAGCTACACTATATTACCAAAAGTATTGGGAAGCCCGCCTTTACACACACATAAACTTCAATGGCATCCCAGTCTTAGTCCGTAGTGTTCAATATTTACTTGGCCCATTCTTTGCAGCTATAACAGCTTCAACTCTTCTGGGAATGCTGTCCACAAGGTTTAGAAGTGTGTCTATGGGATTGTTTGATCATTCTACCAGAAGCGCATTTGTGAAGTCAGGCTCATGTTGGGTGAGAAGGCCTGGCTCGCAGTCTGCACTCTAATTCATCCCAAAGGTGTTCTATCGGGTTGAGGTCAGGACTCTGTGCAGGTCTCAAGTTCCTCCACCGCAAACACACTTTGTCTTTATGTACCTTGTTTGTGCACTGGTGAGCAGTTATGTTGGAATTAAAGGAGGTCATCCCTAAACTGTTCCCACAAAGTTAGGAGCATGAAATAGTCCAAAATGCCTTTGTATGCTGTCACCTTAAGCGTTCCCTTCACTGGAACTAAGGGGCCAAGCCTAACCCCTGAAAAACAACCTCACACCATAATACCCCCTCCACCAAATGATTTGACCAATAAACAAAGCAAGGTCCATAAAGACATGGATGAGCAAGTTTGTGCTCGTCCACATCAGTGCTTGACCTCACAAATGTGCTTTTGAAAGAATGGTCAAACATTCCCATAGACACACTCCTAAATCTTGTGGACAGCCTTCCCAGAAGAGTTGAAGCTGTTATAGCTGCAAAGGGTGGGCCAAATCAATATTGAACCTTATGGACTAAAACTAGGATGCCATTAAAGTTCATCTGTGTGTGTGTAAAGGCAGGCGTCCCAATACTTTTGGTGATATAGTATATCCCTTGCATCTTTATGTCTTGATACTTTGAACTCTTGTCTTGCTGTACTTGTCTTACTTTGGTTCTTACATGTTTATTGTTTGATGTGGTTTATGTATTTTCTGATACATACCTAATTTCCTATTTTGTATGTTATCTTTATCTGCTTTCACTCACTATCTTGTATGTCCCTTCCCTTTGCAGTCCCTTTTTTGTTTGTGGTTTCCTGTTTCTGCACTCCTAGCTCTATTTTCATATATGTTGTAGGCTGTTTTTCCTAAGATTCTAACTATCCATGTTCATTTCCCATGTACTTCAGTCATTTACCATCACTGTTTGTATCTAGTTTCCATTTGTTACTCCTTTTTCATGTTTATTGAAGTACTCCAGAGGGTCTGAGCCTGCAACTCAATGCACCTTACCTGACTATAGTAAGGAGAGCATACTCCGAGCTCTCACCTATAGGCAACACAAGTTCTTCTCTTTTTACTCGGTCTTGTGTGTAATTGATCTCCTGACTGGTTATGGCTTTTGCTGACAGTCACCTCTGACTCTCAACCCTCAGGTTTACACTTGATATTGTTTCTTTTTACCGACATGTTTTGCATGCAATGACAAATTTCCTGTTCAAGGATTTTACAAACTCCCTACTTCTGACCAGTAGTCTTCTACCATCATTCATGAGCTGGTTTACTTTTCATTTAAGAAACTGAGCGCATTGTTATGCAAATCGTTAATTTGCAGCAATAGGGAAACTAGAACCCCAGCTGTATCTTGTACTGATGAGACTTAGCAATTTTAGAAATGGTGGTATGCAAGCACGATGTGTAGCTATACCTAGTATGCTGTCTGTGTTTGTTTTGTAACCAATGGTTCTGGGGGCATAGCTGGCCATATGGGGGAAAACATAGAACTTGTTGGGGTTGATTTAGTAAAGGGACATAGGCTGTCCACTGGGCATCCCTGAAACTGCACTATACATAGCGCACGCACCCCTGAACCCACTGTATACTTGGCACTAGACATGTGCACAGAAAAATGTTTCGCTTTTTATTGTTCTGTTTCTTATGGTCCCGTCGGTTCGTTTCCGTTCGTTTTTCGTAAGACGCCTGTTTTCCCGTTTGTTCCTGTTCGTTTGTCGTACGACGCGATTTTTCGTATTCCGATCATTTCGTATTTCCGTTACCGTTTTATTTTCGTACATGCGGGATGATTCGTTATTCTGTTTAATTCATGTTCGTTTCTTGTTAGACAATAATTATCATGAATTTTCGTCAATGATTTGCATTCTGTGTATCTTGAATGCTTTTCTTTTGTTAGTGTCAGTTGTATGTTCATTGTTCAATGACATCTATAACAAAAGAATTTCATTATGTATATTGAATGAATTCCTTTTTCTGTTCGTATTGTGTATTCAAAATACTGAAGGCAAATCTTTTGTTATAGGTGTCATATCAACATACGAAAATAACAGAATATAGAAAAAGGATTCAAATGCAAATCTTTTGTTTATCATTTTTTTGAATGACCAGTGAGTCAATGACTAAAAGTAGCTTCTCTTTTGTGCTGAGTACAGTGTAGTACAGTAAAGCCAATTAAACTTTTCTGTGGATCTTCATCTGAAGAGAGATCAGTTGGCCAGACTTTTGAACCCAAAAATGGTTTTCTGATGCAGTTTAAAAACAAACAAATTTTCTGAGAACGATCGGAAAATTATCGTTTTTATGTTTGTTGTTAAAACAGTCTGACCAAGTGTATGGGGCTTAACAATAGTTTTCGTATTTTGGTGCTTTACCGTTTTCGTATGTACACATTATCCCGCGGGTACGAAAATGTTCATTTTCGTACGAAAATAACAATCGTACGAACGGGAATGCACATATCTACTTGGCACATCCCTGAACTCTGCACATAACGTACTCCTGGAACTTATTGCCCCTTCCACTGCTATTTGGTCAAACTCACTGATCAATGCGGTTTGACACAGGGTCATGGTTGAGTTCCTACACCTATTTTCTGTATAAATGTATGTAGTTTTACAGATACAACCCGTCCCTTTGAGGGCAACCATAATTCTGATATGGCCCACGATGAAATTGAGTTTGACACCCCTGCACTAAAGTTTAATGTCAGTTGCCTGCTAGTACTAGGGCATTTATTATTGCTTAGTATATTAAGTGTATTAGTAGATGGAATCTACTCTTATAATGAGAGCAATATCTCTTCTCCGATTTTATGTCCACAACACCGCTATTCAACCTGCTTACTGGAAAAGAAAAAATGTGGGACCACTTTTTGTTTATGTGCAATTGTTGGGTGTGCTGAATCAGGGACAAGAAAAACACCCTGCCCCTTTGTGGCGCAGTCAATATATACTTACCTTCTTCTGTTCTTCACATGTCAGTCATGATAACAATAAAAACGTATTTGCTTATCGGCCAATTTGTGACAAAACAAACATGGCTATCAACAGCGTCCTCCTATTAATTCAAAGGATAGTGGATGCAAATGGAACACCTTTGAATTGCAAACAAGTGGATTGGGTGATTAAAAGTGTTTTTTCAAGATTACTGGGACTCTGCACCTTTACAAATAACCCAGCAGTAGCAGTTCCCATATTTTTTTTTTTTTAGTTCCCATATTTTGATCCTGACAGGCTTAATCTAGAGTGGAGTTAAATTCTGTATTGATCTTTAATTGCTCACCCACTCCTTCTCAACCCACACCAATATTAAGACCACTAAGGACTGCTGGAATTTTTTTTAGGTGCTTCAAACTTCTTATGTGCATTCCCAGGTCTGGTCCACGGAGGAGATAATAGTTGTGTGCACCCAGAGGAACTGTTTGGCTATTTCTTACTGATCAACCCATCAGTGCCTTTGTCACACACAAGTTTTGCCTCTCAGGCCCTCACCATAGCAGGGCAAAGGCAGAACCTCACATGACTAACATACATTTATAATAACATGTCAGTATGTAATTCTATTTGTAGTAGCAAAACAAATGTCTGAATAGTGGATTTTTTGGGGGGGTTTTAATATTATGCACTTTTTTTAAATGTCTGTAATTTAATGTATGTATTTTTGATGTATATCTCCTGTGAAATACTTTGATGTGTTCTTCCAGTGGGGGGAAGCTATCCCCGCCTGGAGAACACTGATTATTTCTAGCAACTAAGGCCTCATGCACACTAGAAGTTTTTTTGACGTTTTTACAGCAGCTGTTTTTGGCTGTAGATGTTTTTTTTTTCTACAGTCATTAAACTATCCATCATGTTATCCTATGTGTCCATGCACACATAGACTGTTATCAGCAGTTTTGGGCAGTGGCATTTTTGGACATTTTTAATTAATTGAAAAATTGAATAAAAAAACGCTAAAACACTAATAAACGCTAAAAACCGCTATAGCAAAAAATTTTGAAAAACTCACTGCAAAGCTACTGGCGTTTTTATAACATTATTTTAACGTCCAGTGTGCATGAGGCCTTACATTAAAATCTGATAGGCTGGTTGTATCCAAGTTGATCACTCAATCATCTTGGGTACATTCAGCCTGCCCATACATGGTTTGAATCTATTCCAGTCCCTGCTAAATGGGGCGAAATTCATCTATGGCTGGCTTTAGGCAAGAATGACTGGTAACAGTCCCTACTTTGGCTTACTTTATTGCTTAGTTAAGAATCGGTTATGATGCCTTTTCTATCATGCTTTCTTCATCCAAGGACTTGTAGGTCATCCAGCACATACAATTAGATCGTTCAAACTTGGGGAATGTATTAGAGCTAATGGGAGATAGATCCACACTAGGGATGAGCTTCGTGTTCGAAACGAAAGTATGTTCGATTTGAACATCGTCCGTTCGATCGCTCGTCGAATTTCGAACTAAAACGATCGTTCCGGGAAAAAAGAGTGAAACGAAACAACCGTTTTTAAAACTTTTTTCCCATTTGATACTACTATCAATGGAAATTTTTTTTTTAAAAACGGTCGTTTTTTCAGGAGTCCTGCTCCTGAAAAAACAACCGTTTTTAAGACTTTTTTCCATTGATACATGTTCCCTGGGGCAAGACCCGGGTTCTGAAAGACGTTTTCCAACAATAACTTGAAAATTGGTCTTTAAAATTATAGTTTTTGAATTTGAACATTCGAGTCCCATTGACTTCAATGGGGTTCTAAATGTTCGTGTGAACGATCGGACTGTTCGACGGTTCTGGTGCGAACGGAACGCAGAGGTGTTCGACTCATCCATAATCCACACTACTAAAACACAAACCACGTAATAAATGTAAATCTAATGCTGGCGATACTCTCACTTTTGTAACCGCCTACTACGAATTCCATATTATCAAAGATATAATTTTAAAACATTTACCCATTTTGTCCTCGGATGGGGATCTTTCTACATTCTGTCAAGAAAAGATGTCGATTTTCCAGCTGTTGGGCGAACAATACTGGGGAGTATGTTATTACCCCGCCCACACAACAACTCATTGGTTGGGGTCCGCCGCCCGAGCCACCTACATGTGTATAGGCTGTCCCCCCCGATGGTGGTGTAATATCCATCGTAAACTTCTAGAAAGAGAAGTAGGATATTCAATTTAAAAATGAGAATTCCGGTTGAAATGAATTACAGATATGATGTGCATCTGTTTTTATGTTAGTGACACCAGTTATTATCAATAGCCTGCAGTCTGTTTTTCTTCTACCTATTTCAATATCTCTGATATTCCTTGCCATGTGACCCTTGATCTTAGTCTTGATCCATGCATGTGGTTTTATTTAATATTTTTCTAACTATAGTATTTGTGTTCATTAAAGGGATTGTAAAGGTACACATTTTTTCCCTAAATAGCTTCCTTTACCTTAGTGCAGTCCTCCTTCACTTACCTCATCCTTCCATTTTGCTTTTAAATGTCCTTATTTCTTCTGAGAAATCCTCACTTTCTGTTCTTCTGTCTGTAACTCCACACAGTAATGCAAGGCGTTCTCCCTGGTGTGGAGTGTCGTGCTCGCACCCTCCCTTGGAATACAGGAGAATCGGGACGCCCACTAACACACAGCTCATTTCTCTATCTGCAATGTAGAGAGCGTCCTAACCCTCCTGTAGTCCAAGGGAGGGAGCGAGCACAACACTCCACACCAGGGAGAAAGCCTTTTAGGAAAAAAAAAATTGTATCTTTGCAACCCCTTTAATAGTAAAATTTGCTTTCTTTCGTGCATATTAATGTTCTTATATATGTATTTTTATATATTTATGTGTCAATTCTCCATTCCTAGAGAGTCTTCTTTACAGCGGTGATTTCTCATTTGCTGCTAATTATACCAATTAACTAATGGGAGTGGTTACAGTTACTTTGTTTTATACATCAGTGTTTCTCAACTCCAGTCTTCAAGGCGCCCCAAAAGGTCATGTTTTCAGGATTTCCTTTAGATGGAACTGATCAAATCACCTCTGTAATATAATGTTAAGCCTGAAAACATGACCTGTTGGGGCACCTTGAAGACTGGAGTTGAGAAAAACTGTTATACATATATGTGTTGTTCATGTTGGTCACTATGCTGTGAGCAAGACTACCCACCGAAACATGTCATCTGTTACCTTGTAACTTGGTTGTATCTGAATAAAGCATATGGATGGATTCTAGAGTGACAGTTCTTCAAATTCATTTTTATTTAAGGACTTGTAGGTACTTTTTGTTTTGTATTTCTTTGGTAGCTGTAGCTGAGAAAAACCGCTCCAAAAAAATGTCTAGTCTAAAAGACTAGTGTCTGGCGCAAGTAAAATGCAGGGGGTCTTGGAGCAGGTCTTAAGCGGAAGTTAGTGTCTCTGGAGCTTAACGGGTCACTAAAAGATTTTTTTTTTTTAGCTAAATAGCTTCCTTTACCTTACTGCAGTCCTGGTTTAATGTCCTCATTGTTCGTCTTTGCTGTAATCCTTCTCTGTTCTTGACACTTCCTGGTTGTCTGTTTCCTGATGAAAAAAGTCATGGGAGCTTCTCTCTGTGGTCTCTAATCAAGGAGGTATGATTACTGTGTGTCTAAAACCCCTCAGAACCAATCAGTTTCATTTTAAAAACAAACACTGCCCTGTATTGGCTCTGTGTCTCTGTACTTTACAGAAGCATGAAACTAGATGAAAAACGAAAGTGAAACTGGAGGCACATTATATGATTGATTTTTATCTATTTTTAATCATTTTTAAAAGGAATCAGTTAACTATTATGTTTCTATACCCTGTAAACAGTCATTTCAGCAAAAAAAAAAAATGTTTCCTCTACAACTCCTTTAAGGTGAAGCCTCGTACACACGTACAGGATTCCCGGCGGTAAAAAGTCCACCGGGAAACCCGAGGGGAAAACTGAGAACCTGCTCTGTAACTTTTCCCTCTTTCCCGACGGGAAAACTGCCATGAGAGATTTGGTCGGGAATCCCAGGCCGTGTGTATGCTCCATCGCAGTGTTTCCCATAGAAGATAAAGAAGAGAGCTGGTTCTCTTTTTTTTTTTTTTCAGCAGTTTTCCTTTTGGGAAAACTGCGATGGAGCATACACGTGGCTGGTTTTCCTGGCCAAAAGCTCTCCAGATGGGAAAACCAGTCGTGTGTATGAGGCTTAAGAGTTTACATCTAATGATGTCACTCTGAAGCCATATCTAGCAAACAATGAGCACTGCCAATCCAATTTAGCAATCTTTCTAGTTAAAGGAGTTGTAAGGGAATTTTTTTTTTGCTGAAATGACTGTTTACAGGGTATAGAGACATAATAGTTAACTGATTCCTTTTAAAAATGATTAAAAATAGATAAAAATCAATCATATAATGTGCATGCAGTTTCTAGTTTAGTTTTTGCATGTTGTTTCCTGCCTGTGCTGTACAGAGACACAGAGCCAATACAGGGCAGTGATGGTTTGGAAAACCAAACTGATTGGTGCTGTGGGGTTTTAGACACACAGTAATCACACCTCCTTGGTTAGTGACCACAGAGAGAAAGCTCCCAGTACTGTGGTTATCAGGAAACAGACAACCAGGAAGTGTGGAGATCAGAGAAGAATTACAGCAACATCAAAGCAAAAACAAACAATGATGACATGAAAACAGCACTGCATTAAGGTAAAGGAAGCTATTAAGATACAAAAAAAAATTCCTTTACAAACCCTTTAAGGTTATGGAACAGTTGGGGGTTTGCAGTCTTAGTACTAGATTAGGTTATAGAAAGTTGGGGGTGGTGGGATTGTGTCTTATAATTAATCTACAGTTTAGGTCTACTCTTGATGTTTACGCACGCCAACATCAAGAGTGCATAATGTTTTTTTTTTTATTAATAAGTTAGACCTCTTCAAATGTATGAAAGACGCAATACTAATAATATTGATTATGATAATAATAATATTAATAATGCTTTGTCCATCTTCTGCAGGAGAAGATTAAAGAAATTGGAGACAAACAACCAGAAAAGTGAGTAGTGATCCATTTCCTGCGTTTTCTCTTCATTTTCCTGTGGTAGGAGTCATATCTTCTCTGAATTGATAGATGAGGGACATTTCAGTGATGCATTACTGTCTGAACTCATGCTGCTATGTTTTCTGTTTCAGTCAGATGTGTTCATGATAGAGTTATTATATTTATGGCTCACCAGAAGATCAGGGAAAAGGAGCCTATGTCACTTGAAGCTCTGGTGATAAACAAGAAATATATATATTTTTTAGAAAGTTGTATATCCTTTCTTACTGAAATTATAGCCTGTCTGCCACCATCTATTATTGTCAGTATCAACTTGACAATATCTACTGCTAGCATAGAGAAAGCTGTCATTGTAAGATTCTCCTAAATGCTGGATTTATTTAACTCATGCATTTAAAGTGAACCTGTGCTTTGCTTATGCAGAGCTAAGTAACAGGTTCATTAGCCTACGTGCTAATTATCTATACCTTCCTTTTGCTCCCCCCACATTTCTGTTCAAGCTACAGGAACAAAAAAAGAAGCACTGTGTAAAGTCCATATTGATCTAGAGCAGGGATCCTCAAACTACGGCCCTCCAGCTGTTGTAGAACTACACATCCCACGTGGCGTAACACACTGACATTCACAGACATGACTGGGCATGATGGGAATTGTAATTCCTGAACAACTGGAGGGCCGTAGTTTGAAGATCCATGATCTAGAGTGTAGCTAAGTGCTCCACCTTCCCAGGTAGTAGTTTCTTACTTTCCCAATAAAGTGACACAGCGGCGGTGGTTGAATAATTACCATAGATAGATTCATGCATTGCATGAATCTATCTATGGTCGCTGCTGACACCCCCTATTCAGGTGCCAGACCCTTTTCGGTCACTGGGCTTCTAAATTACAACAGTGGCCATAGGCTCTAATAGGCATCCAAAAAAGTGAGAAGCGGGCGCAACGCTATGCATTCGCTTCTCACTCAGCTGTATGTTAGGAAAGTGAAGGAATCCGCTTTCCTAACATTGAACCGCCTCTCAGCCAATCGGGTGCATCGGGTCTGTGTTACTCATCACCTGATTGGCTGAAGCGATAGGCGCTGTGATTGGACGCCATTTGGGGCATAGTGGGAGCGTTTGATGGGCACAGTGGGAGCGTTTGATGGGCACAGTGGGAGCGTTTGATGGGCACAGTGGGAGCGTTTGATGGGCACAGTGGCTGCATTTGGTACAGTGGCTGCAATTGTTTTTTTCCAGAATTTTTCAGTTTGTTTGCGCCCCCCCCAAAAATGTTGAGCACCACCTGCCACTGCAGTGACATTGTAAGCAGATGGGGGCAGGAGAATCTGCATTAAAATGACCATGTTACTGTCCCCTGTACAAGTATACTTTAAGCCAATTGGTCTGGCCGTTTTAAACTGCAATATTCAGTAGATTTAATACGTTTGTTCATAAATATTTCCACTGCAATTTTTCAAACTGCAGCCAAAATTATGAGATCTGTGCCATTATAGCTTATTGGACTGTCATCTAAAGATAAACACCAGCGTTACCTTCATTTGTACACAGTTGTATACAGAGCTTTTTTTCTCAGAAAATAGGTGCAGGAACTCAACCACGATCCCGTTCAGATTTCACAAACAGTAGAAGGGTCTTAAAGGGGCATTAAATACCAGGATTGCATTACATACAGTGTGCAGAGTTCAGGGGGGTTACACACAGAGTGAGAGCTGTCACTTGTAAACACAGAAACCAGACTTCTGTGTTTACAAGTGATTGTGGTGAGCAGGCACCAAATGGTCTAAGCCAAAGGTGGTGGAACTGAGTTCCCCCAAGTTCCCCCTGAAAAAAAAGCACTGGTTGTATAGGTTCCTCTGCTATACTGATGTTGCTTACTCAGATTTCACTGCACACTGTTAGGGTCCTTTCACACGGAGCGGACCGTTTTTCGGTCCGCTCCGTGTGTCCGTCGGCTCAGCGGGGGGGTTTCCACTGAGCTGTCGGGCGGACAGGTCGGTCCCCACACACTGTGCAGGGACCGCCCTGTCTCTCCTCCGCTATTCCCTATGGGGAATCGGATGAAAACAGACCGTCTGTCCGTTTACATCCGATCTGATCCGCCGGACGGAAGAAAAATAGGACATTCTTCCGTCCGAAAAAACGGATGCAGATCTTGCGGACGTTAGCGAATGCATCATCCGCTAAGGCAGGGATCTCCAAACTATGGCCCTCCAGTTGTTCAGGAACTACAATTCCCATCATGCTTAGTCATGTCTGTGAATGTCAGAATTTTACAATGCCTCATGGGAAATGTAGTTCCGAAACAGCTGGAGGGCCGTAGTTTGGAGACCCTTGCGCTAAGGGATCCGCTCCCATAGGGGCCCATTACACAGTAAACAGACTTGTAATTAGCGGACGAACGGAGCGGACGTCTGAAAGGACCCTTAGCTTCTCACAGAGTGAATTAGAAGCTGACACAAGTCAGATAGAGCCCATCTAATTTCTGGTTGGAAGATGTCCTGCATCATCTACCCCTCTACTCTTCCAGTCTTACTCTATGTGGTCATGCTCCTTAATTGATTGGATTACAGCTCTTTCAACCACTGAGGCACCGAATTACACCCTAGTGTTGTCTGCATATAAGCAGGTAGCCTACTGTATGTAAAGTTAGCACCTGGCTGCCCAGGTCAGGGGGAAGAGGTTAATGTTTTTGATGCCTTTCCCATGGATGTTGAGGGGCATTTGCTGGGGTCCAGGCTCCCTACCATGTTCTATAAATGGGCAGAGGTCCAGATTAAGCAGGCTCCTGGGAACACTTGGGAAACGAAAGGGGAATCTATGCTAAAGACTTGCTGGGACCAATGGTCTGTCTGGAATGCCAAATCACCAGAAGAACCCTGCAACATGGACTTCTCTGTCAGAGCACTCCATATTTTGGGTACTGCATATGTATGTAAGGCTCATCAAAGAGTTATCTGACTGCCTTTATGCTTGACTTTTCACATGATAGCAGCTCTTGCCTGGTTCCCAGGCATTGGTGACAACACTCTCAGGCAAAGTGTTACCCCACGTAAGGGTTAATGACCCCATCCAATGCCTGGCATAGTCAAAGAATCCACCTTGAGGGGAAACCTCTCATGTGACCCTTGCTTGGCACCCAACAAGAGAGGAAAGCCTGGAGGATATAACAAACCACCAGTCATTACCTTCTTACATGCATGCAAATACAGTCTGCCTAGGATTGCCCACTCCTTCAGATGGATAGCTGCCTTTCTAGGCATTTTGTTGTGTTCATAAAAAAAGCCAAAAAGCCAAAAGCCAGCTCACTGTTTACATCAGGCCTGAGGGCTCTCCAGAGGAGTACTGAGGCAGGGGGGGTGTGATGTTTCCAGGAATCTATGCACAGCCCCCCGCTGGCCGCTTCCATCACCACCACCATGATCTGCTTGCATTGCATTGAGAAGCCTAGTTATGACACCATGGATCTAAATTCAGGTATTTATGGAAAAAGGACACATTTTAATCAACATTTACAGCCATTTACAAACATTTTAATATGCAAATTTTCTTTCCCTGGGAAACACGTAAAAATAAATGCAAACTTGTAAAATTAGCTCAAAGTGGTTGTAAACCTCAATCATGGAATATGAGCAAAGCACACATATCTGTAGTGTTTACTTATCTCTCTGCAAAGTTATGTGTCATTTCTTTCTGATGCTTCATTTCTCTGTTATCAGCATTAGTCACTTCTGAGAAGTTTTCCTGATATGTGAGTCAGGCCTCGTACACACAACCGTTTTCCTCAGCAGAATCCATCAAGAAACTTGGTGGGAGAGCTTTTTTGCCGAGGAAACCTGTCGGGTATACGTCTTTTATCAAGGAAACTGACGAGAAACTCGATGAGCAAAAAAATAAGCAAGTTCTATTTTTCCTCGACGGGAGTCCAAATTGACTCGTCGTGTTCCTCGTCGGGCTGCTTTTCGACGAGAAACTCGGGCGTGTGTATGCTTAGAAACCCGCACCTTCGGTAAAAGTAGTATTTGTAATGGAAATAGCACATTTGTCACGCTGTAACAGACTGAAAAGTGAAAATGTCTCTTACCAAACTTTAACCGAACATGCAGTAACATGAGATTAGCAAAAGCAGCCCCAAGGGTTGTGCCAGTGGAATTGAACTTCCCCTGCCATAGTATGTGGTGAAGTCACCGTGTTTGAGAACGAGGAGATTTGGTCTTGACTGTGTGTACGCAAAGACAGCTTGTCAAGTTTCTCGACAAGCCTAACAAGGAACTCAACGAGGAAAATTATGTGTCTGAAACGACGAGTTCCTCGGACGTGTGTACGAAGCCATACAAATGCTGGTGCCAGCTGTCCTAGTTAAAGTCTGAAATCCTTTGCCCCCCACCATACACAAGCAGCTGTAATGTTCTGGTGCTGCAAGGGTTAATATCCAAGCAATAGCGATGAAAATTAAGGAAAAACTTAGAAACATAGAAATAAAAATACCACACCTAACCTAGATAGGTCCTAATTAAAAACAATTTTTCAATGTATATCAAAGCCTAAGTTTGGGTAATAAAAAATATCAGCACAAGGGACAGTACTTTTACATTTACGTTTTACATTTAAAGTAGGGTTGTCCCGATACTGATACCAGTATCGGTATCGGGACCGATACTGAGCATTTGTGGGAGTACTTGTACTCCCGCAAATGCCCCCGATGCGAGATCCGATACTAAATCGGCCTCCCCCCGCCGCAACGCCGCCGCTGCCGCATACCACAACGCTGCCACCGCAAGTTATTCAGCGTGCGGTGAACATTACAGCTTTCGTTTGAATAGCTGTAGTGTTCCCCGCTGGGCCGCGTATAGACACTCCCCCTTTCTCGGGATTGGATGGGTGATCTGTCCAATCCCGAGCAAGGTGGAGTGTTTATACACTGCATATATGGGGGACATGGCTGCATATATGGGGGACATGGCTGCATATATAGGGGACATGGCTGCATATGTGGGGGACATGGCTGCATATGTGGGGGACATGGCTTCCTTTTGTGGGGTGACATGGCTTCCTTTTGTGGGGAGACATGGCTTCCTTTTGTGGGGGGACATGGCTGCATTTGTGGGGGGACATGGCTGCATTTGTGGGGGGACATGGCTGCATTTGAGGACACATTTAAAAAAAGTATTGGTGTTTGGTATCGGCGAGTACTTGAAAAAAGTATCGGTAATTGTACTCGGTCCTAAAAAAAAGTGGTATCGGGACAACCCTAATTTAAAGCAAAGTGTTTCTGCTGATGATCGCTGGTTAAGTTGAAATTGCAAGAACTCCCTGTCCCCATACCCTTGCAGCCATAATCTTTCTGCTGCAGAGGTAAAAGCTACAAATCCTGTAGCTGCTGACTTTTAATAAAAGAACGCTCACCTGTCCATGGGTTCCAGTACCATCCTCACCCAAGCCAATTGTGCAATTGGCTTCAGGCCCAGGCGCCAGCATTCTAACTGTGGACTGCCAGATTTGCTGCTTTTGGCTTCACAGCCAGCTGCCCACTGCACATCCACGAGCCATGCTGCACTTTGGTAACGGTCTAGCAGACTTCTGGGACCCATGACGTGTCTTCTATACGTTTACGATCTAGGCGATCCAAACGAAAGTGGGAGCGGGTTCCCGGAAAAAACAAGGTACCTGCTCCTCTCCCCCCTCCCCAAATGATATGCCAAATATGGCAGAGAAAGGGGAGAGGAGGAAAACCCTTTTGGGTGGAGTTCTGCTTTAATATGAGCCCTAGACCTCATCAAGAGGGCTGACTATGCTCACCCTTTCCACCCATTTATCCATTTAAAGAAGCTGTACTATAGCTTCCATGAATGAAATGTGCTCTATGAATAGAGAAGACAAGTCTTTCATTCCTCCACACATTCTCCATTTATAGAGTGCTTTTCATTGCTGGAAACTATAGTACCGCTTCTATGAATAAAGGATGGGGGGGAGGGTGAAGTTGGCATTTTTTTAAAGTGGCTTGACCGGTCCAGCAATCATATGCCCCACCCCAGCATCGGAAGATTACGGCTGCAAGGGAGCAAAAGACTTCAGATTTAAACAAGGACAGGAAAAGGTTCCTGTACTACTTCAAGGCGACTTCTAAGCAACTTTTACCCATAGATTTCAATGGAAGTTGTCTCTAAAGTCGGATCCCATCTTAACTTAAGCAACATTGCAGGAAAAGAAAATAGTTTACTCAGGCAAACCTCTCCCTCCCACAGGGCTGATTATTCTGTGATTGGCCACAGCCAAAGTCGTCTGTCCTGGAGGCAACTTTAAGTCTCGTAAGTTGCTCCAAGTCATGCTGAAGTCGCCTTGCAAAGTCATGCTGTAAGTCGGGTTGCCCCAGTGTGAAGCGGCACTTAATGTAAGTACTGTCCCTTGTGCTGATGTTTTTAAAACATTTGGCTTAAACCTAGGCTATAATACTTATTGAACAGTTGTTTTTAATTAACACATACTGTCTCTGGATCAAGTTTTTTTGTTTGCCTACGTTTACAGTAGTTATGCTTTAGAGCCGGTTCACACTGGGGCGACCTGGGATCCGACTTCAAGTCACTCCAAGTTGTCCCAAGTTGCGTGGTCAGAAAATGAATGGAAGTGAATGGGAGCCGTCTTAATGTACACTACTGAAGTCGCTCCGACTTCAGAAAAGGTTCCTGTACTACTTCAATCCGACTTCTTGGCAACTTGTAGGCAACTTGTATCCATTGATTTCAATGGAAGTTGCCTCAGAAGTCGGATCACTGTCTTAACTGAAGCAACAATACAGGAAGATAACATACATTTCTCAGGCAAACACCTCCCTCCCACAGCGCTGATTGTTGTTTGATTGGCCACTGGAAAGCCTCCTGTCCTGGAGGCGACTTGAAGTTTCCTTGTAATTTACCTGATGATTCATACTCAAGTTGTGTCCAAGTTGCCTCCCAAAGTCGTGCTAGAAGTCGTGTTGCCCCTGTGTGAATGGGCTCTTAGTGTACAACACCATTGGCAAGTAAAATCAATCACAACAGGCACAGACAAGAGCAATAGAACCATTTGCATGGGGACACAATACCCAACAGTCTCTTATTACTACTTAACCACTTGATACCCGCTCGCCGTCAAATGGCGGCGGGCGGGATACCCTATGTTCCTGACAGGACGTCATATGTAGTCCTGTCACTTTAAGCAGCTAGGCGCGCGCGCACCCGTCGTGTCACTTAGAACACCGTGCATGTGCCCGGCGGCCGCGATTGCCTACAATTGAGCTGGGACGTGGAGCTCTGTGTGTAAACACAGAGCTCCACGTCCCTGTCAGGGAGAAAGGAGACCGATTGTGTGCCTTGTACATAGGGACACAATCGGTCACCTCCCCCAGTCACCCCCCCTCCCCCTACAGTTAAAACACACCTAGGATACACATTTAACCACTTCCCCGCCCCCTAGTGGTTAACCCCTTCCCTGCCAGTTACATTTATACAGTAATCAATGCATATTTATAGCATTGTTCACTGTATAAATGTAAATGGTCCCAAAAATGTGTCAAAAGTGTCCGATGTGTCCGCTATAATGTCCCAGTCCCGAAAAAAATCATAATTATGTCCCCTATTTTGTAGGCAATATAACTTTTGCGCAAACCAGTCACTATACGGTTATTGCGATTTTATTTATTTTTTTACCAAAAATATGTAGAAGAATTCGCCTTAACTGAGATAAAAACATTTTTTATTTTTTTTAAATGTGATATTTATTATAGCAAAAACCAAAAAATATTGTGTCTTTTTTCAAAATTGTCGCTCTTTTTTTGTTTATAGCGCAAAAAATAAAAACCGCACGGGCGATCAAATACCACCAAAAGAAAGCTCTATTTGTGGGGGAATTTTGTTTGGGAGCCACATCGCACGACCGCGCATATGTCAGTTAAAGCGACGCAGTGCCCGAAGCTAAAATTTTGTCTGGGCAGGAAGGTGGTGTAGGTGCACAGTAGGCACATGGTTAAACACTTTACAATCTGTTTCTGAATACCTGGGAGCGTTATGAATAATACGAGTAGCTTTTTTATATGATCTTTCTTTCATAACATTCTCATTTAAAGCTTAGTAGTCTCTTAGTCTTTGATAAACAAAATGAATGGAGATTTTAGTCTCCTTTGGTTGATTGTTTACTCCTGTATATTTTATTTTAAATCTTGGCAGTCTTAGTCCGATAAATGCCATCCAATTGTTTTTATGCATTACAGGAAATTTTGTGTATTTTGAAAAACAATTGAATAAACCTTCTTGCCTTCGCAGCATGTTACAAAGCCTTGCAATAAAAAAAAAAAAAGCATTATGTATATATTTATTGACTTTTGTGCCAATGTGTGATGCGGCTTGATAGCGGAAATCGATAAACATTTTTAGTGTTGCATTGTCCCATTATGTGATATGCTATGTGTTTCTTCATACAATTTGATATAGTAACACACAGTAACATCTGTGTCTTTATACAACTTATATGGAATTCTCAGCTGGATCTTAAACAGGAATGATTGTTTGTTCTTTATTTGTATATAGAATGATTATTTCACTGTGTCCTGGCTTTCACAATGAATATGCATTGTGTTTCAGATGTTTTATTCATGGTACTTTAAACACATGGAACCAAGAATTTGAGATGCTGGGCCCATCCTGTTTATTAGTTTCCCTAGTGTGTAAAAGTTCACACCATTTTTGATCCTCTGCTATATTTATTTTTGTTCCTAGCTGCCTAATGCCACTTAATCATTCATAATACAAAGCGTTTTCTCAAAATAATTAATGACACTTTCTTTAAAATATTTGCTTTGTCTACAGTTGTGAATCTCAGTATGTCTTTCAACAAAGCCATTTTCATCAAAGTCTTACATGAGGCTCATAGGTGACACTGGGGAGAGAACACAATGGCGCCACTCTAAGTGCAGTATGTTGCATATCATTTATTGGACAAATAGAGCAAACGTACTCACAAACATTGGATGAGATCAGGCATGTACAACCATGGAACATCCGGAGGACAGTCACTTGTGGATGGCTGCCGTGTAGTGGAGTGGGTGGCGCCGGTGGATAGTCATAGGTGACACTGGCCTATGCTCTATAATTTGTAGAATTAAAAGGGTTGTAAAGGTTCGTCTTTTATTTTCTAAATAGTTTTTTTATAAGCTAGTGCATTGTTGGTTCACTTAACTTTTCCTTTGATTTCCCTTCTAAGTGTTTTTTTTCTTTGTTTTCTTTGTCTGAATTTCTCACTTCCTGCTCCTCCTCAGTAAGCTGTTCTGGCTGACTAACCCCCAGCCAGAATGGCTTTGATGATGGGGGCAAGCTTACTGAGGAGGAACGGGAAGTGAGAAATTCAGTCAAAGAATAAAACATTTAGAAGGGAAATCGAAGGAAAAGGTAAGTGAACCAACAATGCACTAGCTTAAAGGAACTTTTTTAGAAAATAAAAAACAAACCTTTACAACCCATCAGCAGCCTGGATCCTCCTCTTTTTGGGTCCCTCTTCGGTGCTTCTGGCCCCTCCCTCCTGTTGAGTGCCCCCACAACAAGCAGCTTGCTATGGGGACACCCAAGCTAAGCTACAGCTCCCTATGTCCATTCAGACATAGAGCTGTGGTTCAGCCCCAAACCATCTCTCTCCTGATTGACTAACTGACTTTGACAGCAACGGGAGACAATGGCACCGCTGCTGTCTCTGTCAATCAAGAGGGAGTGTCCCGGACGGCCGAGACACTCTTGGACATCACTTGATAGAGATAGGGCTCTGGTAAGTATTAGATGGGCCAAGGAATAGAATGCATTAAGATAAAAAAAAAACTTCTGACTTTACAACCCCTTTAAAGTGAAGATTTGTTATGTTAAAGGGAAACTTTAGAAATGGAATTGTCCTTTAGTAGTCCCCAAAAAAGCATTACCTTTGTCTGGAATTCCTCCCAAAAAATATCGGCGCACTCTCTTGTGCCAAATCCCAATAGCTGTGTATCTGCAGTTCGAAAGCTAAGGCACTGCAGCTTCTGCCTGCTAGTCGCATGATATTTGAAGTAAAATTTGATGATGTTATTACTGTGCTGCTAACAGAGCTGAAATCTCTGATGGGAGAAAACAAAGTTCTGTCTCTACCAAGATGGCCTCTTTCACACAAAGACACAATGCATGTCGGTAATGGGGAAAGATGAGCTGCAGGAAGACCACAGTCAAAACGGTTGACAATTCCTTGCCTTCTGCCTGCCCTTTTAAGCCACAGCTTCCATTTTCTCTTCAAGAGCCCTAAAAGAGATCTTTTTCTTTTCTTTCCACTTGGACATTGCTTGCAAAGTTGCACCAGTCCACCAATTCTGCTTCAGACAGTTGCACCAACTATTTGAGGGCTTTGAACTTTGGCATTTGGGAACTGATTTTATTTTCCCCAAAACAAGTCAGTAGCAAGGCAAACACGCTTTAACCACTTAAGGACCGTCCCACGTACATATACTGTGGCAGGGCAGCCCTTAAGCACAAAATCAGCATACCTGTATGTAATCTTTTTCTTCGGCTCTGGGGCGCGCGCCGCCGGAGCCCCGCTGCCGCTGTGATTTGTGATCTCAAATGAAAGCTGAAAGTATGCTTCATGTGCCCATCCACACAAGACTTAGGCTGGGCCATAGACTGAGTACATTTCTATATGACAAACATGGGTTGTTCTGCCATCCCTGCCAGAAGAACATTGTGATTATTGCTAGCTTCTATAATAGATGCTAGCAGTAATCACATGTAAAATATAGCACGCTAGTTGTCCCCAAGTTGATCGATCAATCAAATTTGGTTCTTTGAGCCTGACCATACATGGTTCAAATCTTGTTCGGTTCAGCAGCAACCAAACTAGAATTGAACTGTCTATGGCACGATTTACACATCAGCAAAAAGTACTACTAATGTGAGAAATTATTATCTCATACATTGTTTAGTTTATCTTAATCCTTAGCTTTATTATGAAAAATTTAGCTGGCTTGAGGTGTTGCAATACAGTCACACCAGACTCTTTGCGTTTCATATATGTGTTAAATATACTAATTATACTTGAACATAGTAATAGTAAATGTACCCAAAATGCATTTCTAAGATGGGCTTGATTTTTTTAGTTGAGCTACTTAATTAACACACCATCATGTACTTGGTGAATTTACCAAGTAGTACTAGATGACAAGAACAATCTATTGCTCAAGCAGAACTATAGGCAAGTAATAACTTAAAATGCATACGTGTGTTTTTTTTTTTTCACCTGGCCAAAGACCTGTAAACGTTCTTTACCCATTTTTGAGTCACCTGTACCTTTATCAGTGTAGATGAGCACAACGGAAACATTTTTTTTTTCGGATTCATTAAGTTAGTTAGTTTAGTCATATTTGTTATGTTATAATGATTAATTTTTGGAATTTGTTTTATATATTTGAATCAATTTCTTATATTCCTTGTTCTCATCAATTCGTACTTCTGAAAGTGATTTTGGAGGATTCTGATTCATTCGTTATATTATGATTCAGAGATTCTGATGGCTCCACCTCTGTCCAAACATAAGTAGTAGACATGTGCATTTGTTTTCATCCAAATGCATGTTTGTCTTAATTTTGGGTATTTTCATTTTAACAAACGAAAATGAATGCGCAGAATCCGAAAGACCCGACATAAAAGAAATGCTTTATTTTAGTTTTCATTGCTGCAATAGTTCGATATAGATAGAAGATTCAACATGAAGCTGACAATAGCAATCTGTGTCTATTGAACCTGTGGTCGAATGTGCCTAATCTAACTCTATTAGTCCAAGATTATTCTACATAGAGAGGAAAGATTGGACATTATAGAGACAGTGTTGGGGTAGACTATTCGACATGAACAACGAAGATTCAGCGAAGAAAGCGAAAAACATACGTTGAATCTGTCATTGAAGGTGAAGGCTTATGGTGTCTGTCGAAAGTTCTAAGAAGATTCAACAAGCAGCTAAACTGTACGTCGCCGCAATCGTACATGTCCGGTCAAATGCTCGGCCCATAGGCTTTAGAAGAATTTGAATGTTGGTTGACTAGTAATAATAATTTATAAACATAATTATTACTAGTCATACAACATTAGAATTAGAATTCTATAGCTTGTAGGTGGAACATTCGAATTGAAATGTACAATTGGGGCGTCGTAGAGTTATGCTGCTCCGTCGAATCTTCTTGAAACATTCGACAGACACCATAAGCCTTCAATGACAGATTTGACCTTTAATTCAGATGAATACATTTTGTATTGAAACTAAATAAATAAAAACTGATTTCTGGAGTAACTAAATTAATACATTTTTTGGGTGAAAACGAAATTCCGAAACGAAATTCCGAAACAAAATATATGTCTAAAGTAGGAATCATATTATTTCACTTTATACCTTACCTTTTCATATGTATTATGAAGTACATTTTGTTTTTATTAAATTAAATTAAATTAAATTACATTTGGATCATATGTCGTTACGTTATTTCTTTAAAAAAAAAATGAAAGGCCCAAAATATCGCATCCTGTCATCCAAATAAAAATAATATGAATGAATTTGTTTTTGTTATAATTTTTTGGGATTTATTGAAATTCATTAACATTATGATTTGGAGATTCGTATACATCTTAATCTCCGAATAAAATGAAAACTGCGTCCGATTTGTAATGAAACAAATTATACATGTCTACTTAACAGAAGGCATACCAAGGCCCTGAGTTACTTTTCTCGACTGCAGATAAAGCAATAGAGCTTGGT
Organism: Rana kukunoris; assembly: GCA_029574335.1. Classification (NCBI taxonomy): domain Eukaryota; kingdom Metazoa; phylum Chordata; class Amphibia; order Anura; family Ranidae; genus Rana; species Rana kukunoris. Next base: position 86,329,195 of record CM056058.1, on the reverse strand, counting down.
CAAAGGCATTTACTAGGACTCGGTTGGAAAGTAATTTTGTTTCTTTTAGAACATGTTTTTATCTAGTCACAAATAGTTTTTTTTATCAAATCTTTAAAATATAAATGTACAATATACAGTATGTACTTTGTAGCTAAATCTATGACTATGGGCGTATTTACAAAACATACTGAAATAATTGTACCATTTGAATGCTTTTCTTATTTTCCTTACCATATTTTAATGTTTTACTTTAATGTATTATTTGTTCACCACAGCTTGCGTGCTACAGTGCCATAATATCAGTTAGATGGTGATTGTTGACATTCATTGTTTGGAGTTTAAAGGCTTTTACCGTATGTGTACTGATGAAAAGCATTTCTCTTTTCCTGACACTTTTCTGTAGATTGACTGTTTTTTCCCCGAAATAAAGATTGCTTCTGGTTGAGTTTCTTGATAAAAACTATAAGAACATTTGTTGATTATTTCAGCCAACAAGACAAAAGTTTCTTGAGTACATTGGGGATTGAGGAGGTGGCCACTGATCTTCGACCGTTAATGCTATGGATGGCGAATTCCATGGAACTTCTCAATTTTGTGCAGAAGAAAATCCTAGATATGGAGAAAGAATGGGATTCAGAAGGTTTATATTGTTTAAAAATATTTATTTTATGTATTTTCATTAATAGTCATTCCATACAAATCTTACAGTTTTTTTTTAGCTTCTGGCAAGAAGTAGGGCAAAACCTGCCAGGGCAAAGAAGGGCTTAATGGGGGCTTCCAGATTCCTATCAACAGAATCCTTAAAAGAGGGAACATCCTCAATAGGAACTGTAAGGTGCTAATTGGCAGGATCCACTACCATAAAATTTATTTTCCACAGGATAATTTAAAGCAAAAATCATAGAAGGAACAAATACCCTTTCTGCATTATATAAGAAAAGACTGATGCGCTACTGTGAGAATAAGAAGGTGAACTAGAGTCACATAAACTGATCTGAGGCGGCTCAATCTAAAGTGTCCACAAAACACAGGTGTAAAGATTAAATAAAAATAGTGATAAGCGCTTCAAAACGGAAATGTGCAAACAATAAACCAATAATACAATATATGACAAAACCATAAAACACTACTAATGTCTTGAGATGTGTGAAGAAAAACAGTGATGATAATGCTAAATTATCAAACTGAAAAGGTCCCATGCAACAAGTGCATCTAGGTGCCAATAAATGAAATCCTCATCAACCAATGGGAGTGTGTACTGTGTGTCAGGTACGGTTGATACTGGACAGTCTCTATAGAGTGATGGAGTGGTTAGCTGGGTGTAGAGTGATTGGAGTCTTCACTTGAAATGCTGTACAAGATCTTTCAAATCCAAAGGAGTGTTGTAGTTCCCTTACCTTAGGGCTGCTATATATAGGCATATAGTAATGGATCCTGCTGCATTTGAGGTCTCGATTTCTCAGTGAGATTCCCTCTTCCTCTTCCTTGTAGCTGTGATGGTCCGGACTCAGTGCTCCACAAAAGAGATGTAGGGAATGTGGAGGGAGATAAAGAAAAAATGCCTCCAATGGTGAAGTATATAGATGCCAATAAAGGTGTTTTTTATTAAAAAAAACAAGTAAAAGATATTAAAGCAAAGTCCAAAATTCGAAACAAGCTGGCTGCAAAATAAATAAATGAATATGAGACGAGACGGAGCGATCGTAATACCGCTACCGCTAAGTCTATTGGCCTCCGGCTTGCGTGATCTCGGCTTCCCTACGGCGTTACGTCACGTGCCTCGTGACTTCATCAGGGGATTCCTATTGGTTGACGGATCACTGCTTATATTCACTATTGACCGGATGTAAACAAGCCGCCATTTTCTTGAAGTCCCGTTCTTGGGACGAATGCGGGCTATGTTGGGGCCAGAATTAGATAACAGAAAAATAAAGGGTAAACTGGCGTGCACAATGCTCAATCTCCACAAAGCTCCCAAATTGTCCTTATTGGTGATAATACATTTCTTTGGGGTATTTGTGTAAGGGATGGTGTGGTCTCCCACATGTTCTTAGTGTTATCTTGGATCGATAAAAATAGATAAAATATAATAATAAAATACATATGAATTAAAATAAATATTAGATATAATAAGTGACTCTAATAGATCTCATGGTAAAAAGTGACGACGTGTTCGTCTTTTCGAGGTCCACCCATTGTATGTAATGAAATACATGAGGTGAATGGCAATGGATAAGACAACCAACCCTTTCTGCATTGGTCCCAGTCCTCATAAAGTGCCCAATCGGTTTGTGGGTGTATGGGAATGTTTTTTCTTTTTTTGCCAGCTTCTTAGTGCCCATAGTGGCTGGTTTAGGCTGTAAAGAGTCAGGTGATGTTGGGAAAAGACTAGTGTGCATGGCATTAGTTGGCGTGTCCACAGTAGAGGGTATTTGGAGCATTTCATAAAATGAAGTTTAGAGAGAGCATTTATTAAAATGCAGAGGAAGGAAAATCCTCTATGGTCTGTTCTACAAAATCAGGGCCATTGCTTTCCTTCACAATATATTCAAGCAAAGAAGATTCCAACTCTGATTACCGAACAGGGTTCAGGGAAACAGAGGATATGGGGAGTTTCTGGACTGTGGTGTGTGCCTGAGAGAGAGCTAGAGTTAAAGGAAGGTAGCTGAGTCATAGTAGGAAATAGCTAGGGGACACGGGAACAGCCATCACCCTGAATGGTGTTTTGAGTTGTCTGTAGGCCCCTTGAAGAATTCATGCTGATTGGCCCTTTTTTCTCAGCTCCTTTGCATGATCCACCATTGCTAAATGAGGCAATCCTCAGTGGGATACTCGCAGAACTGAGGTTGGAATGGATGGGGCTTTATGTGTTCATATACCGGAAGTGCTATAACCCAGATGTTGACCTTATTTCTGTGGCTGTGTCTCTGTAGAAGATGGCAGCAGGAGTAAAGCAACATACCCTGTATTTTTTCTGGGGAAAAAATTGGGTAGTAATGCCCCATCTGGGAAGTGTGATACCGTTACCCCATCCTCCTGAGACTAAAGCCTAGTACACACTAAACATCATACTTACTGGCTGGATAACCAGGTAAAAATAAAAGGAAGATACCCTTAAAAAATAAAACCCCCATCTAAGAATTGGTAAGCTGCAATATAATAAAGGTTTGCTTTTGGGTTTAATACCGTTTTAAGGGTCTGGGAGACATAAAAATTAACCTGTATGCCAAAGTAGGCATCTAAAACTGCCTACTTTTTGGGGATAAGCAAACGTTTTGGGGATAGCCTTACATAGTGTGGTATGGGCAGGGCTGCTGTTAGAAATCACGGGGCCCTATACAGCCTGCCCCTGAATATATCAAAACAATATTTTCACTAAAAATACACTAAAATAATTGTTTTTTACATTTGATTTTTTTATATAATTTTTTTTAAAGTTTATATTTTCTAAATTCTTTTATTTGACAATTTCTTTACAATTTTAGTTTACATTTTTATTTTTTACAATTTTTATTTTTACAGGACAGAGAAGCTGGCAGCGCCACAGGAAGGGGAGGGGGGCAGCACAGTGACAGGGGGCACATAGGGTGGGAGATCAGAAGCAGGCAGAACAGTGAGGTTGCCCTGTGTCTGTGTCTCTCCCTGCAGAAGCGGAAAGCCTGCAGGAGGGAGAGAAACCAGCTTTCAGCTGTTGCAGAGCACCACACAGGGCATCCTTCTGTAATTGCCCCTCTGCCCGACCGCACCAATTCCCCCTGCTGCTTGGGCCCCTCTTTGCACCTAGGCCCCCTACAGGAGGACTGGTGGCCCCTCCTTATCAGCGGCCCTGGGTATGGTCCCCAGAGTACACACTGAGAGTAATCAAGCTTGTAACTGTTATATAGCTCAGGCAGTAAGCAGCCAAACCTTAAAAGAAGCATACAAGAAAATAATTGAATAGTTAAAAATACCTGTCTGGAGGAGAACAGGTCCATCACCTAGAATATTAGCAAAATCTAGACTCTTACGAAGTGGGTGAGGTCATATGAGTGTGCTCTAGGGGTGGCCCTAGCAATTTTTTTGCCAGTGTCCAATCAACTGATGGTAGCCTGCATATCACCCATGGTTTATGAATACAAGTCTCATGTTCCATGTAATATATCTTGCAGAATAGAATAGACTAGAAGTCCTCTGATATTATGATTAGTGGCTAGGGCCAGATTTACTATTATACACAGAAGACAGATGCCTATAGGACGCAGGTGCAAATAGTGAGCTGTAGAGATACTGATTGCACATATTTTTTCTATTATTAGTGCAAATTGTCATCTACTATAAAATAATTTACTACAAATAAATACATTCTAAGTCTTTTTAGGACCACAAAACAAAGAAATTGTGACATTGAAGTGTTATCAGCAGAGATGTGTTACAACAAAACCTTTGTGCCTGCAGGCTCCACTAATCCAAATACGGACCTTTAAGTGTAGGCTAGTACTGTTCCCTTTATAAACACGACCTGTTTTCCTGACAAGAAAACCGCCCTGTTTGCTTTTGGTCGGGAAAATCGGTTGTGTGTATGCACCATAGCAGTTTTCCCGACCGGAAAACAACAAGCAAAAAAACTTGTTCTCTTTTTTTTGCCGCGATTCTCTGCATTTTTTTTTTCTCTGCAGTTTTGCTATGGGAAACACTGCAGTGGAGCATACACACGGCCGGTTTTCCCGGCCAAAGCTGTCATGGCAGTATTCCTGTTGGGAAAACCGGCCGCGTGTACACGGAGACAAGCACCAGAGCAGGTTCTTGGTTTTCCTGGTGGACTTTTGACCGCCGGGAAAACCGATCGTGTGTACTAGGCATGACAATTAATTCTCAAATACAACTTAAAAGGGTGACAAAAATATTGACTGCAGTTGTAATAAAATACTACTATATAGTACAGATTTACTAAGAAGCAGCATGAGAGAGAATAAGCAGAAATGTGTGATCAGCACTGGCAGTAGTAAAGACTATGAGCAGAACTGTCACAATGTACTACATATATAATCAGGATGATGATAAGGAAAAACATTGCTACTAGCAACTACTACTACTTCTGTAATAATAAAAATAATAATTCTTTCTTCCAGCATCTTCCCAGGATGCTTTGCTTTCAAGTGACCTGGAGGCATGTGAGGAGTCTATGGCTCTTCTTGATGAAGTCATTATGTATACCTTCCAACAGTGTGTGTATTACCTTACTAAGGTAGGTAAGATGGTTTTATTATATAAGCCAATAATTTACAGGTACTTTAATTGTTACTAAACCCACAACGCTAAACGCTGTATATGCAGTAAATCATGCTTGTTATACTCACTGTGGAACCTCAGGGGTCAATCTTCGGCATTGTGTAAAAAGGCTGTTTGATCCTGTCTTCCCTGATCCTCCCCTTCTTCCACTGTCTCCTAATTATTTTGTGAGTCTATGGAGTCATGCTCAGTTTGGTGTATATTGACAGTTTTTTTGGGAGGGTGCATGTGATCAGCACAGGGCCAATTAGCACTGTCCAGACAGAGGGTTAGGGTCTCATAGGATAGTCATAAAACTCACCCTACAAGCTTTAACCAGTCCACAGCTGGACACTGATAGAAGACTGCTATATACTACTGATAAGAAAGGGTATTTAGTCATTTATATTTACTAAAATAATTGCATTTCCATGTTCCGTTTACTGTGGGAGACCAGATATATTGAATTAAAAAAAAAAATTCTCTCATGGCCCCTCTATAGAGTGTGTTGCTAACTGTGGTGTATCATAATAACACATTTCTGCACACCATACACAGCCTGTGTTATTGACTAAAACAAGATACTTGGACTTAATAATATGATTATTTCATACCTATTCTGCCCTCTAAGTGATCTTTGGTGTTATACACCAAAGAGATAAGGAAGGCACGTGGCCTGATGCATGATCCTTTTAAAACGTTTATTTAAAACAAATTGATATTGATACTACGTATTCATAGGTGGCTGGGATACAAGAATGATAGCACTAAAACAAACTGTAATACATGTAAATGATGCCCATACAAGAAATAAAAGGTGAATATTCGGCTAACGCGTTTCAAGGGTTGTACTCTTTTTCAGAACCCTAGAAAACCAGGCCTGGTCTGTATGCTACAATGGTGAGGGCTGGATGGATGTTGTATCACGGGATGAGTATTAACCATACGGGAGGATTATCTTTCACTGTAGTGATATTCTTACTACATCATAGCCCTCTTAGCACCATGGGAGTGTGTATAGGGATCAGGTCATCCGTTGGCAGGGCCGATCCAACCTATAGGCTCACTATGCAAACCGCTTAGGGCCCCGCAAAGCTGCGGAGGGCCCCCCCAAATTACTAGAGGCCCCGCCTAGTGAGAAGTCATTTTCGCCCTCACCCTGCTTCTCAACTCGCTGGCTGCATGGGAGAAGAGGTAAGAAGTCAGCACCCCCCGCTTCTGACTTTAATGTAAGATGTCATTTCCGACAGAAGAACACCCCCCCCCCCTCGCTAATGTGACATGTCATTTTCGGCAGCCCCCCCGCTTCTCAACTTTAATGTGACATGTCATTTGCTTAGGGCCCCAGGGAGGTCAGGATCGGCACTGTCCGTTGGTCTTGCAAACCTTCCCAATGGAGAGTTAATGTTGTAGCCTCTCTTTTCCAGCACTGATCCATGGCTGGATGTCCACGTGGGGACAAGCTATCCTACCGGTGAACCTTCGGTGGAGCTGTATAGGTGCCCCTGCGTTCTTGCAGGTGTGGCTGCACACTGCAATGGTTAATAATCACCCCGTAAGGCATCATCCATCCAGCCTTCACCATTGTAATATATAAACCCAACCCGGTTTTCTAAGGCTCTGAAGAAGAGGAAAATCTTTGAAATTAATATTCACCTTTTATCCCTTGTATGGGCATCATTTACGTGTATTACCGTTTGTTTTAGTGCTATCATTCTTGAAACCCAGCCACCTATGAATACGTAGTATTTTCTGTATATACCAAATTGTTTTAAATACATGTTTTGAAAGGATTCATGCATCAGACCACGTGCCTTCTTCATCTCTCTTGTTTAGTAATTTGGACTTACCCCAGTCGGCCAAGGCAGCGGGGCATGCATGATTAACTAAACACTTGCACCACCACAAAAATACTACCCACTCTATATAAGGTCCTCCACACCAACGCAGGAGAATATATTTTCTATTTATTAGTGCTCTTTGGTGTTGTCAGGCACCACAACCCTCAAGTAATCTTCATGTCATGATGGGGTTGTGGATGCCATACATACAGATGCCCTGTGGACATTCTTTTGAGTTCCATAATACCTACACCAGAGCCTGATATAAACACATTGGGCCAGATTCAGATACAATTACATTGGCGCAGAGTATCAGAGATACACTACGCTGCCGTATTTTACCAGGCTGTACGACGAATCCTGGTAGATTTTGTCCCTTACGGTATGGCGGCGTAGTGTATTTCTCGCCGCGTAATCGAAATACGCGATTAGGGGGCGTGAAGCATTTAAATTAGGCGCGTCCCCGCGGCGATCGAACTGCGCATGCTCCGTTCAGAAATGTCCCGCCGTGCATTGCGCGAAATAACGTCGATACGTCATTCGTTGTTTGAGTAGCGTCGTTTACGCAAAAAGCTGGTATAGTTTTACGCAGCAAAAAGATGACTAAAGATGCCGTAAGAGATTGCGATAGACGTTCGTAATTTCGTGGATAGTCGGCAAAAGCTCATTTGCATACCCCGACGTGGAAAACGACGGGAACTCCACCCAGCGGCCGCAATTTTATTTCAGCGTAGATCCGAAGGCGTACGAACGCGTAAACAAGTCGAATTGAAGCCCGCAGTCGTAATTTCATGGTTTGAGGTTTCAGAGTAGTGAAAAAACGTGCGTAATTCGAAAGTACTCCAGTCTAACGCGAGATAGACAGGCGTAATCGCTCTGTGAATCTGGCCCATTGATGTTATTGTAAAGTATTCTTAGGAAAAAATAAAAAGGTTATGTAGTCATTTTGAGAATCAAGTATATGTAAACCCTCACCAACCTGTTCAGTTTAAAATAGAAATAAAAAGGCAAATATTTGTGTATAGGTATAAAAAATATTACAAACACCCTTTTCCCCCTTTTTTTTTAAACCACATTTCCTCTGTTCTCAGCTGCATAAGCGCTTGGGAAGGAGAAAAAGCATCACACTGAACTTCCCAGTGAATGGCTGTGCGGGGGGGGGGGGGGGTGCCAGGACAAGTCTGATCATTGCAGTAGAGCAGGCTGAGTTCCCAGCATAGCTAGAGAACTGCCAATACTGTGCTCTCATGCCTAGTGGGGTCAGTTTTTAATAGAGAAGCAGAGGGACTGGCAGGAACACCAATAATTTCAAACAAAGGATGCAACACAAAGGCCCCTTTCACACTGGGGCGGGGTGGCGGTAAAGAGCTGCTGTTTTTATTGGTGCTTTACTGTCAATTTTGCGGAGCTATTTAGCCACCAGCGGGGTGCTTTTACCCCCGCTAGCGGCCGAGAAAGGGTTAAACACCACCGCAAGAGGCGCATTGCTGGCGGTATAGCCGTGGTGTCCCATTGATTTCAATGAGCAGCAGCGGTGGAGGAACGGTATACACACTCCTTCACCACTCCAAAGATGCGGCTAGCAGGACTTTTTTTTACCATCCTGCTAGCATACCACTCCAGTGTACAATTAAGGCTCCATGCACACTAGCGTTTTTTATGAGCTCAAAAAATGCTGATAATAAAATTTTAGCTATGAATAAGCACCAGTGAGAATGATGTGAAACGCGTTTGCAATTATAATCTTTGGACGGACTATATCTACAATAAAGGAAACAACTATTATTTGGAGTGCGGCTATCCGGATCTTTATCTATTCAATAAAAATGTTGTGCTGGTTTGGAGTAGCTTTTTGGAGCATTAATGTTTTATTAGTGTTTTTTTAGTGCATGAAGAAAAAAAAAAGCTCAAAAACAGCTGTTTTAGTAGTGTTTAGGAGCGTTCAGTGTTTTTTTCTGCTGGAAATACGCTCCAAAAAACTTTACATAAACAGTTTATTTGTTTATGCCATTGGCTCCCGCTGCTGTCAATCAAATCCTGTGACACGGTAGTGAGGGTCGGGGGCTGAGTCCTGCTGTCTGTGTCAATCAATGAAGCAGCGGGATGCCCCCCAGGGAACGTGGCTTTCCATGGGGGCACCCGATTAAGAGGTGTAGCCTGGAGCACCGTTGGGGCACCCCAGAGAAAAACGATCGCACAAAGCAGGTAAGTATAGGCATGTTTGTTTCTTTTATTAAAAAAACAAAACAAGGGTTTACAACCCCTTTAAGTTTTTTGATACTCGTGTGGAAGTGATCGGTAGCTTAACTACTCTTAACCAGGAAAACATGTTAGGAGCCCATGATGTATTAGGAGCTTTGAGCTCTGTTAAAAAATCCTGCTGTCCTTAAAGATTGGTATACTGTATATATTTATATAATAAAAATGATACTGCTAAAGTGTTTGCTGATTGATGCAATCATACATCCTTTGTGCATGAATATAAAACTGTACATGCACTGGAAAATAGAGGGCTAGCACTGTCAACTTCCATGCTCTTAAAATGGATGAACAGAAGAGGTGAATAGACTATTAACATGCTCAGCTAGCAGTTTGCTTCCAAGCATGGTTCTCAGAGTGAGCGCACTGTACACACACAATTCTACCAATGAAATAGCAAATTCTTTGCAGGGATAACCCCATGAAGACCCAGCCATAGAGCCCTGACATACAGCAGCATGGCTGTTTGGAACATTTTATTATGCATGAGAATGTGTTATTGGCAATCAGCAACAGGATTGTAATGAATATGTTGGCTAATTAGAAGTCTGGAGGGGATAGCTGAACAAAAATCTGAAATATTCAGTTCATATTTACATATTCCAACTGTGCTTTGGCTGGAGTACAGCTTATATTAAATCTCGTTCTGTAAAACAACATTGTAAGTGTTTTATCCTTCTTTTTAGACCTTGTATGCAGCTTTGCCAGCCCTTTTGGAGAGCAATCCTTTCACCGATCCTGCCAGTCTCTCGGATGTAGGAGAGCTGAGCAATATGCCAGAAGGCACACGTGGAACTCTCGCCATTTACCAGGCTACATTGGATTTAACTCGGGAGTGTGAACTGCATCCAGATCTTGTGTCTCAAACATTTGGATATCTCTTCTTTTTCTCCAATGCATCACTCTTCAATACCCTAATGGAAAAAGGTAATTCACTTTACCAGGTTGGTTAAGGAAGAACCCGTAACAATGATTCTCTAAATAGGTGCTGGTTGTTGGCTTCTTCTGCCATTCCAAGTGGTAGATACCATCAGGGCCGCCATCAGGAATTATGGGGCCCCTTACACAGCTTCAGGCATGGCCCCCCAGCAAATCGAGAAAATTGAAAAGTGTGGGGAGAAGTGGGGGGGGTTACCCTGGGGACCTCTTGGCCCCTTACAAAAAGAAAAAAAATATATAAAAAAAGGGGGTTGCCATCTGGGGCCCTGTGGACCTCCGGGACCCTGTGGACCACTGGGCCCTTTAATAAAAAAAATTATAAAAAAAGATATATAATAAATATATATATATTTTTTTTATTAATGCTAATTGACCAGTTTATGTGCCATTAGAATTGCTGGGGACACTACTTTGGCCTCTCTTCATTACCCACCTTCCTGTGCTGAAAATATCATCTCCCTATTGCACTGCCATGTTTCCTCAGGGCTCCTGTACGGCACCACAGGCAGTGCAGGTGATACGTTCACCTATATGGGAGACTGAGAATCTCTATGGGCACTTGTTAGCCACCTGCCCCCCTGTATAGTACTGAAACAAAGGCCTTTATGCTCACAGATGAATGTGGTGTCACAAGCATAAAAACATGTAGAGATTTATTATGGTCACAGGCAGCATAGTGACCTGAACACGCAAAGACATATGTGACAGTTCCTGTGTATGGAGATTGTCTAGGCCAACTTGAACACAGCACGAGGACATCATTGCTCTAATGCCGCGTACACATGACCGTTTTTCAGGATGTAAAAAATGACATTTTTTTTAAATGTCATTAAAAACGATCGTGTGTGGGCTGCAGAGCATTTTTCATGATGTAAAAAATGGGCATTAAAAATTTAGAACATGCTCTAAATTTTCACGTTGTTTTTAACATTGTTGTTTTTAACGTCTTAAAAAAATGGTCGTGTGTGGGTTTTAACGTTGTGAAAAAAACGCGCATGCTCAGAAGCAAGTTATGAGATGGGAGCGCTCGTTCTGGTAAAACTAGCGTTCGTAATAGAGATAGCACATTCATCACGCTGTAACAGACTGAAAAGCGTGAATCGTCTCCAAACTTTTACTAACACAAAATCAGCAAAAGCAGCCCCAAGGGTGGCGCCATCCGAATGGAACTTCCCCTTTATAGTGCCGTCGTATGTGTTGTACGTCACCGCGCTTTTCTAGAGCCTTTTTGTGTGTAGGAAAGGCCGGCTTAACAATAATCGGGTTAAAAAAAACGTTTTTTCTAGACCATTAAAAACGGTTGTGTGTACGCGCCATGAGTTTCAAATCAGGACTCTCTAATCATGTCCCTGGATTTCAGACCCCATCAGAAAAATTGTAAGAGGGTGTGTTAACATTAACAACTATTAACCTCAATGATTAACAAGAATACATTAATTTAGCATCTTTCCAATGGTTTACAGACAAGGTCATACATTTGAGATGGTATGCTGTAATCTGCTGAAGTTGTCCTGAAACTGGGATGGGACGTTGGCTTTTCCATCATTCTGCTTAGCAGCATCTTTGGTTAATTCTCTCACTCATCTTTTCTGGTGGAGGAGGGGCCGGTCTTATGCGGCATCCATAATGTAGCAGTTCCTCTCATTGTCCTGGCAGGTTATCTGCAGGAAGTGGTGTGCTTCCTCCTAGCCTTGCTCTCAGGACTGCTGGGAGCATTTTTTTCCTTCGCAGCAGGAAGCAGAAGGTCGCCTGGACTGTAAAGAGAGAATGACGTGCCTTTCTTTTTCCATAACACCACCAGCCCTTAACTCTTTAATTAGTCCAGTCAGGAATCTGTTTCTGTGTGGTATACACTGATTTATGCTGCAGTTTTAGATTAAGGTGCAACTTTCTACCAATGTATAACAATGGTGGAAAGGACATAAAAAACAGATATCACTTTTTATTATTAAGTGTGGTTTACCACTTTAATTTTAACCAATCATTTGAGTAGGAACTTTACATTAAGGGCCAGTTCACACCAGACACAGTTCCATTCAGTTCTGTGCGCATTTTTTCTGCACTAAAAATGCATGCACAGTGTTATCCATGTATTCCAATGGCTCTAGGTTGACACTGTGCAGTCAGTTTCCGGCGCAAACTGACCGGAAACTGACTGCATGGTGTGAACTAGAGCCTAATAGAGCTATTGGAATACATGGAAAACACTGTGCATGCATTTTATGCAGAAAAAAAGCACACGGAACTGCGTCTGGTGTGAACTGGCCCTTAACTGCTTGCCGACCAGCCGCCGCAGTTATACGGCAGCAGGTCGGCTCTCCTGGGCAAGAGCCCGTAGCTCTACTTCGGCACTTCTGTGGCCGCTAGGGGGGGGTAAACACAAAGCTCCCGGACCTGTCAGCGGTGGAAACGCTGATTTTCTGTTCATACAATGTATGAACAGAAGATCAGTGATTTCCCCTAGTGAGTCCACCCCCCCCCCATACAGTTAGAACACGCCCAGGAACACACTTAACCCCTTCCTCGCCCCCTAGTGTTAACCCCTTCACTGCCAATGGCATTTTTATAGTAATCCAATGCATTTTTATAGCATTGATCGCTAAAAAAATGCCAATGGTCCCAAAAAATTGTCAAAAGTGTCCGAAGTGTCCGCCATAAGGTCGCAGTACTGAAAAAAACCACTGATCGCTGCCATTACTAGTAAAAAAAAATGCCATAAAACTACCCCCTATTTTGTAAACGCTATAACTTTTGCGTAAACCAATCAATAAACGCTAATTGCAATTTTTTTTACGAAAAATATGTAGAAGAATACGTATCGGCCTAAACTGAGGGAAAAAAACGTTTTTTTATATATATTTTTGGGGGATATTTATTACAGAAAAAAGTAAAAAATATTGCATTTTTTTTAAATAGTCACTTTATTTTTGTTTATAGCGCAAAAAATAAAAACTGCAGAGATGATCAAATACCACCAAAAGAAAGCTCTATGTGTGGGAAAAAAAGGACGCCAATTTTGTTTGGAAGCCACGTCACACGACCGCGCAATTGTCAGTTAAATCGACGCAGTGCCGAATCGCAAAAAGTGCTCTGGTCATTGGGCAGCAATATGGTCCGGGGGTTAAGTGGTTAATGTAAGGTTCCTACCAAGCCAACTGTCCACAGGTGAAGAGGTCAGGGAGAACATACATAGAAGAAAAACTTAAAACATAATTTTGCTTCAATGTAGATCAAGCATTTTGTGCTGCCTTTAAAAAAACAAAAACAAAAAAAACCAACCTAATCTAATTTAGAACCCCCCCCCCCCCCAAATAGGTCTCACCCCTTTTACCTACTTGCCCCACGCTCACAGTGGCAGCTTTGTCTGATGTTTACATCCTCAGGCCCAATATATTTTCCATTGCTGATCGCACTGCCCTAATGCCCCGTACACACAATCTGAATATCGTACAACAGATCATACGATTGGTTATTAAGGTCACGAAAATTCTCGTACGACAGAAAAAAAAAAAAAAAATGTGATGTTATGTGTTGCAATGTATTTGTATTGTATTTTCAGACGACAACTGTACTGACTAAACAAAAATCGTACGATCTGGTACTGTACGAGAAACATTTTGGTGCATGTCCGATAAAATAATATCGGATGAACTGTCATGATCGGCTCTCGAAAGCCCTGTACTAACGATCCGATTATCGTACGATTCTTCCTCGGACGACATTTTTCGTAGATATTCGGATCGTGTGTACGGGCCATTAAGCAGTGACTCTATAGATCTGAATAGGGCCCAGCTCCAAGACTAGAGATGGTAGGAATGAGGCCTAGTTCCAGTCTATAGGGTGTTGCTGAGCAGGTTCAGGTTGTCACTTTTAGGATATGATAAGTACCTACCATGGTGGGACTGAGATTGGAGTTTTTTTGTTTGTTTGTTTAAATTAGGTTAGGGAATTGTTTCTCAAGCTTTTTTGAGTCAAGACAATCTTTAAAATTACAGAAGCCCCCCCATTCTAAAATGTTAAAAACTATGCTAATAGCTTTACGTAATGCAGCAACATCCACATGTAGGACACCCAACGTTGGAGATGATTTATTCTTCCAAAGCAAATACACTTTTGCACACTGGTACGGTCTAGTATTCCAATGTTCCTCTTCTCCCTCAATTTCTGTCCATCAGTCAGCTAATGTGACCCCAGTGCTGCAGGATAGAGGCACAGGAGGGTTAAACAAGGATGCTGTGGAGCCAACAGACATCCTCCTTATCAATTGATGACACCAGTGGTTGTTATGATGCCAGTGTCTAGAAAGTCATAATGGTGCATAAAAAAACCTGTGGCTTTGTGTAAATAAAAGGCCGGCTTCATCCACCTGCTGACTTGTATACAATTTTTGATAATTTTTTTGGGCATTTTGCCAAGGCAGCCTGGTTGAAAAAGGCTGGGTTAGGGGATAGGGAGGGTTGGTTGGGTAGAAGGGAAATTATACTTTAATGGAATAGAAGACATGCATCTCATTACAAATAGGCAGTTTAATGGCTAAAGATGACAATGGTGTATTTATATGAAATATGATGGAAAGATCAGAAACCTTAGTTATAATAGTCATAAAAATCCTAACACTGTTTAGGTATAATATAGACACGTCGGTTTTAGACAAACATACCAAAGTGACCAATGCAAAGAGAATAATTTATTCAGATAGAGCCCTGGTGGGACTTGATGATAAGGCTTTGCTGCTGCAAGGCACTGTGCCAACTTGTCCTGTGGTATATAAAAACATCCAATGTCATACTGTAAATGTAGACTCTCCCCTAATCACCACTATACATGGTCAATGTGCTAAATATGGACTCTTTTTTTATCTTTTGTTATCGTTATGCAAGTGAGTTTATATGTCTTATTCTTCTTGTCTGTTACTATTCTGACAGCACATATTTTTCAGGTAACGGGGAACCATTCTACCAGTGGTCAAAGGCTGTCCAAATCCGCACAAACCTTGATCTGGTTCTGGACTGGCTCCAAGGAATAGGTCTTGGTGACATTGCCACAGAATTCTTCAGAAAGTTGTCAACAACAGTAAACTTGCTATGCATACCTAAAACCAGTCTCTTAAAGGTATGATATGATAAATATATTTAATTTGGCTTTTTACCATGTATGAAAAGTTTTAAAAAGCATGTACTGAAGGTATTGATAAAGAAATTAACTTACCGTATGTCCTAGAAATACTAACAGAGACTAACTAAAAGAGGAAGAACAATCAGGGCAGGCAATCAATTGAATAATACTTTTGTGGCACACTAAAACTGAACTGTAGGCAAATGTCTAAATACACTGTTGAAATATTTTTGGGAGCTTCATAACCTGCCAAAGGATTTATCCCTTTGTACTTCCTTTGCTTAAATTTTCACTGCCCTGCCAGATGGCACAACCAAGTTTGTAACCTAAACTGTCTCTGCTGCATATAAGCAGTACAGCTTGGTCCCCTCTTTGCCTTCCCTCTCCAGTGACTGGACATTTAAGGAGCAGCGGTAGACTGATGAGCTCATCCCTTTGCTCACTCTGTTATTGCCCCACAGCACACCTAATTGGATTAGAGTTCCAGCAGTTTCTCTTCTAATCTAAATTCTAATAAACAAGTTTGATATTAAGACAAATTCAGATACTTACCCAAGCTGAATAAAAAACATGTTATGTTTTTTATAAACATATAACTGCTTTTAATTGTGTTTTATATCTTCCTGGAAATCAAAGTTCTAACTAATGTAATTAGGATACACGTTTCCAGTGCTGTAGAGAAAAAGCTAAGATACAAATTTGATAATATAGTAATTACTGTAGTTGCAGTTATTACTTTAATTAAATGTAATGCTTTATTACTTTAATGCTCATTAATAATGCAACAACATATTCATATTGGTGTTCTTGGGTTGGTGTCTCCTCAGTAAATTTAAAGCCGTTGTAAAGGCAGAAGTTTTTTTTTATCGTAATGCATTCTATGCATTAAGATAAAAAGCATTCTGCGTGTAGCAGCCTCCCCAGCACCTCCTAATACAGGGGTGGCAAACACAAGGCCCACGGCCCGAATCCGGCCCGCCAGACCTTGCCATGTGGCCCGCGCAACGGGCTGTCCGTTGCCACTAGTGGTGTAATGGACCGTGACTGATCCGTGATCCGCGGAGCGCACCGCTGCCTCGGCCTTAGGAAAGGCTGCGGCTTCGGCCTAGCTCCAGAGCGGTCGGCCATCTTGGTACAGCCGACTCCTATGATGGACGTCCCAGACAACCAATCCCGGGACCGCGGGACGTGTGACGTCCATCATAGGTGCCGCAGACTCCAGAAGGTGGCAATTACAAGCCTCCTCCACACCATGCACTAGGAAGCAGAATATGACAGCACACCGGCTCAGGCGGGCGGCTCTCCTCCTCTCCTCCTCTCTGGCTGGCTGGCTGCTGTGACACATGATGGGTGTATGTCAGGTAGGTCCATGTTACATGTATGTCAGGTAGGTGAAGTCATTGTGTATGTCAGGTAGGTGAAGTCATTGTGTATGTCAGGTAGGTCCATGTATGTCAGGTAGGTGAAGTCAGTGTATGTCAGGTAGGTCCATGTATGTCAGGTCGGTCTATGTATGTCAGGTAGGTGAGGTCAGTGTATGTCAGGTAGGTGAAGTCATTGTGTATGTCAGGTAGGTCCATGTATGTCAGGTAGCCCACCCCATCCCATCTCACCCCACCATACCCCATCCCATCTCATTCCATACCATCCTACCCCACCCCCATCCCATCCCAATCCACCCCCACCCTATGCTATCCTATACCACCCCATCCTGTCCCCATCCCATCCTACGGCACCACCCCACCCCACTCCATCCACACCCATCCCGACCCCATCCCATCCCATCCTACCCCACTCCACCCCACCCCATCTCATCCTACCCCACCCCATCCCATCCCAGGGTGGATGGGAGGATGGAAGGAGAGTGGAGTGTGCAGAGGTCAGATATTGCAGTCCATAGCATACTCCTGTATCCTGCACTTCGTACGCAGCAAACTCCTGAACCCTGTGCTCCATAAAACCAGTAATAAACAAATGCAGTGACAATTATTTATGATAATAGTGGACACATAGTCTTACAGATACAACCGGCAACCATACTGCTAATGCGGCCCCAAATGAATTTGAGTTTGCCACCCCTGCCCTAATACTTATCTGAGCCACCTCTCTGTCATTCAATGTCCACAATTCCCTTTGACGTCCGGGACTCTCCCTCCTGATTTGCTGAGACACAGCAGTGGGCATCATTGGCTCCCGTGGCTGTCAATCAAAGTCAGTTAGCCAGTCAAGGGAGAGAGGGGGCGGGGCCAAACAGCAGCTCCATGTATGAATGGACACTCTGAGCTGCAGCTCAGCTTGCGTGCCCCCATAGCAATCTGCTTGTTGTTGGGGCACTCGTGAGGAGGGAGGGGCCAGGAGCAGCAAAGAGGGACCTGAGAAGAGGAGGATTCGGGCTGCTCTGTGCAAAACCAACTACACACAGGAGGCAAGTATAACATGTTTGTAAACTCTCTCTTTTGTTTTTAGCGCTACCCCCGCAGGAGCCGCTGGTTAGATTTTTGGGATCGGCATAATTTAAGTTACCTTTGATGTGTCTAGGGATAATAATGGCAACAACAATGAGAGCAGAGACGGAATGTCCAGGCAAATGGTTGACGTTTTCTAAGTGCTTTATTCTCGGTCCAACACGACCAACAGTCAACTTGAATTAGACAGGATAGGTTGGTGAAAAATAATAACTTCAGGCTATGGATATTGAACAGAAGCAGTCCTGCCTCTCCGATGTATTCTTTTCTTTCGTCGCCACTCCAGCTGGAGTGGGTGCAATGCACCAGACAGGCCTCCCTCACAGGCCTGGCAACCAGAGCGCCACTGAGAATGCTAAGAAGAAACAAGTCTCTGCCACCGACTTGGCTCTGATAAATTAGTAAAGGCCTCTGCCACAGGTCCGATACTTGAGAACGATAGAGCAAATCCTTTCAGTCAATAATTAAGGAGCCACCGACTGACAGTTTGCTGCATACAACCGGTCAGTGTCCGGTCACTCAGATCCCAGATGGTTTTGTCTACGCCCTATTGGTTCACCTGCCTCCGTGCTCACCTCAGACCAGCTCCCCACCGAACAGCACCCAGGTTGGGATACTTTTCTCTTGAAGTGTGGGGACCCAGTAAGTCACTGGGGCCCCTTGGCAATTCTAGTTGCTCTGAGCTGGTCATACATATATTTTTTTCATTTAGACAGTGTTTGGAGATGGGTGGAAGAATCCCCCTTTCTGGGACATTGTATTCTGGCAGTGGCACCGCACCCTCTGCTGTCAGAATACACAAATCAGTGATTGCAGCTGCTGATAAATGGAAATTATTCCCAGATGTCCCTTTTAACATTAGTCCATTAAATAATCAGCTTCTGTCGTGCACAGGAGGCCACAAACTGATCGAAATTCAGCCTGCCACTTCCGCACTGACTGAATTTCCATCAGTCTATGGCCAGCTATACTTTGTATGTGGCTGATATCTTATCTCAGCAGTTGTTTAGTAGAGTTCTGAATAGGAATCAGCCAAATACAGTGCACCATCTAGTGGATAAGCTTCCATTTCTGGCCTCCCGTTGTCTGTATCTGGCTTCAGTACCGCTGAATTATAGATCGGGAACAAACATGGAGAAAACAATAGAATTCTTTATCCCTATACTCATTATAGGTCAGTGACTCTGTAAGAATCGAAGTGAAAGCGTCAGCATTGACAGCCAGGAAACGAGTGTGTTGGGAAGATGTCCGAAATAGCAGGCATTACATATTTCTCTGATGACAGGTTTGCTTTAATGCCCAGATCTTTGTGAGTTATCAGTCTGCTTGAGCGTTAGTCCACGTGTGTTTGGGCAGTGTGTCAGAAAAGAGTGGAATTAGGGGAACATTGCTTCTTATAACATCATGCCAGTAAAATAATGTATTCCCTGAGTGCATGGTATGCTAAGGAACCTCTGTGATCACTGCGTATAAAATCTTTAATCAATAAGGGTTTGTGTTTTTTCGAACACAGATTTCCTGGAACACTCTGAGGAATGATTATTCTGCACTAAGCACTGCTCAGCTGAACCACTTGTTGAGAAACTATCATCTGGGAGTGGGACGGTCACATCCAGCTGCTTGGGACCCCCCTGAAGAGGAAAAGGATGAGATCACAAACAGTGAGTTCAATAAGTGCAGTCTGACCTTGTACTTTGCCCTTCTCTCTTTGATTCCGCTTCCTTGTGACTTCTGTGGACTTTGAGTTTGTAGGACACATTATTGTAATGCTCATCTGCTAGCTGGAAAAAATGAGAACAGAACTGGCAAGATTTTTACTGATTTAAATGGAGAGAAAAGTTGACTTTTTAAAGCTGATCTCATTTATTCAGAAGGGAAAGTAGGCTAACCTAGATCAACCATTGAGAATGAACATTCTTCTGATCTATGCCACTTCTCAACATAGTAAAAAAGATCTGGGCACTAGGATATTAGGACCTGTAACGTTACAAAACTATGCCAGACCCTTTATCGGAGCTGGGGGCTTCTCAGAATCTGCAAGCCCCCTTTGACAAGGGGGCGGCCCCCTATGTGAATGAGTAGGGGTACATGGTACCCCTACTCATTCACCAAAAAAAAAAGTGTAGTGTAAAAAAGGCAGTAGGCAGTTTCTTTACATTTTTTTTATTTAAACTTTTTTTTTTAAAACAAATCTGGTGTAGATCTATCATCAAACACGATGCACGTCGACCCGAAAAAAAATAAAAAAAATCACTCCCAACGAAAGCTTCCACCATCTTACAGCTCCGCCACCTGTCAGTTATTAACTTGTGATGCCCCCGACACAGCATGCGTCCAGTCTGTAATTGCACAAGGGGACGGTGCCACCACGAGACATCATCGGGTGACACCGTCCCTTAGTTATTTAAAGTGTTACTAAACCCAGTAATATAAAAATAGTTCATCCACCCACCTACAGCTTATAAATTTTCTTTTTACACATTAATACTGCCACTATATACCTTTTTGGATGATCTGTATACCATGGTTACATGATAGACTGCACAGTTTCTCCAGTGCTGATGGTTCAGGTAGGAGGAGATTTCCACTGCAGCCTGTATACACACCCACTTGTGTGATGTCAATATCATGTGACCTGGTTAGCTCTGAGAACAAGTAAATATTCTCTCCAGCATAAAAGACACAACTGGGCATGTGCATGTTGGCTACTCTGCCTGTGTTAGCTGGCAGTGCAGAAGGGTGAGTATTTATGCATGCAGGATAAAACAGCCTTTTTACACAATACAGAGGATTAACCCCTTAAATTCCACAGTGAGTGTAACAAGCATATGGGACCCCAGATTCCCAGCCTCACCCCCCTAAAAAATAATTTGTTCTGCTGCCGATAAATGCTACAGCCATCTGTTAGCTGTACCATCTGACAGTTCTTAAATGACTAAGGAACGTTGCCACCCTGTGACGTCTCCTGCGGGCACTGCCTCCTTGTGACATTACCAACCGAAGGCACAGGTTAGTTATTTAAGAACTGTCAGACAGTGAGGCTGGAAGACGGTGGTAGCTTTCGTAGAGAGCGGAGCTTTTTTGTTTTTTCTTGGATTGGTGGTGGCAGCGGACACCGTAATTGATCTACACTGAGGGACATTTTTTATTTTTTAAATAAAGTTTAAATAAATACCTGCCTACTGTCTTTTTTTACACTACTCTTTTTTTTCTGGTGAATGCGTAGGGGTACTTGCGTACCCCTACTCATTCATATAGGGAGTCCCTCTTGTTAAAGGGGCTTCCATATTCTGATAAGCCCCCCACTTGCAGACCCCCACAACCACTGGCCAGGGTTGTGGGGAAGAGGCCCTTTCTTAAAGCACCTGCCCATGTTGAGGGCATGTGGCCTGCTATGGTTCAGGAGGAGGGCACTCGCTCCTCCTTGCCCTTTCCTGACCTGCCAGCCAACATGCTCGAATCAGGGTTTGGTATGGATTTTGGGGTGGTGGGGCACACCATTTTCTTTTTAAATTGTATCCGTTTTTTTTTTTCTTACAGTATCGTTGCTAGCATTTTTTTTTTACATTGAGTTGTCAGAGGGGAATGCCACTGACAGATGATGACTCATCAGTTGTTAAGGACGCATGAGGCTCCTTAACAACTACTGTTTACTATTTGTTAAGGATGCCGGTGGCTGCCGGTGTTTTGTCAGATTAGGCGACAAGTCAGAATTTGTAACGGAAGTGACGTTCTATCGCCGCCATCTTGCTACACCTGCACTCTTCAACAATAATGTAACACATAAGAAGGGGGCAAGCGGACATCTTGTTACAACCACCAAAGTTTTGCATTTCACATTTATTTTTAACAGTAAACGGAGCTTATAAGGTGAAATACAGTACAGTATTTAGAAATCCTGCAGGTTTGCTATCTCACACACCACCTCTGATTTTATAATTCAACATGTCAGACAGATTTCTAAATAGTGTATTTAACCATATAAGCTCTGTTTACCGTAAAAAATAAGTGTGAAATGCAAAACTCCGTTGGGTGTAACAAGATGTTAGCTTGCCCCCTTCTCACTGTATCCTTACTGTGGAGGAGTGCAGGGTGTAGCAAAATGGCAGCGACAGAACATCACTTCCCTTACAAATTCTGATGGGTCCCCAAATCTGATGAAACACCGATTCCTTAAATATTGCATGTCCTGTTTTATGTGGTATTTGCCAAGTGTTATGGCTTTATGTGGTAACTCCCACATAGGGCATAAGTGAATTTACATTTTCAGGATCGCATGCGGTATTTGGAAAAACACCTAAATATTGCATGCAATCTGATTCTGTGAATGAAACCCACTGCCACAAAAATGTATTGCATTGGATGAAAGGCTTGTTAGCTCTATGATAGTGTAGTGTAACTGTACATATGTTAATCGTGTCTTCAATTAAAATTTGTGTGTGTGGAGATGCAGGGAAATGCATCCTGGGTAAACCCCAGAGCTCTTACAACTCCTAAAATGCATGATGTTTACAGCAGGAAGTCAGAGAAAAACATCTTGCACAAGGTCACAAACCATCTGTCCTGTGACATTAGGAAATGGTGCCAGTCTGGAAACAAATGGTACATTTACATGGTCATTGCATTTTTACACAGTCTATACTATGCAAGTATTTTTTCAGCTGATGTGTGATAGTCTTTTAAAGGGTTAGTTCAACTTTACCAAAAAAACTGCCTATGCAGATAAGGGGAATTTTAGATGAAAACAAACTGTTCAGCTGTGACAAAGGTTGAATAATGTCCTTCCTCTTGGTGTAGGTCGTGTACTTACCTCATGTAGTAGGACTGGAAAACTTATTGGACATTGCAAGGAGAGCTTTAGCTGTTACCTTCACAGGAATGAGCTCTCAAATGCTAAGATCAAAGCTACGTTGTCAAGGAAGAGAAATCACATGTGAGGGGGTTCGAATTGGAGAAAGCTCACTCCTGTGATGTTGAAGGTGAACAGTGTAACAGGTAGGCATCTCTTAGCAACATCCTAAAAGTTTTACAGTCAGGCTTCATGAGGTATATAGATTGCCTACACCTATAGCAAGGGCAATATTCAACTTTGGTCAAAGCAGCACAGCTTGTTTTTATCTACTTTATCTGCACATGTAGTTTTTTTGGTAAAAGTGAACTATGCCTTTAAAGGGAGTGTATAGAGGTTTAGTATATATTTACTTCCACTTCCTAACTACTATGATTGTGTTGTGGTCTTTGGTGCATTTCTAACCTGGGAACCCTACATCTTCTGTGCCTGAAATGTGTACCAGAGCTGCATTAGCCACTCAACCGAGTACTACTAGGGTCTGCCACACAAACCAGGACCAATAACCATATGTCATTGGAGTGTTGGAGGGAACCCATGCAAGCAGATGCAGACCATGTGCTGGTTGGTATTCAAACCAAGAACCCCCTATCTGCAAGGCATAAGTGCTAACCGCTAAGCTGCTGTGCTGTCCAATGTACAGTATTTTCTTTATTAAGGTCAGAATTAAAAAAATAAAATGTTAATACCTATAGGGGGTTATTAACTAAAGTGCACTTGGAAGGGCAGTCGCAGTAGATCCGAGGGGGACATGCAAGGAAAATAAAAAAAAACATTTTAGCTTGCACATGATTGGATGATAAAATCAGCAGAGATTCCCCTCATTTCAGATCTACCCCTCAGATTTACAGCGAATGCACTTCCAAGTGTACTTTCAGTGCAATTTCAAGTGCACTTTGCACTTGCAGTGCAAAGTGAATTTGCCTTTCGTAAATAACCCCCATAGTGTTGCTTTTTATTACTTACGCAAGTATTAAATATTGCATATAAATATAAAGCTTTAGCCTCTTTTTTCTTTCCTTATCCATTTTGTTTTATCCATGTACTTTCCCGAAAAAGACCTGCTGCTTACAAAGTTCAATAGCTTAAGCTGACATTTCCCTTCTTCCTCCTGTTCTTCCCAGACCAAGTAGACATACTTCAAAACAAATAGCTTACATATTTCCTTAGTTGGTTTTACAGAGACACCAGTCAATATGAACGTGTGTGTGTGTGTTTTTATGTCACAATTCCGCATTTTCCCATAGCCCACCCCTTGTCCAGAACTGTGCTGCCTCATGGTCTCCTGTGTGCACAGCCATGAGAGATTTGTGCTTGGAGTCCATCTGACATTTGCCAAACTGCGGACACGGTTATCAATCGTCCTGCTGGATTGTTTATATGCTGTATCTGGTCCATTAGGAACTTAGAATCTGGTAAGCAGATTACTTTACTAATGGTGGCAGACTCACATTGGGCTCCATGCGGGATCACGAGATTGTAGTCGTTTGAAGTATGCACGGGTGTTTTCAACAAGACACACTACTATATAGACACACTACTCTATATGGACTTTTCTTTCTCGTACATCACGGGACACAGAGCGGCATATTCATTACTATGTGGGTTATATGGAGTACCTTCAGGTGTGGACACTGGCAATCTCAAACAGGAAGTCCCCTCCCTATATAACCCCCTCCCCTAGAGGGATACCCTCAGTTTTTTCGCCAGTGTCTTAGGTGTTGGTCACGGAATAGCTTTGCTCCACATCCTTGGGATTAAGGGCGGGCTAACCGGATCTGTCCAAGGAGCCTCAGTGCCAAAGTGGACAGTACCCGGGCCCCAAGCCGTGGGGTTTTGCCTATAATGCTCCTCTTTGGAGGGCTGGACCCTGGGCCCAGGACTTGGAGTTTGTAAAAACCATAAGTTCCTGTTTTGCCAGGGTGCTATATAGGTCCAGGACAGTGGGTACCTTCATAGGACCCCAGGGCCTGAAGGTCTACTACGCTACCCACGGAGATGGGAGAAGATTGGATCAGTTTGCTGGACAAACATCCTGCAGCATGGAGCAGGTAAGGGGGAGCCTGCGGGACTTGGTTCGACAGCAGGCTCTCCGGGGTAACCTAAAAGGGGGGATAGCCTAAGTATGCTCTGCATGGGCAACCTTGTTCACTATGTCTAAAGAGAGACAGGATGACACCTTTCCCCCCCCATCACTAGGTCCCCCTGTCTAAATATGTGTGCTAGCTAAACCTGCTGTTTCTTCCTAGGGCTAGTAAGGATCCCTAGGGGCCTTTGGAGAGTCCTACCTGGCCGGGGGTTTGAATCTGCCGCCTGTTTCTGCGTTCCTGGATCTTCAGCAGCGCGGCTCCTCCATGTTCCTCCTGTTTCCGGCATGCGCGCGCGCGCACGTCTTCTGGACGTTTTTCGCGCCGTTCACACAGGAGGGCGGGGGGGGGGCGTGCCTGCGGCGTCATACAGGGGCGCGCCTTTATGCTGTTATAGACAGCAGGCATTGTCAGTGCTCAGTCTGAGGCTGATTTTCAGAGGAGAGGACGCAGAGCGGCAGAACAGTGACTCCCGGTGGCGGAAGAGGGGTAGTACATGTGGACTTTGTTCCAATACCTTTTTGTTAAGCCAAGAAATCCCCCTTTTTTGCAGCAGGTTTGGAGGCTGGCAAACTTAGGAACATACGGGATCCCATCAGTTTTTGGGCATTAGTGGTCTATTGTCCCCTAAACTCTGATTTTTGTACTCCTGCCCACTACAGTCTGTTGTGTGGGCGGAGTCCCTCGATTTTGTATTATGGCTTCCAAGGGTTCGGGGTCAAAGGGTACAAAAAAGACCAAAAAACAAAAGGGTTCCCTTTCTGATTCTGATATGCCGATACTTTCCCCGCAACTTATTAATTTAAGAAGCGCCTTGGATGAGCCATTAGGGGGATCTGGTGCGGAGGCTGGCCCAGATCAGCCCAGCCCTGTGTTCATCACAGAGGAGATGCTAGCCGTATCCCTAGGGGGGCTAGAAGAGAGAATAGCAACATTGATCGCTAGAGCTATTCCTGGTAAGAAACGGGTTAGATCCCCATCACCAGGAGGTGTATCCTCAGATGCTGAGATTCTCTCTCCAGAGGAATTGGAATCACAGGAGGATCAACTAGACCTGAACCAAGAGGGTTCAGGGATTGAGGGATCTGCCTCTGAGGAACCATTTTCAGACTCCCAGACAGAAAGACTGTGGGTACAGTCTTTGACGGACATGGTCCGCTCGGCATTTAGTTTACCATTGCCAGAGCCTCAGGTTCCTCCGGTATCCTCTCTGGGCTCTTTGAAAGCTCCGTTAAACAACACAGTTTTTCCGGTCCATCCTCTCTTGGAGGAATTGATCTTTCGGGATTGGGTACGGCCGGACAGGATTTTTCTGCCACCGAAAAGGTTTGCGGTCATTTACCCCATGGAGGAAAAGTTCTCCAAGAGGTGGAGGCTCCCAGTAGTGGATGCAGCCATCTCATGTGTGAATAAATCACTAACTTGCCCGGTGGAAAACATACACATGTTTAAAGATCCAGTTGATAAAAGATTAGAGACACTTTTAAAAGCATCCTTTGCTACGGCAGGAGCAGTGGTGCAGCCAGCGGTGGCTGCAATTGGAGTTTGTCAGGCATTAAAAGACCAGACAAAGGAAATGTTAAGGGACATGCCTACCCAACAAGCAGAAGAGTTTTCTGACATTCCCAGAGCTCTGTGTTTTGCGGTAGATGCTATAAAAGATTCCATCCAGCAGGCCTCTCGTTTATCACTATGTTTGGTGCACATGAGAAGGCTCTTATGGTTGAAGAACTGGGCGGCGGAGCCCCCATGCAAAAAGCTTCTGGCAGGGTTTCCCTTCCATGGAGGACGACTCTTCGGAGAGGATCTGGATAAATATATTCAGACTATTTCAAAGGGCAAAAGTACCCTTTTACCGGTCAAAAAGACATTCCGGGCTCCTACATTTAAAAGGCAGCTCTTTCCTGTCTCGGGGCCCTCAAATTCCAGGCAGTATCGACGGCCGCCTGCACGATCCAACGTTAACAGTAGATCGCAGGGACAGACCCCTGGGGGTAAGAGGCCGTGGTATCGCAAGCCGTCAAAGACAGCCCCTAAGTCTGCCTTATGAAGGGGCGCCCCCACTCTTGCGGGTGGGGGGAAGGCTTCGTTTCTTCGCAGAAGTTTGGGAAGCCAAGATCCCCGACAAATGGGTCCGGGCATCTGTAACCACAGGTTACAGACTGGAGTTTCTAAGGTATCCTCCGCCTCATTTTCAAGAATCAAGGCTACCAAGGGATCCAGCGAGGAAGGCCTCAATGCTGGCAGCTTTGGATCACCTGCTTCGCCAGGACGTAATTATAGAAGTGCCAGCCCAAGAGCAAGGCCTAGGTTTCTATTCCAACCTCTTTGTCATACCAAAGCCCAACGGCGATGTCAGGCCAATCTTGGACCTAAAGAGGTTAAACGGTTACCTAAGGGTTCGTTCCTTCCGGATGGAATCCATCCGGTCAGCAGCCGCCGCGCTTCAGAAGGACGATTTTCTGGCCTCCATAGACATAAAGGATGCTTACCTTCATGTACCAATCTTTCAGTCGCATCAAAGGTTTTTACGCTTCGCGGTGGGGCAGCGACACTTCCAATTCAGGGCGCTCCCCTTCGGGCTGGCCACGGCCCCCCGGGTATTCACGAAGATCCTAGCCCCAATTCTGGCCAATTTAAGGATCCAAGGGGTCACAGTCCTAGCATACTTGGACGACCTTTTAATCATAGATCACTCACGGCCGGGTCTGCAAAAGGCAGTAAACCTCACGGTTCAGTACCTCGAAGAATTCGGCTGGGTCCTGAACCGGGGAAAGTCAGCGTTCCAGCCTACAAAGCAGTTGGAATACCTCGGCATGAGGTTAGACACAGAACATCAAAAGGTGTTCCTGCCCCTTGTAAAGATCGAAGCTATCAAGGGGTTGGTTCAGTTGGTTCTAAACAAGAAAAGTCCAACTATTCGCCTGTGTATGCGATTACTAGGCAAGCTAGTGGCCACATTCGAGGCAGTACCATACGCTCAGATCCACACTCGCGTCCTACAGGCAGCCATTCTAGCAGCCTGGGGCAAGAGGGCACATGCCTTAGAGTCCCCTTTGACGCTATCATCAAGGGTCCGACAAAGCCTGGCCTGGTGGTTGAACCCTCAGAATCTTCTAAAGGGAAAATCCTTCAGCCCTGTTGTCTGGAAGGTAGTTACCACAGACGCCAGCCTGGCAGGCTGGGGGGCGGTCTTCGAGGGGTTCTCCCGCCAGGGAACTTGGGTGAAAGCAGAGAGGCAGCTCCCCATCAATATCTTGGAAATCAGAGCTGCCCGCCTAGCCCTTCTGGCTTGGACCTCCAGATTAAAGGGGTTCCCGGTGAGAATCCAGTCAGACAATGCCACGGCGGTGGCATACATAAACCACCAAGGGGGAACCAGGAGCCAGGCCGCTCAGAGGGAGGTGAACTTGATTTTTCAATGGGCAGAGGTTCATGTACCCTGCATTTCGGCGATATTCATTCCCGGAGTGGACAACCTGCAGGCAGACTTCTTAAGTCGCCAGAGTCTGTTGCCAGGGGAGTGGTCTCTGCATCCCCAGGTCTTTCAGACAATCTGCCAGAGGTGGGGAATGCCGGACGTAGATATAATGGCATCCAGGTTCAACAAGAAACTAGACAGGTTCGTGTCGCGAGCGAGGGATCCTATGGCCTGCGGAACCGACGCGTTGGTTTGCCCTTGGCATCAATTCAGACTTCTATATGCATTCCCTCCACTACAGTTACTCCCGCGCCTGTTGCGCAAGATCAGAGTGGAGAACAAGCCAGTCATTCTAGTAGCTCCGGCTTGGCCCCGGAGGACTTGGTACTCACTAGTCCTGAAGATGGCAGTGGGAGACCCTTGGACTCTCCCTCTACAACCAGACCTACTCTCACAAGGCCCGATCCTCCACCCTACATTACAGCGTCTAAATTTGACGGCCTGGAGGCTGAATCCCTGATTCTCAGGGATAGAGGCCTGTCTAGGCAGGTAATTCCTACCCTGATTAGGGCTAGGAAGCCGGTCTCCAGGGTGATTTATTACAGGGTGTGGAGGAACTACGTAGGCTGGTGTGAATCCAAAAGATGGAATTCCCGCAAATATACTATTGATAGGGTGTTAAGTTTTCTCCAGCTAGGAGTGGATAAAGGCCTGGCACTAAGCACAATCAAGGGACAGATCTCAGCTCTGTCAGTGTGGTTTCAGAGGCCGCTGGCCACCCACTCGCTGGTAAAGACCTTCTTACAGGGGGTCTTGCGTATTAATCCTCCTGTCAAGTCACCAATTTGTCCATGGGACTTAAATCTTGTCCTGTCCACTCTACAGAAACAGCCTTTTGAGCCGTTGGCTGAGATTCCTTTACTCTTACTGACAAGAAAGTTGGTTTTCTTGGTCGCCATAGTTTCGGCCAGGAGAGTGTCAGAATTAGCAGCCTTATCGTGTAAGGAACCATATCTCGTTCTGCATAAGGACAGGGCAGTTCTCCGGCCCCATCCTTCCTTTCTACCAAAGGTTATATCCAAATTTCACTTGAACCAGGATTTGGTACTTCCATCCTTCTTTCCAAAACCTACATCTAGAAAGGAGGGGTTGCTGCATACCTTGGATATTGTCCGGGCCATGAAGGCCTATCTTAAAGCTACAGAAAAGATCCGGAAAACAGATGTGTTATTCGTTCTACCAGATGGCCCCAAGAAGGGGCAGGCAGCTGCAAAATCCACCATCTCGAGATGGATTAGACAATTAATCATTCAAGCCTACGGGTTGAAGAGGTTGCCTCCTCCGTTGTCGGTAAAGGCCCATTCTACCAGGGCCATGGGCGCCTCTTGGGCAGCACACCATCAGATCTCTATGGCTCAGATATGCAAGGCGGCAACGTGGTCATCAGTCCACACGTTTACAAGGTTTTATCAACTAGACGTGAGAAGAAATGCGGATGCTGCCTTTGGTCAGGCAGTACTACAGGCTGCAGTTTGAAATCCTCGGGATCAGAAACACCCTTGGTTATAAAAAAAAAAAAAAAAAAAAGTTTTTTCTTGACTAAGTTGGAATTATTATTATGATTTGAGTTTATCTCTAAATTGAATCCTTCTTTGGAAGATGTCTCCCTCCCCTCATTAAAGCATTGCTTTCGGACATCCCACATAGTAATGAATATGCCGCTCTGTGTCCCGTGATGTACGAGAAAGAAAAAGGGATTTTTAAATACAGCTTACCTGTAAAATCCTTTTCTTGGAGTACATCACGGGACACAGAGCTCCCACCCCTCTTTTGGGTGACCATTTTGGGAGGCATACTGCTTGCTACAAAACTGAGGGAATCCCTCTAGGGGAGGGGGTTATATAGGGAGGGGACTTCCTGTTTGAGATTGCCAGTGTCCACACCTGAAGGTACTCCATATAACCCACATAGTAATGAATATGCCGCTCTGTGTCCCGTGATGTACTCCAAGAAAAGGATTTTACAGGTAAGCTGTATTTAAAAATCCCTTTTTTTCACTTATCCTATTTGATGGACTTTTCACTGTTTAAATATATCCAATAGACTCACCAGGATTCCGCTTACTTCCAATTTGTCTATTTTGGATTAAGCACTTATGTTGTATAGTTTTATGGTTCATATCAATTGGTGACAAATGCACATGACATGTTTTCTAGTGTCAACATCTTTTGTGTCAGCCAACACTAATAAATTCATGTTTATATTTATCCACTATTGGGTATATATGCTTTTATTTTCATAGGTATAACATATGTACTTGATATGCTCCCTCAGTGGTAGCATATATGTTCATCACATTATTTTTCTGGTATTGCGCAATTATATTTTTTCTCATATCCCCATATATTGCTTTCGCTAAGATGCACATCTGAATGTTTTTTAAGTTTTCATTGCTCCCTGCTGACACCATGAACTGTGGAAAGGAGTTGACAATGAAGAACCCCTTACACAATTTAAGTTTAAGCCCCTTTTTGTTCAACTTCATTGAGTGACAGCGTGTCTTCTTAAATGGCCTGAGGCTGCATAGTTTTCTCCTTATGCTAGAATCGCCATTGAGATATTTGTGTATTGTGATCATATCTCCTCTTAAGCATCTCTTCTCTTGGGTGAATAATTGTAATGTTTGTAGTCATTCCTCATAACTGAGGTCCTCTAGCCTGCTTATTAGCTTTGTTGCCCTTCTCTGGACACTCCAGTTCCAGAACATCTATCCTGAGGACTAGTGACCAGAACTGGACAGCATACACAAGATGTGGCCGAACCAGAGTTCTGTAAGGTAGTCAAATTAGTCTTATCTCTTAAATAAAATCCCTTTTTAAAGCATGCTAATAGTCTGATAGCTTTGCTTGCTGCAGTATGGCATTGTATGCTATTGCTGAGCCTGTGATCTTCTAGGACTCACATATCCTTTTTCATCCTTAATACCCCCAGAGGATCTCCAGCTAGCAAGTCATTTGCATTCATATTGTTAGCCCCAAAGTGTGTTACTTTACATTTTCCTTTATCAAACCTCAGTTGCCAGTTGTTTTTCACAACTTTATTTTGTGAAGGTCTTCCTGTAACATTTCTATATCCTGCAATAAAGTAATTGTCCTGCTTAGCTTTGTATCATCAGCAAACACAGAGATTGAACTATTTTCTAGCCTCTATATCATTTATTGACAAATTAAACAAAAATGGTCCCAGAACAGGGCCTTGGGGAACCCCATTTACAATTCCAGACCATTCAGAATACACACTATGGAATGTGCTAACCAGTTTTTATCCAGGTACATACACTATTTTCGATGCCAACAGATCTCAATTTGTAAATTAAGTGTTTTATAGGTAACTGTATCGAATGCTTTGGTGAAATCCATATACACATCCACAGACCTTCCTCTATCTAGATGACAGATCACTCCCTCATAGAATGTTAACAGGCTGGTCTGGCAAGAACAATATTTCATAGATCCATGCTGGTAACTACTAATGATACTGTTTACATATACAAATTATTGTATATGGTCACTTATCATCCCCTCCAATAATTTGCATACTATTGATGTTAGGCTGACTGGTCTGTAGCTCCCATGTATATATTTTGGCCCTATTATGGAAATTTTTACCATGTTGGCTTTTCAAAAATCAGCTGGTGAAATTCCAGTCACTAAGCTGCCCTTAAAAATTGAGAATAATAGTCTAGCAATAACCTGGCAAAGTTCTTTGAGGACTCTCAGGTGTAATCCTTCTGGTCCTGTTGATTTATTTAAGTCTTTTTTTGAAAGCTGGCTTGTGTTAGCATTTTTTACTAGCAAATTATTCTTGACACAGACCTCCCCCTCTTCTAGTTTCCGTGTCACTCCTATACAGTGAATACCCCAGGACAGTTGACCGACAGTCATGTGAGCTTCTGATACTCCCACAAAGTTTAAATTTTTCTTATGTATCAGCAGTTCTAGTTTCTCCATCTTATTAACTAAACTTCTAGCGTTTGTGAACATGCCTTTTTTTCTTTATCGTACATCACGGGACACAGAGCGCATAGCCATTACACTTGGGTTATATGGGTACCTTTAGGTGTGGACACTGGTGTAATCAATTTCACAGGAAGTTTCCTCCCTATATAACCCCCTCCCACTGGGAGTGCTTCAGTTTTTTTCGCCAGTGTCCTAGGTGTTGGTCACGTCTAGCTGTCCCTCGGAGGTCTCGGGACCCAGGATAGCTAGCCGGATCCGTCCGAAGTGCTTCAAAGCCAAGGTGTACGGTACCCGGGCCCTGCTGGAGTGGGGTTTTGCCTATAATGCCTCTCCTTGGAGGGCTGGATTCTGGGCTCCAGTGCCTTAGTCTCTTCCAAGAACTAAACGCCACTGATGCCAGGATGCTATATAGGTCCAGGGGTGTGGGTTCCTTAACACAGGACCCCGGTCCCTGAAGGTCCAAGACAATACCCACGGAGATGGGGGAAGGCTGGGCCTCTTGCAGTTTGCAATACCCTGCGGCGTGGAGCAGGTAAGAGGGAACCTGCGGGACTTGGTTCGACAGTAGGTATCCCCCTGGGGGTTCTGGGTTGGCTAATGGTATGTTTGTGCGTCAGCCACTATCTCCACTATGTCTTTTGAGGCAGGATGGGATGTACCAATGTTTACCCAGATAATGTATGCTTGTTTAAGATATATATTTTGCTACTCCCCCCAGATTTGCCTGTTAGCATGGATACTGCAGCCCCCACGTACTATAAAGAGGGAATGCTGGTGAAACTCCTGTTTCTTAGGAAGCCTATGGGGACAGCTTCCTCTATGTGTGCACTACATTGAGAATTAGTGCTTACCTGGTGTCAGTTTGGGCTGCTGGCGTTGGTCCATGCTTCTCCTCTGCTCCCTGCTTCCTCCATGTTGATTTCAGCGTGGGGAGGGTGCGCGCGCTTGCGCGCGCGTGCACGCCGTCTTTTATGGCGTCCTCGTGCATAGGGGGGGCAGGCCGGCTGGTCTTTCCCTTCTGAGAGCGGTGGAGAAAGGACACAGAGCGCGCAGCTGAGCCATTTTTTTTGGCATGCAGTGACACCTAGTGGCGGTTGGTGGATCTTCAGGTCTGGACTTAAAGTCCACTTTGACCAAGAAAAAAAAAAAAAAAAGGGTTTTTTTCTTAAAGGGACTCAGCCTTAGATCCGGCAGCATCCGAGTCTACCTTGGGCTCCAGCTAACGGGCATTGGTGTGCAATACTCACAGGTTTTCCTCGGTATTGCCACATTCTAGAGCGTGGAAAAATTAAAAAAAAATATATATATTTTTTTTTCCATAGCCTGTTCTTATTTGTTCACTCCTAGCTACAACAGTCGGGTGTTGGCTACAGGGGTGTCTCAAGGTTGTGCAATGGCTCCCAAGGGATCAGGACCAGCTAAGGCTGCAAAGGGTGCCAAAGAACAAGTCTCCATCGGGGTCAGAGGATTTGGGTCAGGATGGTCCCACCCTTGCTAGATAGGCCACCGAGTAGCATCTTACAGGAGCCATTGAGGGTGCTGGGGGCAGAGGCGGCCCCCAATCCACCTATTCCCGTTTACGTAACAGAAGAAATGCTAGCGACCACCCTGGGTGGGCTAGAGGAAAGGTTAACGGCTTTGATTGCCCGCTCTTTGCCAGGTGGCAAACGGGCTAGATCCCCGTCACCTAGATTGGTGTTTTCAAATGCGGGGTCTCCTCGCCGGAGGAACAGGACCCACAAGGGGATCAAGCGGACCAAAGTCCCGACGGGTCAGACATGGAGGGTTCCACTCTAGATAAATTTTTTCGGCTTCTCAAGCGGAGAGCCTGTGGATCCAGTCTCTGACAGATATTGTTCGCACTGCTTTTAAAAAACTTCCAGTGTCAGAACTATTAGCCCCTG
Source organism: Rana kukunoris (assembly GCA_029574335.1). Lineage (NCBI taxonomy): Eukaryota > Metazoa > Chordata > Amphibia > Anura > Ranidae > Rana > Rana kukunoris. The sequence goes on along the minus strand of CM056058.1, from coordinate 86,295,067 downwards.
CAGTATCCTCATTAGGTTCTTTAAAGGCACCATTAACTTGGGTGTCTTTTCCAATTCACCCCCTTCTGGAGAGCGTGTTTTGTTCAGGATTGGGCTCGACCTGATAGGATCTTTTTCCCTCCTAAAAGGTTCACTATTTTCTATCCTATGGAAGAAAAATTTGCAAAGAAATGGGCACTCCCTACTGTGGACGCGGCCATGTCCTGCGTGAATAAATCCCTGACCTGTCCGGTTGGAAACGTCCAGATGTTCAGAGATCCGGCCGACAAAAAATTGGAGACCCTACTGAAGGCTTCGTTTACCACAGTAGGTGCCGTGGTTCAGCCAGCAGTGGCAGCCATTGGCGTTTGTCAGGCTTTAAAGAAACAATTGTTAAAAGGACATGCCGGCTCAGCAGACTCGTGAATTAGCAGACCTCCCAAGGGCTCTCTGCTTTGCAATAGATGCTATTAAGGACTCCGTTCAACGGGCGTCCCGTCTATCTCTGCTGTTGGTTCATATGTGTCGTCTTTTGTGGCTAAAGAACTGATCAGCAGAGGCACCCTGCAAAAAACTTTTAGCAGGATTTCCCTTTCAGGGTGGAAGACTATTCGGTGAAGACCTAGATAAATATATCCAAACCATATCAAGTGGTAAAAGTTTTTCCTTACCGGTCAAGAAAAGACCGCGCGGGCCCGCGTTTAAGCGACGGGCCTTTTACTGGCTCGGCCCCTTCAGCTTCCCGTCAGTATCGACGGCCTCCCGGGCGTTCAACATTTAATAGCCGCCCACAGGGACAAGCCGCGGCAAACAAGAGGCCATGGTCTCGCAAGCCGGCTAAACCTGTCATCAAGTCAGATTCATGAAGGGGCGCCCCCACTCTCTTGGGTGGGCGGAAGACTTCGGTTTTTCTCCGAAGTGGGGAAAGCCAGAATTCCCGACTCTTGGGTTTGGTTCGTGGTAGCCACGGGCTACAAACTAGAGCTTCGAGAAGTCCCCCCTCCTCATTTTCGGGGGTCAAAGTCTTCCAAGCGGCCCATTAAAGAGGGCCTCTCTCGTAAAGGCATTGAATCGCCTCTGGCTCCAAGGAGTAATTGTAGAAGTACCAACCCAGGAATGGGGTCTGGGATTCTATTCCAACCTTTTTTATAAATACCCTATGGTGACGTCAGGCCTATCTTAGACCTCAAACGCCTAAATCGCTTTCTAAGATGTAGACCTTTCGTATGGAATCCATACGTTCGGTGGCAGCCAGCCTACATCATGACGACTTTCTAGCATCTATAGACATAAAGGATGCTTATCTGCACATGCCAATCTACCCGGCACATCACAAGTTTCTTCATTTTATGATAGATCAACGTCATTTCCAGTTCGTAGCCCTCCCTTTCGGGTTGGCAACAGCTCCGCGGGTATCCACAAAGGTGTTAGCCCCGGTGCTGGCCGTCCTAAGGACAGAAGGCATTTTGGTCCTGGCATACCTGGACGATCTCCTGCTTATCGACAGATCAGCTTCCAACCTCAATCATGCAGTAGTCCGCACAGTTCGGCATCTAGAGGAGTTTGGGTGGATTTTGAACCAAGAAAAATCGAGGTTGCAACCCACAAAACAGTTAGAATTCTAGGCCTTCGGCTAGATACAGTCGGCCAGAGGATATTTTTTCCTCAAGCAAAAGTCAGGTCATTGACTCAAACAGTTCAAATAGTCTTAGGCAAGAAGAGGCCGACTATTCGCCTAGGCATACGACTGCTGAGGAAGAGGGTGGTCGCCTTCGAAGCAGTGCCCTATGCCCAGATCCATACCAGAGTTCTCCAGGCAGCAGAGGCCTCTCAGCAGGCACTAGTCCGTTAATTCTCTCAGGGGTCCGGCGCAGCCTGTTCTGGTGGCTGGTCCCTCAATATTTGTCAAAGGGGAAATCCTTTTGCCCCATCACATGGAACATTTTAGGAAGACTGACCCAGCAGGGACAGGGATAGGAGGCAGAAAGACTGCTTCCCATTAATATCCTACAGATCAGAGCTGCTCGGTTGGCCCTGGTTGTCTGGACTCTCCCCCTTCAGGGTCTACCAGTAAGGGTACAGTCCGACAATGCCACGGCGGTGGCATACATAAACCACCAAGGGGGCACAAGGAGCCTAGTGGCTCAAAGGGAAGTAAACCTGATTTTCTCATGGGCCGAAGCCCATGTACCCTGCATCTCGGCAGTGTTCATCCCAGGGATAGACAATTCTTAAGCAGAGTTTTGAATCCTCAACAGTTGCTCCCGGGGATTGGTCTCTTCACCCCCAGGTATTCCAAGACATTTGCCAAGGATTCGGAGTTCCCGATGTAGACATCATGGCAACGAGAGTCAACAAGGAATTGGACAAATTCGTATCCTGAGCCAGGGATCCCTCGGCCTACGGGACCAATGCGTTGGTTTGCCCCTGGCACCAGTTGTCTCTCCTGTATGCGTTCCCTCCACTGCAGATGATTCCCCGCCTTCTACGAAGGATCAGGGTGGAGCGCAGGCCTGTGATCCTGGTGGCCCCAGCCGGGTCCAGGAGGGCTTGGTACGCGCCCATCGTGAGGATGTCAGTGGGGCACCGGGGCCACTCCCCCTGCGCCCAGACCTGTTATCTCAGGGCACGATATGCCACCCTGCTTCACAGCAGCTAGATTCGATGGCTTGGCGGCTGAATCCCTAATTCTTAAGGGCAGAGGCCTCTCAGCCCAGATCATATCTACGTTGATTCTGGCTAGGAAACCAGTCTCTAGAAATATCTATTACAGAGTCTGGAGGACCTATGGGGAGTGATGCGAGTCTCAAAGAGGGCATCCTCGTAAGTTTTATCGACAGGATCTTGCGATTCCTCCAGGTTGGCGTTGATAAGGGATTAGCTCTTAGTACTCTAAAGGGGCAGGTGTCTGCCTTATCGATATGGTTTCAAAGGCCTTTGGCCGCGCATTCGCTTGTGAAAACCTTCTTGCAGGGGGTCTTGCATGTAAATCCCCCTATTGGAGCTCCCCTCTGCCCCTGGAATTTAAAACTCGTCTTGTCAGCTTTACAAAGACAACCGTTTGAACCTCTGATAGAAATCCCTCTTGTGCTGCTAACCCGAAAGTCGGTTTTCTTGGTGGCTATGGCTTCGGCCAGAAGTGTCTCCGAGCTGGCAGCCTTGTCTTGCAGGGAACCGTACCTGATTCGGCATAAGGTCAGAGTGGTTCTGCGGCCTCTACCTTCTTTCCTTCCTAAGGTCATATCCAGTTTTCACTTGAATCAGGACCTAGTCCTACCATCCTTCTTTCCTACTCCCCAGTCCAGAGAGGAAAGACTGCTTCATACTTTGGACGTGGTCCGAGCCATGAGGGTTTATCTCAGGGCTACAGAGAAGATTCGGAAAACAAAAAAAGGGTCAGCCGGCTGCCAAGTCTTCCTTGGCTAGGTGGATTAAGCAGCTGATTTTTCAGGCCTATGGTCTGAAACGCATTCCACCTCCCTTATCAGTTAAAGCCCATTCTACGAGGGCCATGAGTGCCTCTTGGGCGGCACACCATCAGATCTCTATGGCACAGGTTTGCAAAGCGGCAACCTGGTCTTCTGTACATACGTTTATTAAATTGTATAAGTTGGACGTCGCAAAAGCTACGGACGCAGCATTTGGGCAGGCGGTCCTACGGGCAGCAGTATAGAATCCTCTGGCCCGGTTCACGCCCCCTTGTTTTTCTGTTGGTGGAGCTATTTTTTCTCCTGATAATGTTTGTATTTGGCTATTCTTGGCCTTACGGTCTCCCTCCCTTCATAGAGCATTGCTTTAGGACATCCCAAGTGTAATGGCTATGCGCTCTGTGTCCCGTGATGTACGATAAAGAAAAAAGGATTTTTAATAAACAGCTTACCTGTAAAATCCTTTTCTTGAAGTACATCACGGGACACAGAGCTCCCACCCCTCTTTTGGGGAACATTGTGTAACCTCGGAGGAATTGCTTGCTACAAAACTGAAGCACTCCCAGTGGGAGGGGGTTATATAGGGAGGAAACTTCCTGTGAAATTGATTACACCAGTGTCCACACCTGAAGGTACCCATATAACCCAAGTGTAATGGCTATGCGCTCTGTGTCCCGTGATGTACTTCAAGAAAAGGATTTTACAGGTAAGCTGTTTATTAAAAATCCTTTTATTTTGTACGAGCACAGATTATTTTCTCCTTGTTTGTTCTGAGGCTGCAATAGGAGCTTGTCAACCTACCTTGGTTTTAGATACTCTAGTTACACAGCCAATATTGCTCCCCATAGCCCCCTCTGACCTTTGCTCGCTGCCAGCTATACCTTCTTTTGATCCTTCTCCCTCACCACCCAGTTTAAAAATTCCTCTAACCTTTTGGCTATCTTCGCAGCAACAGAGCTGCCCCTTCCCTATTTAGGCACAGTCTGTCCCTGCTATAGAGTCGGTAACCACACAAAAAGTCAACCCAGTTCTCAATGAATCCAAAACCATCCTTCCTGCACCAGTTCCTTAGCCACTTGTCAAATTCCCTAAGCTCCAGTTGCTTCTTGGGTATCATTCGAGGTACAGGCAATATTTCTAAGAATATTTGCTTTAGAAGTCCCTTTCTTTAATATAGCACCTAATTCCCTTAAATCATTGTTTAGGATGCTCCACCTTCTTCTAACTTTGTCATTGGTACCGATATGTACCATGACAGCTGTGTCCTCTCCAGCCCCACCCAACAATTTGTCCATCTGATCTGCAATGTTCTGAACCCGGACACCCAGTAAACAACATACTGTTTGGTGATCACCGACTTTGTGACAGATTGCCCTATCTATCCTTCTAATAATTACTGTAAGTCCCCTACCATCAAGATTTGTTTATCCTTTTCTGGACCCTTGTCCCCATCTCTTTGGAGGAATTGTTCTCCTGGCAGCTAGAGGAGTTACTCTACCCCAGCAATGGCCCTGTTTGATTGATATCCCCAACTTAATGCAACTTGGCATACTTATTAGGCCGTGTCAGCTCTGGACTGTACTCTCTAATGCTTTTCCTTCTACCCTGTCTTCTATCTGTCAACCAACTAACCTCCTCTGAAGCTGCACCTCAATATCTGCACCCACCTCTATACTGGATGATGCCAGCACCTTTCTGGTGCGGTCCAAACTCCCTATTGGGTAGATCGATGCTTCACAGTGTTGCCAGCTGCCTCCTTAGATTCAGAATCTGGGCTCCCAAAGAAACAAATTGCTCACATTTTGCACAGCTGTATTCACCCTAGAATGGTTGTTCAAAGAACATATACATGGCACAGGATGTGCACTGAATTGCACACCATTCACATTGGACATGCTACCCACTAATATAATGGGGATAACCGAGGAAAGATTAGGAATTCTATTTTATACAATTTAGGGTTATGCTTCCTTCCAAAATGTATTTTAATCTGAGCACTCCTTTCCCTAACTGTTTGGGATCTCCTGCTCACTGTTGGATTTCCTTTCAGGACATTACAATGTATCTATTGTAGCTTTACTATCTATTCTAAAAACTTTTCCTGACTCCATTCTTTGTTCGCAGCAGATATCTTTGAGAGTTTCACGGATCATCCTCCACTTATCCTGCCCTGTGACAACTTCCGCATGCAGCTATCACAGCCATTAACTGACGATGCCTTCCACAAGCAGCTATGTCATCTCCGATCTTTTGTATGGGACCTGGAGCAGAAATCCTTGCCGGCTAACCAGAGGGCCCTGTACAGGGTGGACACCAGTCAATAGAACATCATTATGATTGAAAATTAAGTCAACGGACAATGTAGAGCCTAATGTATTGCTTGAACTGTGTTTGCCTGTTCACAGAAAGGACATTTTTTAGACTGTCCAGGAATAAGTGTTAAAAAGGTATAAGACTCCAACCGCTGAACTTGAAAAGGTGAACCTAAAGGAAATCTCCAATATCAATATTTCTTTATATTTAACCACAATATTAAATGCACATAAAATTATATTATTTGTTCAAGTTGTTCCACAACATTCAGTAGGTATTGCCACTGGTCATTCTTAAAGATCCGCCACATTATGACAGCCTTCTATAGTAAAACATATTTGATGTAGAATACAAACGGTTACAAAACATTGCAGGCTCCACATCATAACCTGCCTTTTATGATAGAAAGTGTACAATGCAAGTGCGGTGCGGAGAAAACACTGCAGTGTTCAGCATATAAAGATATCAGCTCTCCATTTTAAAAGGGCCCCTTATTGTGGCCTTACATATTTAAATGACTTATGTTGTTTTCTTCAATCTTCTTTATGATGTTTCCAATACACATGTGGGTCTAGGAGATATCCAAAGAATACTTAATTTCATTTTTTCCACTGATAAGTGAACAGTCACAGCCACAAAAGATTTTGGAATATGTCTTTGTGCAAGCATTTTCAGTGGTCTGATTATTATCATAAGTATTGTCTAAAAAGTTTACACCGTTTGATTTTCTCAGGATAAGTATGGCCAACCTAAGCAATTGCAAAATAAATTTAAAGCACACGGAATTGGCTTATTAATTAAGGCAACAAAGGCAGTGACCCAAACTTACCAATCAGGCGTAATTTTTTTTGCTCAGTGAACAGTAACATCTGATTTGTTGCTATGGATATCATTCACGTAAATCTGTCATGAAAAAATATTGTGGTGTTGAGCCTATTTTCTTTACTCTCTGAGCCACTTTTTCAGGAGCAAGTATGCAGATCTGGAAAGTCAGAGAAACTTGAACACCTGTTTTGAGTCAAAAAATTATAAAGGCAGAAGGTCAGGAAAAAGAGCCTGTATTCCACAATGATTGTTGTTACAAATGAATACATTTTAAAGGCATGGTCTACTGTCAGCTTTGCTCTACCCCTTCATTATTTATATGTCTGTTTTACTTCGTGTATAATGTTGAGCTCACTAAAATTTGTCTTCCATTAAAAGTTCCAAAAGATAGGACATTAAGGACTGCTTCAATTCCACATTTTATTGTGCATTTTTTTTAATCTTTATTTACAGGTATATGTGTTTTTTTACTTATTTTTTTTACACCTTGTGAAAATAGAATCTACCATTCTATTGTGTAGAATACCATGTGATGTTATATGTTCATAGGTTGGTACCAAGTCTAGTTTACCATAATAGAGCCTAAATCTATACTACTAGGCAGTAACTGGACCTAAGTGTGTGTAAGGCACACTGGAAGCAATGTGGTCTAAGGCATATGCCTAAATTACCTACAGCTGGCCATACGTGGAGTGACTTTTAGCTAATTCTGGATGATCCAGCTAGAATTTGAGCTTTGCTATGCCCTGTCGACAGTCTCCCACTCGACATCCTTCAATTCGAAATTCAAAAGTTGGGTGGAAACTTGTCAACTGAGCAGTGGCTTTATTCAGTCAGATATGGGTTTGTTTGGGTATTCTGACAGCTGCAGGCTGTCAGAATAAAATAGTCTACAGTGGATATTCCTCCACCCAAGCCGTGTAGCATGGATGGAAAATAGATGGGATTCATTAAGCTTACAGCCTATGGCAAGCTTTAGGCTGCTTTGACTTACACATCCACCCCTAATCCTATTGTTCTGGTTTAATTCAAAAAGCTATAACAAATATTATTCCTCATAATGTCTATAATTTTCAGAAAAGGTGGCTAATGAGAGCTGAAATTTACAGTTGCATGGCTAAAAGGAACAATGATTATGGTAATAAAAACACGTTATAATGCTAGTAGTAGTCACTCTCAATTAACTAGTTATGTAATGTTAAAGACTTGCTGCCACTCATCCATGTGGCATCCTTGATTTTAATGAGTGTCAGGAACATACCCCAGTATTTATATCCACACAAGTAATTTAATCGCTTTCATCCATCACCATGGAGTGTGTCAGGGCAGGTGCTCACTGTACAAAGATATGTTGGGAGGTGACAATCATATCTGCCTTGACACAGTCTATTTGGGTTGAATATACTACAGACTAAAGACTTTTCACTTCGCAAAAGAAAGATGTATAGGATGCATGGTGGTGAATGCATGGTGGATGCATGCTTGGTGAATAAGGTTAAACTCTGCTAGCTTCCATCATCCAATCATATGCAAGCAAAAATGCTACTTATTTACCCACATTAATGGGTACTCCTTACAAAGTGAAAATTCATCACATCCACTGAGCTCTGAGAACAATCCTCATACAAATATGAATTATTACGACTGAGTTACCCATATGGCCACCAATTCTGGGTTATATTATTGATTCTCATTTTAACTGAGGAGTTTACTAAGATGAGTATCATAAAGTCATCAACATTAGAGAACAACCCAGTTGAATGTGACTAACTGCTACCAGCTATATAACCACCTGGATAAATTAGAACTGTCTTAAACATGTGTTGCAGCTTAATAAATGGGCCTTTGTGTTGCTTAAGTGTATGCAAACCCTAACAACAAATTTATATTATTTGGTTTGGTAAATATTTCATACCATTGTTGCATCTGTTTGATAAGCATAAAATAACTAGACATGTACACAATATTTCGTTTCGGAATTTAGTTTTCGTCCGAAAAATACATTCATTTAGTTACTCACGAAATTAGTTTTTATTTTTAATTTTCTTTTCGTTAGAAATTACATTCGTCCGAAAATCTGAATGAATTATGGTAGAATCTGTCATTGAAGGCTTATGGTGTCTGTCGAATGTTCAAAGAAAATTCGACGGAGCAGCGAAACTGTACAACGACGCAGTCGTACATTTCCGGTCGAATGTTCCGTCTACAAGCTAGCTATAGTAGAATTCTAATGTTGTATGACTAGTAATAATTATATTTATAAATTATTATTACTATTCAACCAACATTAGAATTTTTCTATAGCCTATGGGTAGAGCATTTGCCCGGAAATGTATGATTTCAGCGTCGTACAGTTTAGCTGCTCCGTCGAATCTTCTTAGAACTTTCGACAGACTCCATAAGACTTCGACGTTTGTATGTTTTTTGATGCTTTCTCGAATCTTTGTCATTCATATTGAATTGTCAAGTTAGTTCTAGCTATTTTACTGCTCCTCCTCTTTGGTTACAATCAGTCAATAACATTCATCATTATTTTTATTTTACTTCCCCCACCCAGGTCCAGCAGCAATCTTTTCTCTCTATAATGTTGAACCTTTTCTCTCTACAATGTCGAATCTTTTCTCTCTATAATGTTGAATCTTTTCTTTCTATGTCAAATCTTTTCTCTCTATGTAGAATAATCTTGGACTAATAGAGTTAGGTTGGGCACATTCGACCACAGGCTCGATAGACACAGATTGTTATTGACAGTCATGTCGAATCTCCCATCTATATCGAACTGTTGTAGCAACGAAAACTAAAATAAAGCATTTTTTTATGTCGGATTTTTCGGTTTTCGTATTCTGCGCATTTGTTTTCGTTTGTTAAAACGATAACGAAAATACCTGAAATTCGGACGAAAATGCATTCGGACGAAAACGAATGCACATGTCTAAAAATAACTACCCGTTGATCTTGTCAGATATTTTCAGAACTGTCCTGTGTCCTTACCACACATCCTGCGTTATCTCAAAGAACTATTTAGCCCTTTCTTTTATTATCTTGGACTACAAGTCAATTAGTCCTTATCTTGTGGATTAGAAGACAAAGGTAGTTTAACAAAAGACAATGGGCAGGAATGATATTGCTTGGTCTAGAAAAATACTGTGTGTTGTCAGTCCACAATAAGAAATAGAAAAGAGTGAAGTGCATTCTGGCTAATCAACAGGTAGTTTACTGTGCTTTCAGAGTCATTAAAGCCAAAAAAAACATGAGCAAATGTGCATGTATTGCAGAAATGTACTTCGTTTTTTCGAGGTTTTTTTTTCTTTTCCCCTGGTGTACAATTTAATTATTGCCTGTTATTCTGAGTAAAGAATTACCATGATATACTGTATTTGAAATGTACTCATATATATTATAGCAGTGATCACTTCTGCATGTATAGCATTGTTTTAGAATCCTTATAATGACTTATTTTTCTGTTGGTAGGGGGAGCATACTGTACAAAAATCCGTAGCTACTTATGAATTTATAACAAGTACATATTCTCATTAACATGCACTGTTTTCCCCCTAATCTCTTCTTTCTAATGTGCATTGCTAGAAAAGTAGTTAAGGTACATTTTGGCATCTAAATGATAAGTAATACTGAATTTATTATAATTTTATTTATATAGTGCCATTTTATGTTGCTTTTCCTGATATTTTTCGTTTTGATATTTTTTTTAAATGAATTTAAGGGTCATAGTTTTCTTTTGTATAGATGTCACAGGATTGTCACATCCACCAAATTCTCATACCCCTTGAGGACTCCAGTGGCAGGATCTCTGCATCTTTTGCTGCTGCAGCCCACAGGGATATACAAAGTCAGTCTGTTTTCCAGACCACCATCATCCAAATAAAAGAATACTGACCCTTTAACCAAATTTGACATAATGTAAAGTGAAAAGAGAAACACACTAACTGACTGTTATTTAAAGTATAACTAAAGCCAATGTGTTTTTTGCTTTTTGGATCGATAGAGAAGATTTAAAATCACTGTTTATCTTTTTGTCATCTGTGTCTTTTTTAGAGATTTCCCTTCACTTCCTGTCCTGCACACTCAACAGGAAGTAAGAGGATCTATTTCCTCTTAGCTGCCAAGAAAACAAGTGTCCCGTCACTTTCATTACTCTTGACATTGGTGATCAGGTCAATTAGAAAGAAAGAAAGAATCTCCTTAAGGGGGACACAGAAAGTGTTAATACAACTTTGGCATTTGTGTTTTAACTCCTTATCACTCTATCCAAATCTTAAACAAAAAGTTTTGGCATCAGGTAAAATTTGATAATGACACTAGCGCAGTTATCCTATACAATCATATTCGATTTTAGTTTTAAGTTATGTTGGATTTTTTTTAAAGCCATACTGATGGGAAGATGTTTATTTTTGTTTAAATGCCATCTCCTTTCAAATTATACTTTTACCTATTAAATCTATGCCATAAGCGGCTTAAATTCTAGTTTTTCAAATTAAATCCTAATGGGCAAATGTTCACCTATTAGTCTGCAAGGCTGCCCATCAAATTAAAGGACCAACAGTAGGGTATGGGTAGTGGGAGGGGTGTGGCTAACCACGATTTTACAGATACAGTCAAAATTAGCAAATCATTTCAGCAACCAATATCTCTGAACCTACTCATCATTCCAACAGAAAGGAGAAGCTGCCGCTCCAGGTGAGCGCACCTCGGTGATCAGTATTCACTCAAAACCAGGTGGGTGCCGGCAATGCACGGATCATGAATAGAAGAAAAAATTATTATGGACAGCCGCACTCCGATGGATGTTGAAAAAATAGTAAATGGCCTTTTTAATACGATAAAGGAAAAACACTACAAGCAAAAAACAGCAAATGGTGGGATAATACAGCTGACGCGTTTCACATTGATGAACAATGCTTAGTCATAGCTATGACTAAGCATTGTTCATCAATGTGAAATGTTGTTTTTCCTTTATCGTATTAAAAGGGCCATTTACTATTTTTTCAACATCCATCGGAGTGCGGTTGTCCATTATAATTTCTGCTTCTATTCATACTCATCATTCCAACATATTATGACATGCAGTTATCTCTGACAGTAACCTCTAAATGTGTATATTTTGACATGCGCTCAGTATAAATTAATCAGGTTTGTGACAGGTTTTCTTTACAAGAAACCCTCCATTGGTGTGAATAAATATATTAGCTTGATTTATAGCTGGATGGGATTATCATAATAAGCATATGTATAGCCACATAACCAGAGGTTAAAAATTCATGTTTTTTTTAATGTTTAAAGCTTTGTATGATCTATTGACTGAACAAGGTGAATATTTTTGTAAAATTTAAAAAATATATATTATAGCTAAAAAAATGAAAAATAGATATTTGAAAGCATTGTGTTAAAATAAAGCAATTGAAATTTGATGTTTATGTGTGTTCCTCTATTATTACAGCTTTCTGAAAAGAAATCGAATATATATATATTTTTTATTAGAATAAATCAAACCAACTATTGCAGATAATAATAGTACAGATTTGTGAATTCCTTAGGGAGCTTGGGTCCCAAGTATGTAATCCTTGCATTGTTGTTCAGTCGTTTATTCGTGTCCGACTCTTTGTGACCTCATGGATCATAGCGTGCCAGGCCTTTCTGTTCACCACTGCCTTCCAGAGCGTTCTTAACCTCATGTTTATTGTTTCGATGATGCTATTTATCCATCTTGTTTTCTGTCGTCCTCTTCTCCTTTTTCCTTCCATGTTTCTCGGTATTTTTTCCAATTTGTCCTCTTTGCGTTAGGTGGCCAATGTATTTGAGTTTCAGCTTCAGGATCTGTCCTTCCAATGAATAATCAGGGTTGATGTCTTTCAAGATTGACTGGTTTGATCTTCTTGCTGTCCAAGGGACTTTTAAGAATCTTCTCCAACACCATAGTTCAAAAGCATCAATTCTTCAGCGTCAATCCTTCCTTCCACCTTTCACATACTTTAATATACAACTTGCATACTTGTAAATAATTCTATGGATTTAACCATCTTGTATCTTGTATATGACTATGAATTTGTTGCCCACATTTTGGTATAATTCTCTGTGTTGTGAATGAATGAATGAATGAATGAATGAAGAACTTGTATAGCGCAGCACATGCGAAGTAAATCGCCTCTGGGCGCTTGTTGTTCCTGTCTCCTTTGAGATCAAAAGAGATGAGTCTTAATCTTTCTCCTGAAGACTAAGTAGTTCTCCTCCAGTCGAATGCTGGCTGGTAAGGCGTTCCATAGTCTGGGACCTTGGACAGCGAATCTCCTGTCTCCTTTGGACTTGTATCTGGCTTTCGGTATCTGAAGCCGATTTTGATTGTTGGATCGTAGAATACGATTGGGATTGTACATTTTTAATTTTTCGCATAGATAATGGGGAGCATTCCCATGGATACATCTATGCGTTAGACAGAGTGCTTTAAAGGTGATTCTGTCTTTAACTGGTAGCCCTTTTTTTTTAAATCGCCCCACACTAAGCTGCTGGTGCTGATGCAACTGAGGGGGTGCCATTAATTCACGCATCTGCTAATGTGCAGTGCATTTCTCTGTTTTTCTGAAACATACATTCCCCAGCCACAGAGATGTAACCACACCCTTAATTAAAAACATTTTGTTACACTCTACAATTAATGTTAAGCACCTTAATAGAAAGTGTGAACCCATAGGGAGATACTCCCTACTAAACAAGTAACTTGTGCTGGCTACCCTTGTTTAGTCAGTGCACCAAGCTGCCCAGGGAAGCTGTGCTGATTTTCCTTGTTTTTTTTTTTTTACGTGTCTCTCTTGCCTCTCTCCTGTGTGATTTAAAGGGAAGAAGCCTGGATCCTAGAGGGGGACCAAGAACAATGGGAAAATCTATAACGAGCGAGGGCACCTGGAACGAGCTAGAGCAAGAAATATCACTAGCACACCATGTCTCGAAAATGGGTCCAAACTTTATTCAGAGGTCGCATCGTTACAGCAAACTACAATGTTTCAGAGCCTCACCGGACCTCTTCATCAGGCATGTGACCATAATCGTCTGTCTGTTGTAACGATGTGATCGCTGAATAAACCTTTGGACCCACGGTGTGCATTTCTCATTTTGATTACTCATGGTTCCAGCCGGTGGTTACTTCAGCACCTATTTATACACACAGCCACCTTTACAGGAACTTGTGTGTTGGGATCCTGGAACAGGCTAGGGATGCATGCACAGAAACTCAGAACTATGCCTTAAAAAGTTTGCTGGTCAGCTTGAAACACCGATTCATTGGAATGCTCCCACGGACATGAACTTCTTTGTTTGAGCTATCTCCAGTGTGAAATTCTCCCAAATAAGCTACACCCATAAAGGTAACCTGTGGAAGCCAAAGTTAAAGTGGATATAAAGCCTTCATACACCCAGTGAAGTTAACAGCCTCGGATGAACCAAATATCCCTACATAGGTTTTACATGTATATCTGCTGTCTTAAAATGTATATACTGTTTAAAAAGTTGAGATTGTGTTAGGAGATTTTCTCTTCCTGTTTAATGATGTCTGGGCATACAGCCAAGATGGCTAACATTGCTGATTGGAGAAGAGGCACACACACCCTATCATCATTGGCAGAGACTTTTAGAGGTGTTGTGTAATAGGACCTGCTCCCTGCCAATCTATTTTAGCAACCTCCTCGGACTGAAGATTCAGGCTGCTTTTATCTAAAGTGTTCGACAATTTCTCAGGAGTTATCAGGCTGAGGAATAGTTCAGCAGATAGCTATGGGACTTAGCTCATTGAGAAGAGATAACAAATACTGCAGATATATGTGCCCAGCTCAAATTTCACGAATCAGGTTTAGCTAGGAAAAGGATGTTGTTGCTTGTTGTACATATTCTGCCAAAAGTTCAGTAAGTTGTTTACACTGCTCAAAGCCTGGTCTGAAGTTACTTAAGGATTGCATGATGGGTCCTAGCATATAACTAAGGTATGAAATAGCATATGGGGGTCTGTAAAACACTACTACAACAAGAGTGTTAACTTGCAAGGAAGTTGCAATGGGTATGGCACCCAGTCATTGGTGTGTCTACCTGAATAGGTGACGGGGTTCCCTGGTAGTGAGGGAGTTCGATGTTCAGCTCCCTCCCTAGCATTCTTAACCTCAAGCCCATCTAAGAAACATAGCGTTAAAGTTTTTTTTTTTCAATGCTCCCTTACCTGTAATATTCTGTGCTTCCGGGTTTCCATCCCTGCGGGGAGTGGGCGTGTAGCTATTTTGCCCGACGGCGCTGTGCATTGTGGGCGCCGATTGTCAGGCCTCCATGCAGTGACGTGCGGGCCAATCACAGCACATCGACAGAACTAGCCAGTCTCGTGCTAGCTGTGCTGTCACGTGACGCAGGGAGCGGGTCACATGACCCGCAAAGCGTGTCATGTGATGGGAGCGTATACATATTCCCCCATCGCCGCATCCCGGAAGACATACAGGAGGGATTCAAAGTGCCCACAAAGAAGATGGCAATATTCATCACAACGTTTTATAAAATATTCTTTCTTGGCAAATCACGATCGTGGCGGCTGCAAGATCGGCACTAGTAAGTAACTAAATTTTTATTTGAACAGCAGCAGAGTAGACTGAATTTTTGATTTTTTTTGACAATTTGCCAGGGGTTAGTCAGTGGTCAGTCAGTGGTGGAGTATGACGCTTCTCGACAAGTCTGCTCTCATCCAGGGACCAGATAGTCAGGCAGGCAGGTTCCTCCCAGCCCCTTGCTGCAACAAATACGACTACAGCACCCAGGACCAGCGACTCTTATTACTCCCCTTTGGGCCCCCCTCTTTCCTCCGCAGACATCACCTCCAGGGAGTCTAACAAGGTAAGCCCCTATTCTCAGGGCTATCCACCTCCCCTGGGACCGTTGGCGCGCCGCGCCCACACTCCCCTCAAACTGCCCAGAAACCCCCCTACCCCAGGAGGACCCCCATCCTCTCCCAGTTACCTACCAGCCTTCCCCTGCATACCGATCCACCCAGCTGACAGCCCCTAGCTTGGGCCCTGTTTCTTGCTCGGCGGCCATCTTGGTGCACCCCAGCAACTGGGGTATCTCTCACCCCCACTCCCTCCTCCACAACCCAATAACTGAGAATTGGCTCCCTCTGGTGGAATTCAGGAGGGAGTACATTCCCCCCTTATTCTGCCCTACCATGTATCCACCACCTCTTTAGCACTTGATCCAAGGTTTCGTCCGATCGCCCTTGAGGGGTCAGGAAGGATTTTTTCCCCTGCCGCTGCACATTGGCATAGCACGGCCAGTTTTTTTTTTGCCTTCCTCGTGACCAACCAGGGAGAGAGGATTTAGTGAATCTTCCCTTCCATTGCCATTGAAAACCTTCCCCGTCCTCCCCGGTGCTCGGCGACTATGGTTAATCTGAGATATTCTGCAGAAACCATTTAGGGTCTAAAGCCATTTGCCGCAATATTACCAGCCATCACCAAAAAAGCCCTAAGAATTGAGCGTTCGACTGTCAAAAATTTCAGGCACTTACCCCAGCCTAAGCACATACCATGTGCTTTGATCAACACAAGATCGGCAGTAAAACACTGACTAGAAATCTATGATTTCATCCTACAATACGATTTAGACTGCCTCTTTATTACAGAAAGCTGGCTTACAGCCGACTGTAACACCATTCTATGAGAACTGGTGCCAAAAAACTATCGTATTATAACTGAAAACAGAGTGGGGCAAAGAGGAGGAGGCCTGGCTGTGATTCACAAGACTCACCTCGCGATCACTAAGCCAGTCCTTCAAAACGCTCTCTAATTCATAGAAACCCTCACTGCAAATACAAACAAATCCCCATGAAACCATTCATATTCTACTCTGCTATAGACCACTGGGTCCAAAATCGCAGCTTCTCTCACCTTTGACAGAGTTCATTTCCACTTATACCCTAAACAGCAAACACCTTTTGCTGCTCGGGGATTTCAACCTCTGGGCCAACTCGCAGGATCCCGTTGCTGACGCCTGCATCGACCATTTGGAAGGACTAGGTCCACAGCAACTAGTATGTGGGCCCACACATGCGTCGGGTCATATGCTCGATTTTATTTTCAGACAAGGTCTGGAAATAAATATTCTGAAAAATGAGCCGTTACCATGGACTGACCACGATGTAATTAAATTCACAATTACCAAAAACGCCCCTTAACAAAAAGGTTAAAACCGGTGACAATGCACTGGACTAGATCTCTGAAGAAGCTCCATTCGGAACTCTTCAAAGCCACATTAGGGAAAAAACAAATACTATCCAACTACAGCAAACAGCCACAGAAACCCTAGATGCCATCAACACAGCTCTACTACAGTCAGCTGACTTAGTGGTGCCAAAACGCAAAACTTGCATTTGGAAAAACGACGCCAGCTGGTTTAACGACCAGCTGTCGTTGCTGAAGCAAGAGCCCAGAAGAGCGGAAGCCGCCTGAAAAAGAAGCTCTTCAGAGGAAAACCACGCCATCTACAAGGCAATAACAAAAAAATACCACAAATAAATCTTTAAAGCCAAAAAAATTTTTTTTCCAATGCCATCACTAATGCCCTAAACCGCCCTCGTGAACTCTTCAAGCTGGTCACCCAGACCATGAATCCAGTCTGTCTTGAAGCCACCAACTCTGATACCCAAGAATTCTGCAATGAATTATCAGATTATTTTGTTAACAAAATCGAAGGAATCCGTGAAAGCATTCAGCGAAACAATACCCCCTTCAACCCCCCCCTTTAGTAATTCCCCCAATACCCACATAAACTCACCGCAATCAACAAAATTCACTCTTAAACTCATCCCCATCAAGGCCACTAAAAATATCATCGGTACTCTGCGAAACAGCACAGCGCCTAATGATATCATCCCCACCAAACTGCTGAAGGAATGTGCCAATATCCTGGCACCACCTATCACACAGCTTATAAACCAGTCCTTCAAGGAAGGCATAGTGCCCTCCCAGTTGAAACAGGGAATAATCAAACCCATCTTAAAGAAAATTCACATCTGCAACAAAAAGGATCATCATCTCGGTCTGGAGAAATGTCTCTCTTTGATAGAAAACTGGATGACAAAGAGTTATCATAAACTCAACGGATCGAAAACAGAACTTCTCATGTTTTACGCCAATCAAAAGAATCAACTTGCAACAACGTGTACACCTCCGCCCATTCTGGGCAAAACTATCACCCCTAGCACCAAAGTCAAAAGTCTAAGGCCTCGTACACACGAGGCAATAGATTTGTTCAAATCTGTCCGTCCGACAGATTTGAACAAATCTGTCTGCTGGGATTTTGGTTTGCTCGCGTGTACACACGAGCAAACCAAAATCCCCACCAGCAGAGAGCGCGCTGACGTGTCGGTGACATGGTGGTGACGTTGACGCCGCCACGTCACCGCACCAGGAAGTAAAACACTTCCGCGCATGCGCCGAATTCATTCGGCGGCGGTGCGGGACGACTTGTCTGCTGGTAAGTGTACTAACCAGCAGACATGTCGGGCGGGCGGATTCCCACCCAATAGATTTCAAAGCATGCTTTGAAATCTGTCGGGTGGCCAAATCCGTCGGCTCGGCCGTACACACGATCGAATCTGTCTGCTGAAACGGTCCAGGGGACCGTTGCCAGCGGACAGATTTGATCGTGTGTACGAGGCCTCAGAGTCATTTTCGACACCAACATGAATGACAATGGATGCACAAATAGGGTCAGTAGTCAGTGAATCTCACCATCTGCTGTGCCTACTACGCAGACGTATTACATTCATTCCTAAAGAGGTCATAGCAGTCGTGGTGGGAACAATTGTTAACTCCAGACTGGACTATGCAAATGCCCTTTACCTCGGACCTCCAAAGTACCAAATCCCTCGTCTGCAAGTCGTTAAAAATACGGCCGCTAGACTGGTGACTGGGAAAAAAACATGGGATTCAATCTCACCTTCACTGAGAACCCTTCATTGGTTGCCAGTAAAAGACAGAATCACTTTCAAAGCACTCTGTCTGACACATAAGTGTATTCTGGGAACTGCCCCCCAATATCTATGCGAAAAACTAAAAGCTCACAACCCCAATCGTGTTCTGCGATCCACAAACCAAAATCTACTCCAAATACCCAAAGCCAGATACAAGTCCAAAGGAGAGTGAAGATTTGCAGTCCAAGGTCCCAGACTATGGAATGCTTTACCAACCAACATTCGGTTGGAGGAGAACCACTTGGCCTTTAGGAGAAAGATCAAAACCCATCTCTTTTGAGTTCAAAGGAGAAATGGTCAAACGAGCGCCCAGAGGCGATTCAGTTTGCATGTGCAGCGCTATATACGTTTTTCACTCACTCACTCATAAAAACATGTCAGAAAAAATAAAATAAAAAACAGAATGACGGAGTTGGAAAAAGGATCGCCCCTCATGTCAGTATTTTGTTGAACCATCTTTTGCTTTAATTACAGGCTTTAGTCTGTTGGGATATGTAACTCTACTAACTTTGCACATAAAAGAAAATGATGGGCATAATATGCTAATGGACATTCTATTAATTTGCCCCAGGAATTACCATGCCTATATGATATGAAATATTACATCCAACGGAAATATTTAGAAACTGTTTTTGTTTTTTTTTAGCAAAGACTGAAACTAGTCCACAATTTTGATGTATTAATGAAGTGGAGTTTATTATTTGTTGTTGATTTACAGTATATGCATTAAACAACCTTATATATGTTTTATTTCGTTTGAAATTGCAGGGATACAGAATATGACCACTATTCTTTTGTACATAATTGTTATAATATAAAGTCAAGCTAATGGCACTTTTGGTTGTGATTTTGTGTCAATTGAACCTGTATGCTTTAGCAAAATAGACTCAGATACCTGCACTGTCTCTCTAGATAGCTATAGAAAATTCTGAATTAGGTTGTGCATGAACTACAACACATGTACCACAAGGGAGCGCCAAGCCACCCATTTACTGTGAAAAAATACAACACTGCCTTCTTAAAACAGAAATTCTTCATCACAATTACAAAATGTAAATTGACAGTTGTAATAGTTTAAATCATTCTTATATGCCTAAGTGTCAAAAGAAAGATGCTATAGTTAGTGCTTGTAGCATGTTAAACTTTGATGAAAGCAGAATGTTAAACTAATGACAGTTTTTGGATTATTTAATGCAGATGTAAAGTTTAAAAACATATTTCTTCATGCCTGCCAAAGAAACCTGATTTGTTTTGAAAGCTCGCTTAAATTAGCGTGGTAATGGTAAGCCTAAGCTTCCTGCTTTAATAATTAAACAGAACTGGCACCCTAGAGATGTATAAAACAGGCAACAGTTGCTTCTTGTGGCAAAATGTAATAGGTAAAAATATGTGCGGATGTAACCTTGCTGTAAAATCCATCCTAAACACACAATATAACCAAAACGATTAACTCTACACCAACCTACCCAAATGCCTAGTACACACGACCAGTTTTCCCGTCGGGGAAACATGACCAGTTTTCCCATCGGGAAAACTGCCATGACAGCTTTTGGCCCAAAAAACTGGCCGTGAGTATGCTCCATTGCAGTTTTCCCGATGGGAAAATCACCGGGAATCCTGGTGGGAAAAAAATGAGTACATGTTTTCTTTTTTCCTGCAGTTTTTTTTTTTTTGTAGGAAAAGCCTGCGGTGGAGTATACACATGGCCGGGTTTCCCGACTAAAGCTCTCATGGCAGTTTTCCTGCCGGGAAACCCGGCCGTGTGTAGGGGTAAAAAGCTACCGAGCAGGCTCTCAGTTTTCCCCTTGGTTTTACCGCCGTAAAAACTGATCGTGTGTACGGGCATAACACTCTCCCCTCCCCCCCACCAATACTTTATTTCAAAGCAACACACTTTAAGTATAGAAACCCTACTCTAACACTTAACCTAACCATACAATTTGAACCTAACATTTAACACTTAAAACTGAAGACTAGGTTTTTGTTATTTTTCCAGCTTTAACCAATGTTCAACATAAATACGAGGTGGTCCAAAAAGTTTGGTGAATGGTATTAGAAAGCAATCAAAACAGAAGATGCAAACAAATTACCTTTATTGGCGTTCAAAATAATCGCCATATTTAACACACTTTTGGCTCAGGGGAGTATGGTAGCTGATTCCATCGATTGCCGCTTGGATTTCAGATACAGCTGATAGCACCAGGTCCATAGGCGTGCACAGGGGGTGTGCCGGGTATGCCAGGGCACACCCTAAAAACCATGTGAGCATTAGCATTATCACACTGTGTGCTGGAGGGAAGATGGGAAATATCTCCCTCTGCCCAGTTCTGCCATTATTGAAGTACTACCATACTTCTCTTTCACTGTGCTGGCTCTGCCATAAGTGTGTGTGCGCATGTATGTATGTATGTGTATATATATATATATATATATATATATATATATATATATATATATATATATACACGCATGTGTGTTTGAGCTTTGGGGTGCACACCCTAATATAATAGGCTGTGCACACCTATGACCAGGTCTCATCCTCTGTGACGAAGATAAGCATCCTCTGTGACGAGAACATCTTCCTCAGACAATCAGGAGGGAGAGTCCCGGATGGCCTAGGCACTTGTGTACATCGCTGGATAGAGATGGGGTTCAGGTAAGTATTAGGGAGGCTGCTGCATACAGAAGGTTTTTTATCCTAATGCATAGAACGCTGGTGCAATGCTTTACAGGCTGAAAAAATAAAATGAATAATAATAAATGCAAATTCCTTTTTTTCAATTTTTTTTTAAGTGAACTTATTCTTTAACTCAAAAAGTACCTTCTATTGCTCTCAGCCACCTCCAGGGGGAATGATTTATGACAGAAGAAAAAACGAGGATCTCACCTGTCAGAAAAATCCTGCCTGTGAGCATATTTTGAACATTTTGACTTTAATTCCACATTAAAACGGACCTTTAGTCATTTTTTTCAACTTTTCATCTATTAAATCTTCTGCAATTGTTGTTTTAACTTTGGATAGTAAAACATTTTTTTTTCTGCCAGTAAATACCTTATACAGCCCACTTCCTGTTTCTTTTCTGGTGATAAGCCTAGGCTTATGACATCATGCAGAGCTCTCTCTCACACTTGATGAGAGTATGCCAGGAAGGGAGGGGGGGTGAGTCATAAGAGGGCCAATGAGAGCTACATAGCTTCCTGGAGGTAAATCCAGGAAGTGAACAGGCAGCAGCTTCAGCTGCCCACAGTTAAAATGGCTGCAGCCAGACTTAGTGGAGGGAGATTTCCGCAGCATATTTTGCAAGTACACAATCACAGTTTATATATATAACATAATATGCAATGTGGTTGGAGGAAAGCTTCAGAATGGCAAAGATGTTTTTATTGAGCAGACTGCGGTTCCTCTTTAAGTAGTGGATGTGTGTGGATTATATTTGGAGAGTTCACTTTAATTTCACAAATACTGAAGATGAAAATAGAAAGCAATAACACAATAGCCAACACAAATGTGCATAGAATATGAAGAGTTATTTCTCTGACTCATTCTTCCTGAAAATATCCATTACCTAAAATAAATGTTTATTATTTTTAAGGGAGGACCTTTTTAAGTTATTATTGTAATATTTAACAAACGGCAGTCTTGAACTGGCCCTGATACTTTTACTTGCTTGCAGTTTTTTTTTTTTTCCGATTCACATTTTTTATCTGAATTTGATTTGATCTGAAATGATCCCATGACCTGCATGTTAGAGATTTAGAGGGACAGGCTATAAAATAAGAAGAATAACACCAGTATCTCCAATCTTACAGAGCTACAGCTGTCGCTAGTATCTGACAGTTGCAGGTGTGTCAGATGCTGCCTCCCTGCTCCATGCTGTGGATCCCCCAACCAGCTGCTTCTATACTACAGAACACAATAGCGACTTAGGAGCAGGTGGGTGGAACCACCACGCTGTCATATGGAGAATCCATGTAGGCTACACTATATTACCAAAAGTTTTGGGACGATTGCCTTTACACGCACATGGACTTTAATGGAATCCCAGCCTACGTCCATAGGGTTTGATATTGAGTTGGCCCACCATTTACAGCTCTTCTGGGAAGGCTGTCCACAAGGTTTAGGAGTGTGTCTATGGGCATGTTTGACCATTCTTCCAGAAGCGCATTTGTGAGGTCAGGCACTGATGTGGATGAGAGAGAGTGGATGAGAGAGCCTGGCTCACAGTCTCTGCTTTAATTAATCCCAAAGGTGTTCTATCAAGTTGAGGTCAGGTCTCCACCCCAAACTCAATATTGAACCCTACGGACTAAGACTGGGATGCCATTAAAGTTTATGTGCGTGTAAAGACAGGCATCCCAATACTTTTGGTACTATAGTGTATGTTTCTGGCAACTAGTACCCTACTTACAGCTTTGCCTTTGACCCCTGCCGGTTGATAAGAAGAGCAAGGAACTGAAAAACTTGTATTTGCATCTGCAGAGGACTGCAATAATGTGACCTTTTTACTTTGCCTTTATGGGCAAAGGACATTCGGTATTTACTTTAAAGATGAACTCTGGGATAAGCAAATATTGTCTAAAGGGCCTTGTGTATTCTTG
This sequence comes from Rana kukunoris, assembly GCA_029574335.1. Lineage (NCBI taxonomy): Eukaryota > Metazoa > Chordata > Amphibia > Anura > Ranidae > Rana > Rana kukunoris. The sequence continues at coordinate 86,271,913 of CM056058.1, read as the reverse complement.
AATCTTTTTGTGCAGTAATTTAGGGTGAAACTTTGCCTGTAATAAGACTGGTCACTGTTGTCCTCCCTCCGTGTGCAGGGTGACTGGTCTGGTCTCCACCCCCTCCTGTAGTTTTCTGCAGGCAACCTGTAGTGAATGGGCCTGCTGGGTCCCTCCCATAGCTCTGCTCTCTGTACAGACTATGAGATGGTGTCACTGCTACTTTTGACATATAATATCTGGGTTTGTAAAGGCATTTGTTGCATGAAGAGGATTTATATCCCATGTGGCGATTAAGCAATATATTTGAATTAAAGTTGTTGTGTCTGGAGTTCATATAATTTTTAATGTTAGATGTTTATGTTTTACATTTGTTTTGTTACTATATGTATACAGATTATGTCTTGCAATACAATCATTAAATGACAAAGAGCTTCCAGAGCACTATGAGTGTCTAAAGAGGCAACACAAACAAAATAACTCCCTAGGTCCCCGTTCACATCATCACATAGGGGAACGAGAGTTCCCGCTATGCAATTTTGACATTGTGGTTTTAACGCAATGATGTGTGCCACATAGGGCAGCCCATTCACTTGAACAGACTGCTCTATGAGAATTTATCACCCGAAAAAAAGCTCTGGCTCCTTTTCAGGCAACAAGCTTCACATGATTTGCCATGATTACCACACAGACCTGTCGTTGAAGCTCACTATAAGGATTCATTAAACTTTAATCTCATCCAGTTCTTGGTATGAAATTCACCTGATCTACAGATCTTAGAACATGCCTAAAAACTGAAAAAAAAATTACAAAGTAGAGAATTTAGGGTAGCCTTAAAGGGGTTGTAAAGGTTTTTTTTTTTTTTTTTTCTAAATAGGTTCCTTTAAGCTAGTGCATTGTTGGTTCACTTACCTTTTCCTTCGATTTCCCTTCTAAATGTATTTTTTCTTTGTCTGAATTTCTCACTGTTCCTCCTCAGTAAGGTGTTCTTGCTGACTAACCCCCAGCCAGAATGGCTCGGATGATGGTGGCAAGCTTACTGAGGAGAAACAGGAAGTGAGAAATTTAGAAGGGAAATCGTATATTGTAAATTTACCTAAGTAAAAAAAAAAAGAGAGAACTTTTCTTTATATATTACACTTTTATTTTTGGTAGCCTCGATCAGAAAAAAAAAGAAAGCGTGCACAAACCACTAGACCTTTCCTTTAAAGGAAGATAGATTTGTAGGCTGATGATGAGAAATTTCTCCTTAAAACATGCTGACTGGCTGTCTTTGGCCACTATACTTTTAACCACTTGACCACTGGGCACTTAAACCCCCTTCCTAACCAGACCAATTTTCAGCTTTCGGTGCTCTCACAATTTGAATGACAATTACTCAGTCATACAACATTGTACCCATTTGAAATTGTTGTCCTTTTTTTCACACAAATAGAGCTTTCTTTTGGTGGTATTTGATCACTTCTGGGTTTTTTATTTTTTGCGCTATAAAAGAAAAACGACTGAAAATTCTGTCAAAAAAAAAAAACTTGTTTCTGTCATATTAGCAGGTTATTTCTCACACACAGCATATGCATACCACAAATTACACCCCAAAACACATTCTGCTATTCCCCCCGAGTATGGCGATACCACATGTGAGACTTTTACACAGCATGGCCACATACAGAGGCCCAACATGCAGGGAGCGCCATCAGGCGTTCTGGAACACCCACACCAATTCTGACATTTCTCTCCTACATGGAAAAATCATCATTTATTTGCTAGAAAATTACATAGAACCCCAAAACATTATATATGCTTTTTTAGCAAAGACCCTAGAGAATACAATGGCGGCTGTTACAACTTTTTATCTCGCATAGTATTTTCGCAGACATTTATTGAACGCGTGTTTTTTTAAAAAAAAACTGTTTTGTGCTTAAAACAAAACAGTAAAGTTAGCCCAATTTTTTTTTTCATAATGTGAAAGATGAAGTTACGCCGAGTGAATAGATACCCAACATGTCACACTTCAAAATTGCGCACACTCGTGGAATGGCGCTAAACTTCGCTACTTAAAAATCCCCATAGGCGGTATTGCAGAGTATTGGGGTATTGCAAAGTATCATGCAGGGTATTGGGGTATTGCAGAGTATCGCGCGGGGTATTGCAGAGTATCGCGCGGGGTATTGCAGAGTATTGGGGGTTTGCAGAGTATCGGGGTATTGCAGAGTATCGGGGTATTGCAGAGTATTGGGCAGGGTATTGCCGAGTATTGGGGTATTGCCGAGTATTGGGGTATTGCCGAGTACTGGGGTATTGCCGAGTACTGGGGTATTGCCGAATACTGGGGTATTGCCGAGTACTGGGGTATTGCCGAGTATTGGGGTATTGTTGAGTATTGGGGTATTGCAGGGTACTGGGGTATTGCAGAGCTGGGATGGATGAAGGGATGGCTGGATCTGTGACTGCATTTGTCACAGATCCATCCACAGCGCTGCTGCTGACACCCCGCTCCCCCCCTCTCCTCGCACACTGTACCGAATGGTACAGAGAGGAGAGGGAGGAACCGGCGTCATCAAATGACGCCGGTTTGTTTACAAGTGATCGCGCCGTCATTCGACGGCGCGATCACGTGGTAAACGGCCACTATCAGCGGCAATTTACCGTGATCCGTGATGCGCCAGGTCTTCTAGACCCGGCGAGCACAGACACTTCCGCGAGAGCGTCCCAGGGGACGCGCAATCGCGGAAGTGAAGGACGATGTCCCAGGGACGTCGTGTCACAGTAGCTCGACCGCGCTGTAGCAGTATTTTTGCTATAGCGCGGTCGGCAAGTGGTTAAATCACTGAACTGGAACAAGTATGAGCCAGAGTAGTCAGAAGGTAGTCAGAACTCCTAGGGCCAGATTCAGATAGTTTACGTTGGTGTATCTAGAGATACGCCGCGTAACTTCTAAGAATAGCCGGCGTATCTTTTTTCGTTTACATCGTTTGCATAATCGTTCGGGAATGGGGCTGGGCGTAAATTACATTCACATCGTTTACATTGACTACTTGCGATGTGATTTCATGCATTGGGATATGTCCACGGACGGCGCATGAGCCGTTCAGAAAAAATGTAAATTACGTGGGGTCATGATTAATTTACATGAATCACGCCCCATACATGCCTATTTTGAATTTGGCGCCCTTACACCAGGCAATTTACGCTACGCCGCCGCAACTTACGGAGCAAGTGCTTTCTGAATAAGGCACTTGCCTGTAAAAGTTGCGGAGGCGTAGCGTAAATAGCATACAATATGCCCCCGGAAAGATACACGATTGTATCTGAATCCGGCCCCTAGTCTGTATGTTCATGATTCAGAAAGCACTGAAGAATTTAAAGTAGCATAATAGTTAGACAAAGTAATATTTTTTAGGGGATAATTCACCAATATTAGCCTGTATCTTTCACAAATGATAGGGTTCCTTTATGGACTGTTCAGATACCGTAAGCTCAAGCTTTTAGTCCATAACTCCAGGATTGGGAGGCATGGACAGATTGGTAATAAGAATTTTGCATTTTAGAGGCTAGGGGCATCAGTCCAGATCTTGGAGTGTGGGCTTGCACTGGTCTGAGATGACAATGGCAATGTTGTGGGATGCAATTGTATCAGCCTGGGGTGCAAGATTTTTTAGGGTGAAATTTGAAACAGTATAAGTTCCTTGGGTACTTAATGTGGGTCAGGTGGTTGTGGCAGCTACTGTACATACCGTCCAGGGTCTAGACAAGCATATGTTCAGGTGAAAGCTGATGGCATCAAGTCCTCTTGTGGTTTATGTGAGTACAGGCAGGTACCAAATGTCTAGAGGGAGCTGTTTAAGTGCCAACATTTAAAGCCAGTGAGTCTATTGAATTACTCATACAAATGCTTAGATAATTCTACTAATTTTAAAGGGCAACTGTATCTAAATTCCAGCTAAACTCTCCTACGCCATCATCAAAAAGTAAATAGAGACTCACATCTCATGTTGTTTTTTTAATCAGGCGTCTCTGTTGTAATGTATACATTTAGCTTTTAGCTGTACTGTATATTGATGAGAGGTCCATCTACCTATGCTAAGCAGAAACATTTTAGGCTTAAACTGACAGAACCTAGTTAAAACCCAAGTCCAGCCTCAGCCATTTATAGCTCCACTGTTGCATCCCTTGCTTGGTTCAAAACTTAGGTGCTCCTAAAATTTCTCTCCCTTTAAATTATGCATGGCAGATGACATATACCTGCTGCGTGTGACACTCGGCATTACACAAGACAGCTGTTAGCTACTGCCTGTCGTTGACATGACGCCTGGACTACAAGAGGTTGTTGTATGTCTCCTGTCAGAGTACATAATGTAACTACTATGTAACACCCACTATAAAATAATCGATGGTATCCAAGGGGGGGGGGGTGACATAGAACCAACACAAGATTTTCACCCATCACACCATGCCTGGGTGCTCCAAGAGAGGTATGGTTTGTGATTACTCAGACCACTACTATACCCAAAGCGCTCTGACTGCTTAGACGCATCTCATACAGGCAGCCTACAGCCCTTCACTGTCGGCTTCCTTTCACTCCTCCCATTGCAGATTTTTTTAAATATACATTTTTATTAAGCCCCAACAAAGGGAGCGATCCCAACATTACAGGCCATATAAGAACATCGTAAATGTTACAGACACTTCAGTCAATGTGCGTTAATAAAATGAACATAAAACATCTTTACATTGTGGAATATATACTACAATTGGTGTAACTCATACTGATTAATGCAGTCCAGAATATACATGAGTGTTCTAAGGCAACAGGACATCTCCACTTCCTTTTCACTTTTTTCCTAAGAACCGTATAGTAGATAACGTACAGTGAAAGAAAAGATAGAAGATAAGAGAAGAGAAAAAAAGGGGGGTGAACCAGGACGCAGGCGATGGTAGAGGAACCATTAGCGTTCTGAGGCTAAGTGGTCGTTTACAGACAAGCTAAGACCTTAGGAAGGCTGCCCCTTCATCAGAATAAATATTCTCCAGGGACTCCAGGTTTTTGGATATTTATTACGGTTGTGTTGCACAGTAAGGACTAAGTCCTCCAACTTGTTCATATCCTCCACCCTCTTCAGCCAACACGCAATGGTCAGAGGACACTGCTGTTTCCCGAAGAGAGGGATACATGCCTTAGTAGCATTTAATAAATGTCGCACTAGTGATTTTTTTTTTTGTATCTTTTAGTCTGGATTTTTGAGAGGTCCAGTAGGAATAAAGCTGCATAGTATGGGATCTGGTACTCTGTAAAATTCTGTGTTATGCGGCGAACCTCCCCCCGATAGTTTTTCAAGCTAGGGCATGACCAGAAGATGTGTAGTAGTGAACCCTCTTCCATCCTGCAACGCCAGCAGCGGTCTGAAGCGGAGAAGCACCTGTGTAGCCTAGACATCTGGACATCAATCTATAGTTTGTCTCCTGTACCTTGGTACATATAGATGTTTTGACTGCACAGCTGAGGATGTGTTGTTTTTGTGTCACTGAAAATTTACGGTTGACGTCCCTCTCCCATCTGTCGATAAAGGATAGGTGAGGTTGCGTGGGTGGTGTGTTGAGCAAGGAGTACATTTTGGACAGTATCTGAGATAGCGGCTCGGTCCCTGCGCAGTACTCTTCGAAGGTCGTCAGTTGGCGTGAGAAGTCTTGGGGGTCAGGGATAGAATGTAAGAAGTGGTGTAGTTGCTCAACTTTCCAAAAGGAAAGTTGGTAGTTGCCCGTCGCGGCGATCAGTTCCGATATGGATGGCCATTGCCCCGCAGTCACAAACTTAGAGGCATGCTCAAGGCCCCTGTTTCTCAGAGTGGTATACTCGTCAGTCTGTAAACCCGGTGTAAATTTAGGGTGTCCTAGAATCGGGGTTAGCAGAGATTTCCCCAACGCAAGAGATTTGCATTGCCACTTGGGTGCAATGTTGTAATGGGGTCTCTATCAGCGAGTGAGATTTCAATCCTGGTGGAAGGAAGATATAACACCACAGCGCGCTCTTTAAGGGTATGGTGGTTTGAGATTACTCTAATTGTACCCATAGTTTGGTTGTCATATTGCGTCATCAGTCAAGTATTCAGCCTAGATGGGTGGCATGATAGTATTGTCTGGCATCTGGCAGTGCCAGACCCCCATTTTTTTTAGGGAGCGACATTAGGTCTCGACATAAGCAGGGTTTTTATGCGCCCAAATAAAGCGGATAAAGAGTGCATGTACTTGCTTGAAGAATGAGTGTGAAATGTGTACAGGTAGGGCTTGAAGGAGGTAAAGGAATTAAGGCAGTATACACATTTTTATGAGGTTACATCTGGCGAACCTCTAGTAGAGTGCGAGCCTTAGCTAAAATGGGTGGGACGTTTACTTCATATATGCGCAAGATGTCAATGGGGATGTGTGTGTCTAGGTATTTTACAGCCAAGGTCATCCATTTAAACCGAAAGCTAGATTGCATAAATCTCAAGGTGTGGGAGGGAATAGCAATTCCCAAGGCTTCGGTCTTTGAGAAATATATTTTTAGGTTCGATAAAGCACCGCAAATGTCGAATTCTTTAAGAAGGTTCGGCAAAGAGATTGTGGGGTTTGTTAATGAGAAAATGTATGCTGAGATTTTACACTGGGAGTCTTCCATGGGCAGTCCCTTAATGTCTGGGTTCAATCTTATTTTACATAGAAATGGCTCCAGGGATAGGGCAAAAAGGAGGGGTGACAAGGGTCATCCCTGTCTTGTTCCATTTCCAATAGGGAATGGGTTTTGAGAGCAGGCCATTCGCCTTCACCTGCGCCATAGGGTTGGAGTATATCTTATCTAGTTTAGCATCTTCTCTCCCAGACCAATGTGATGGAGCATCGGTGATTAAGAATACAGAGGGGGTCCATTTAGAGGTCACTACCTATAGGAGGTTCAGTGCTTTGGTGTTATATCTAGCCTCTCTGATGGGGATGAAGCATACCTGGTCAAGGTGGATCAATTTCTGAAGATGTTGTGACAGTGTGTTGCTAGAATTTTAGAAAACGGTTTTAATTGAAATTTTAATAGGGAAATGGGCCCATAGCTCCCACATGAGGCCGTGTCCTTGTCTTCCCTGTAGATTAGGGAGATGTGGGCCTTCAGCTTGTCACTAGGGAAGATGACGTCGGCTCCCACTGCATTAAAAAATGTCACCATACGAGTATTGGGTTGAATTGGAAAGTATATCCGTCTGGGCCTGGGGCTTTCCCCGGCTTCAGGGCACCTACAGCCAGTTGGTGCTCTTCTAGGGTGATTGGCGAGTCTAAATCCTCCTGGACGTTCGTGGGTAGGGATGGGATTTGTGACATCGCAATATAGTTCTTTATCGCCGCTTGGGAGGGTGCACTGTTTGGTAAGTTATACAGAGTAGAGTAGAGTAAAAGTCCCGGAAGATTTGCACCAGCAGTGTAGCCTTCTGGCTGTTGGGGCACATAATGTGGGGGATGTATGCTGCAAGTTTTTGTTCTCGGATTGATCTAGCCAGTACCTTCCCGCATTTGTGTCCTGATTCGTAAGTGTTTTTTCAACAACATTGTAACGCTGCTTTGGCCCTATATTGCAGAAGGTCCATAATTTGTTGGCATATTGATCCGAGTTCCATCTCTTGGGCATAGGAGGGGGCATGTTTGTGTCAAGCTTCCACCGAGGTCAGTTTTGTGAGGAGTTTGGCGAGCAGTTTGTTCCGTTCTCTCTTAATGCGTGCTTTGTGTTTAATAAGTATCCCCTGGAGGACTGCCTATGACGTCAGTAGTTCCTAGGGAATCGGTTATATATAGAAGCAGTAGAAATACCACTTCTGCCAGGGGCTGAAAAGTCTAAAGTTTGGGCATAGGGAAAGATTTTATAAAACTGGTGCACACAGAATCTGGTGCAGCTGTGCATGGTAGCCAATTAGCATCCAGGCTAAAGTGAAACTAAAGTCTTTACTTACCTGCTCTGTCTAATGATTTTGCACAGCGCAGCCCTGATCCTCCTTTTCCCAGGTCCCTCACCAGAGCTCCTGACCCCTCCCTCCTGCCCCCACAGCAAGATGCTTGTTATGGGCACACCCAAGCCAAGCCACAGCTCAATGTGTCGATTCAGACACATAGACACGGTTCGGTACCGCTCACTATCTCTCCTCATTGGCTAACCGAATTTGATTGACAGAAGCGGGAGCTAATGGCACTGCTAATGTGTCTCAGCCAATCGGGAGGGAGAGTCCCAGACAGCTGAGGCACTCGTGCACATCGCTGGACCTACTGTAGATGGGGCTCAGGGAAGTATTGGGCTTTTTATCTTAATGCATAGAAAGCATTACGATAAAAAAACCTTCTGCTTTTACAACCACTTTAAATAAACAAGCTGAAGTTAGAAGCTTATTGGCTACTATGCACAACTGCACTAGATTCTGCATGCTCCAATTTTAGTAAATCTCCCTATATTTTCATGTATAAACTCTAAAACAACTCTGTTTGTCTGCCTATGAAGAGAGATTTGACCCCTGTATCTGCATGTAAGATATTATTATGTTTGAGTCTGCTATTTACTGGAATTAGATATTATGTGCAAATGGGTATATACCCTTTGACTTTTATATTAATTCATTTTACTTGTATATTTGTTTTTATATTCATGACCTTTTACCTTTAGACTTCTCTCCTTTGTATTTGTACTTGTTTTGTAGCCCTGATGCATGGGGAAGCATGTTTGGCTCCTGAAACTCATTGGATTTATGCTACTATATTTTTTTATCAGATTACCTTGTGTCCTTTTCCACTATTTGGGTTGTATGTTCTGTGTGTGGATTCTCGACTCCTTTCCCTTTTTAATGACCATCTTATAATAACCTGTGGGAAGCATTTACATCAGGGGACATACTGGCTTTCTCAATCTAGTCTACTACACAAGATATCCAATAACAAGGGGACCCATCCAACTCTTAGGCCGTGTACACACGGAGGGACATGTCCGATGGAAACGGTCCGCAGACCGTTTTCATCGGACATGTCTCCTCAGGATTTTCGTCCGGCGGTGTGTACACACCATCGGATGAAAATCCCCGCCGGCAGACAGCGCGGTGACGTGGCGGTGACGTTGACGCCGCCACGTCACCGCACCAGGAAGTAAAAAATTCCACGCATGCGTCGCATCCATTCGACGCTTGTGCGGGCAGATATGTCCGCTGGTTAGTGTACTAACCAGCGGACATATGCGACGGACATGTCTCCGGCGGACAAATTTTAAAGCATGCTTTAAAATTTGTCCGCCGGTCAGACATGTCCGCTAGCCCATACACACGATCGGATTTGTCCTCTGAACTGGTCCATCGGGCCAGTTTCAGAGGACAATTTCGATCGTGTGTACGCGGCCTTAGGGGTCAATTTATAAAACATTTGTTGCACAGCTTTCAACCGCATTCATGCAAGCTGAAAAAAATATAACCATATTTTTTCTAAGAGATTGATTCCTGTATTATCAGGTCCATCTATTAGGCAAAATGCTGTAATGTTTTCTCATTGAGGTATTTCAGAAAGCTATACCACATTTTGGCTTCTAGATGGAGTTTACGATACAGGCATTAAAATACTGTGACATTTTGATCAACTTGCACAAATGCTTCTGACATTTGCGCAATCAATAGATGCCTAGAGTATGACTAAATCTCCTGGTCACTGTTCAGGAATTTTTTCTAAACAGAAAAAGCTGTTTAAGCCACGATTGATCCGCCAAAGGTGTGTGCAGAGATATTAGTATTACTACTACAGGGGGTCCTCGACTTACGAAACACTCCTACTTACGAATGGGCCTCAATGCCGGCTGCTTGTGCTCCACAATGGTCCTGGATACCTCCGAGCAGCTATCTTGCCACATTCCACACATTTAACACTGCAGTACTTCATGTACTGCATGGCCAGAAGAGCCCCAGAACATGCCACATTCCTGCAGAGGCGAAAGCCAGAACATCTCACATCCCTGCACAGGCGGAAGTTACACTTACAAGCAGTGTTCCGAATTACAAACAGATTTCACTTACAAACAAACCTACAGTCCTTATTGCATTTGTAAGTCGGGACCCCCTGTATTAGTAATTTTTTTAATATCAATAACCTAGGACTTTCTCAACTAAGGCATATACAGTATTGTTTAGTTCAGTTTGCCTTGAAAGCTGAACTGCAGGCAAGAAGCTAACTATGCTGCTAAAATGCATTAATAGCAGGTTACATAGTTAGTCTGGTTGAAAAAAGTCCATCCAGTTCAACCAATAGAAGGGAAAAAAATTATACAATCCTATACCCACAGTTGATCCAGAGGAAGGCAAAAAAACTCCAATAAAGCATGATCCAATTTGCTCCAGCAGGGGAACAAAATCGTTCCGGATCCCCCAAGAGGCAATCTAATATTCCCTGGATCAACTTTACCTATAAACATTAGTATCCAGTTATATTATGCACATTTAGGAAATGATCCAAGCCTTTTTTTTTTTAAAGCAATCTACAGTACTGAGCTGGCCAGAACCAGCTCTTTAGAGAGTCTATTCCAATAAGTCTCTGCTGTCCATGTTTCTTTTAATACAAACAAAGATTTAGCTTGCTTTGGAAACCACAGCTCGGAACTGCATGCTATCATTAAGCTTATGATCTACCAAAATCCTCAGATCCTTTTCCACCATTGACTCCCCCAGCTCTTCTCCTAGTATGTATGATGCATACATGTTTTTAGCCCCCAAGTTCATAACTTTACATTTATCAACCTTAACTACTTGAGATCCGCGCTACAGCCGAATGACGGCTCTAGCGCAGATCTAAATTGTCAACAAGCCGTCAATTGACGGCTTGTCACTAGCTGCCTCCCGGCGCGCGCTCCAGAGCGCGCTGCGGGGAAACACTGTGTTGCCCGTGTCCCTTGGACACAGCCAATCACAGATCGGCGCGAACGGCCAATCAGAGGGGCCGTTTGCAATGCGATCTGTGCGGCCAATGAGAGATGATCTCATAGATCATCTCTCATTGCCGTTTTACATAGAGACAGCGTTCTGTCTCTGGAGAGCAGGAGACGGATCTGTGTCTCTTGTACATAGAGACACAGATCGGTCACCTCCCCTCCCCCCACAGTTAGAACACTATGCAGGGAATACATTTAACCCCTTCCTCACCCCTTCAATGCCAGTCACATTTATACAGTAATTAGTGCATTTTTATAGCACCGATCGCAGTATAAATGTGAATGACGCCAAAAATGTGTCAAAAGTGTCCGATGTGTCCGCCATTACGTCGCAGTCCCAATAAAAATCGCAGATCGCCGCCATTTCTAGTAAAAAAAAAATAATAAAAAATAATAATTCTGTCCCCTATTTTGTAGGCACTATAAATTTTGCGCAAACCAGACGCTTATTGCGATTTTTTTTTATTTATTTTTTTACCAAAAATATGTAGAAGAATACGCATCGCCCTAAACTGAGAAAAAAAAAGTTTTTTTTTTTTTTAACTGGGATATTTATTATAGCAACAAGTAAAAAATATTGTATTTTTTTCAAAATTGTCGCTCTTTTTTGTTTATAGCGCAAAAAATAAAAACCACAGAGGTGATCAAATACCACCAAAAGAAAGCTCTACTTGTGGGGAAAAAAGGACGTCAATTTTGTTTGGGAGCCATGTCGCACGACCGCGCAATTGTCAGTTAAAGCGACGCAGTGCCGGAAGCTGAAATATCACCTGGGCAGGAGGGGGGTATAAGTGCCCAGTAAGCAAGTGGTTAAACCCCATTTGTCACACAGTTGCCAACCACACAGTGCATTGAGGTTGGCTTGTAAGTTGGAGATATGCTGTTATTCCACTGCATAGCTTTTGTTGGGAACAGTCTTATCTATGTACATTGCAGGAATTTTTTAACAAACTGTTTTGTAGTCAGATTTCATACCCTTTGTTATTCTGAAGTAATAGCTGTTTGTCCATTTTCTGTCTTTGTTGTGCACTTAGTCACTAAATCTTAATTGGAGTGACTGATTTCATAATATCTATATCAGCTGCTGCTTTCAATTGAACTATCTCACCAAAATTATATATAGAAGGATGCGGTCACTGGAAAAGGCAGGGGGGCTGTCAATTTATGCACTGCGCAGGGTGTCTAAAGGCCTAAGGCAGGCCCTGGGAATGGCCATACATGTAGTATATCATAGAGAGACAACTTGGAGCTGACTGTGTGGGGTGAGAGAGAATGTAAAATCAGAATAATTTAAATTTTTCCGCCTAGGCCTAATTCAACCCCAAAGCTACAGAAAACCTCAACTGATGGGTCAAGTTAAGCCAGCGCACCACAGCAAACTATTTGCACTGCTCTATTAGGTGCTTCAAAATATTAAATTTACTCTAAGGAACAACAGGCCAGGGAGGAGGCCATTGCAAGATCGATTGGGTGCACCAGATTAATGGGTTAGAACAATTGAAGATAAGGACTTTGTTAGCATGATGAAGACAGTAGATAGGATGCTGACTCTTCCAAAGAAAACTAAAATAAACAATCTGACAAACAGTATGAAGATGAAAAATAAAAATTCAAAAAGAGACTGGCTGCTGTCCAAAAAGTATCTATTTGCACCAATTTGTGGACCAAAAAAAGAATTAACAGCTTCATTCCTTGCTATAAGTGCTTGCTACTTTTCTGTTGAACAACATAAATCTGAACATATATTGAACAAGTATCCCATCCACACCCTGCACAGTCAATCAAATCATGTGTAGACAAATGCTTGCAAGAGTGGGACATACCAAAGAGGAACACAACAGATAACAGGAGCAATATGGTGGCAGTATTTAAACAAACTGCAGAAGCAGAAGAACCACCCAGCTCTTGTGAGGAAGACCTCACTATTACTGCCCAAATATGGCACTTATATAGCTTAGGGTTCAATCCAAAAGGGAAAAACTCCTCGCGCTAACACAAATAAATTGAATTAAATAACTAAATAAATAAAGTGATATAATGAAATAAATTAGATGATATCCAGCAGCAACACAAAACATGTGATATACATGAAAAACGGAAATTAAAAACAAAAAAAGTTGCGCTTAGAGGCACAATGTGATATTGTGAAAGAAATTAATTATATCTAAATATATAAGTGAGAAACAAACATATTCAATATAATCATAAATATGAATATATATTATATCAAGGTGAATATATAAAGTCCATGAAGGTTGAAACATAAATATTCTCTAGTAGTCCTTCTAATAGGGTAATGAGAACAAAAAAATGGCAGCTTTCCGAGTTGAATAACAATGGTAATAGCTGTAGGTTGTAGATGTCCTGTGTAAATACACCACCAGTTACACAATATTACTTCCAATATGGTAAGGTAAATAAGGGTGTACTCTTACCAGATATAAGGGGGATTCAGGCATATCACTCCCAATACGTCTGGAGTAGGACACTACGGGATCTTCCACACTGGATTAATGCGATCTCCACTGGACCAGCAAAATATTCAGCAACTGCAGCAAGCTCAGCGTCCCATTCGGATCAGAGAAAGAAGAAAAAACCGAGGACTCGCCATAGTGAAATATTTCCAGGAAGTTTTAATCAATTTGTGCAACATATACACAAATAAATTTAAAATTGCCAGCTAAAACATGCAAGGTAAAAAAGAAATACAACGTGCACCCGTGCTTCCGGGGTCACGTGACAAACGCGGTGACGTAGTGCGTGGCTCCGCCCTGACCGGTTTCGTCAGAGAATGACGTTGTCAAAGGGCACGGGCGACGCACTGAACGTTCACCTCTTAAATAGATAGAGACGCAACCAAGCCTCTCTTTCAATTCGCCACCTTCATTGAAGAACAGCAGTGAAGGCGGAAGTGGGAGTAGACAGGGAAACAGGAAGCGCGCTACCAGCGAGATCTATGTGATGCAGATAGGCATATCCTGCGTCACCCAAGGTCCGATCCGGCCTGAAAGGGCACAACCACTGGTTCCCAGTCCTCCGACTAGCAAATATAACAGTAAATGCAATAATAATTACCAAAGAACACTGTCTGTCACCAATATACATATGATCAGAGGTTAAAAATTAAAAGAGACATATACTTGTCTCTAATAGAAAATACTACAATTTAAATTTAATCGTCACGAAAAAACCTAGCTAAACGTGACGGACGTGCGCAACCCATTAACAGATAGGCATGTGCGCACAACATGTCTGTATACATATATACACATTAGTTACCACAGCTGAAATATGAAAATAAGCAAGATGCATATACGTATTAAACATTAAGGTAAGCATATATATTTACATAAGGGTACATATAAAAAAATGTTTTGTTTTGAAACAACCTTTCTTTTTTTTTAAAAAACCTCTTATTTTATGCATATAGACCAATAATCAAAAACAACCACTGGCTATATGAAAAGCACAGTCTCCTCCTGATAGGACATCTGCACATATGTTAAAATATATATTAAACATTACTGTCAAACAATATATATTAAATATGTTTAAAAAATAACAATAACAAATAATGTAAAAAATAAATATAAAAATAAAGTAAAAATTAATTAATTAAATAAAATTAATTAACTAAAATTACATAACCAGGGATATTTTTATGAGTTATCCAGGAAAGCATTTATTTCTATATCTACATTTAGGCCCTGCGGTTTAAGACATTTTAAACGATAGATCCAACTCATCTCTAATTTGGATATGGCTATCCTCTTTGATCCCCCTCTCCAGTGGGATTTGAGGATGTCAATAGCAACTATAGAGGTACCACTTGGGTTCCTGGCGTGTACTTCTCTATAATGTCTAGAGACCGAGTGTTTTTTATAACCTCTTCTTATATTCCCTATATGTTCATTGATTCTGACCTGGAAGGTTCTTATTGTACGTCCCACATATTGTAGCCCACATGGGCAGGTCAACAAATAAACCACATGGGTCATAGAACATGTAATGAAAGATCGTATGTTATAGGTCTGAGAAGTACTGTTTGAGACAAAACTCAAGGTCTTACGTTCCTTCACTGCATTGACCTTACATACAGCGCATCTATTGCACTTGTGGTAACCAATTATATTCTGAAAAAACATCGGTTTATTACTTGGAGGATCAACCACTCCTGGGGCAAGGGAATCTCTCAATGAGGGGACCCCTCTAAATACCACTTGAGGCTGTTCCGGGAGTGCTGGACCGAGAACCGGATCTTCTTTAATTAGATGCCAGTGTTTCCTGACCAATTTCTTAATTGTATAATGTTGGTTTGAGTAGTTGGTGATGAAGGGGGAGATAAATTGATTGTTTTCCCCTACTGAAGGGGCAACCTTATCCTGTAATAATACACCTCTATCCACTGCTTCAACTTCTCGTATTAATTTTTCAAGATCTTCTGTTAAGTAGCCCTTATCCACAAATCTCGATGTTAGCATCTTTGCCTGTTCCCCAAAGTCTTCTATTTTGCTACAATTGCGCCTAAGGCGCAAAAATTGGCTCTTGGGTACTGAATCCAACCAGGCTTTATGATGACAGCTATCGCGGGGGATGAATGAGTTACGGTCTGTGGACTTGAAAAACGTGGAGGTCACAAATTGACCCTCCTCCACTCGTATTACAAGATCCAAGAAATTAATCCTACTTTGGTCCGCCTCATATTTGAGCTCAATCCCCCTATCATTGATATTGAGGGAACCCATAAAGGAATCAAGAGACTCCCTGGATCCCCTCCATAGGAGGAGGACGTCATCTATGTACCTGACCCACAGGACCAACTCGGGCCTGCAGTCAGCATAGACGACGTCCTCCTCCCATTTCCCCATAAAGAGGTTGGCCAGGCTGCTAATCAAAATTTAGGGAATTCAATTAACCCTATACCACCTTCTCATGTGCCTAGTAGACCAATTTTACGTCCAAGGAAAGTCTCTTATAAATCTCCTGGAAGAGAGAGACATTCTCAATCTTCCCACCCCCCAAAATCTAGGGATAACCATAATACAGGTCCATCTACCAAATCTCCTAGTTGGAGAAATAAATCTAAAAATCGTAAAAATGATTCCTCTCATCGAGAAACCAATGACTCTGAGAGACCATCTTGAAGGTCCCAAGATGAGATGCGATATAATTATCCCATCCCGGTGACCAACCGTTTCCAACCCCTTCAGGAATTCCGCCCGTTTGGGGGACCGTATCAACAGTTGGCGACCCATAATGGATGGAATAGAGATGAGAGGCTGCCTTATTATTATCCTCTTCCCCCTCCCCCTTCCCCTTTCTACCCCCCCAGGCCCTCTAATTCATATGACTTTCCTTACCAGCAGGACCAATGGAGGGATAGGGAAACTAACCAATATAAGGATTTTCCCAGGTCCAGTCAAAACCATCAAAGAATGGGCGACAAAAGAGAGGAACTAGAGGGGGGAGGAAATCAAAGACCAAAAAGGAAAAGAGTATAACAGGACAGGGGATCTTCAATCTCAGCACTGTCACGCTGACCCCAGAGGAGATCATTCTCCTTGACAAAGGATTGAAGTTTGCACCCCCCCAACCTTTAAACAAATTTGATACCCATATGGATATACATAAATTCTCTAGGAAATTGAGTATGAAAAGATTTTTTCTCTCTAAACCTACTAGAGGACCTACGAGTGTTGCTACGAGTGTTGCTACTGAGGTTCAACACTCTAATCTTTCCAACGCTTCCCTGTTCAATCCCCCGGGAGGTTTGGCACCGAATATCAATGTCTTTAGGGATGTACTCCTGAGAGACCTTGAGAAGGTTAATATTAAAAAGACTAAGCTTAATAACTCTTTGAAAAAAGGTTTTGACCAACTTTGTGAGGAGAAACGTATTGTTATCCGCCCCGCTGATAAAGGGGGCGGAATAGTGATACTTAATAAGACTGATTATTTAAACGAACTTGGTCTTTTAGTGGGTGACAGGGATACTTATTCTCCCCTTCCTGGAGATCCTCGGTCTTCATATAGAAAAGTTTTGTCTAATATAGTGAAAGAAGGATTTAAATCAGGTGTGTTGAACAAAAAGGAGAAAGCTTTTCTCATTCCAGCATCTTCTAGGATCCCAGTGATCTACTACCTGCCTAAGATCCATAAAGACCCGATTCATCCACCAGGGAGACCTATTATAAGTGGAATTAATTCTATCTCGTCTAGGGCAGGTAAATATATAGATGGATACTTACAACCACTTGTTAGAGCTCTGCCAGCTTTTATCCGAGATAGTAAACATGTTATCAATATCATTAATGAGTTTTCATATGAGGAGGGTTTATGGTTGGTTACTGCGGACGTCACGTCCCTATATACCATCATACCCCACGTATGGGGGATCTCCTCGGTTAAACATTTTTTGGAAAGGGACTCTGATTTATCTACAGTCCAACAAAGATTCATTTTAGATCTTTTACAATTTGCTACCACACACAACTTCTTCTGGTTTAGTGGTGGCTTTTTTCTTCAAAAAGAAGAAGCGATAGCTGTCATCATAAAGCCTGGTTGGATTCAGTACCCAAGAGCCAATTTTTGCGCCTTAGGCGCAATTGTAGCAAAATAGAAGACTTTGGGGAACAGGCAAAGATGCTAACATCGAGATTTGTGGATAAGGGCTACTTAACAGAAGATCTTGAAAAATTAATACGAGAAGTTGAAGCAGTGGATAGAGGTGTATTATTACAGGATAAGGTTGCCCCTTCAGTAGGGGAAAACAATCAATTTATCTCCCCCTTCATCACCAACTACTCAAACCAACATTATACAATTAAGAAATTAAGAAAGATCCGGTTCTCGGTCCAGCACTCCCGGAACAGCCTCAAGTGGTATTTAGAGGGGTCCCCTCATTGAGAGATTCCCTTGCCCCAGGAGTGGTTGATCCTCCAAGTAATAAACCGATGTTTTTTCAGAATATAATTGGTTACCACAAGTGCAATAGATGCGCTGTATGTAAGGTCAATGCAGTGAAGGAACGTAAGACCTTGAGTTTTGTCTCAAACAGTACTTCTCAGACCTATAACATACGATCTTTCATTACATGTTCTATGACCCATGTGGTTTATTTGTTGACCTGCCCATGTGGGCTACAATATGTGGGACGTACAATAAGAACCTTCCAGGTCAGAATCAATGAACATATAGGGAATATAAGAAGAGGTTATAAAAAACACTCGGTCTCTAGACATTATAGAGAAGTACACGCCAGGAACCCAAGTGGTACCTCTATAGTTGCTATTGACATCCTCAAATCCCACTGGAGAGGGGGATCAAAGAGGATAGCCATATCCAAATTAGAGATGAGTTGGATCTATCGTTTAAAATGTCTTAAACCGCAGGGCCTAAATGTAGATATAGAAATAAATGCTTTCCTGGATAACTCATAAAAATATCCCTGGTTATGTAATTTTAGTTAATTAATTTTATTTAATTAATTAATTTTTACTTTATTTTTATATTTATTTTTTACATTATTTGTTATTGTTATTTTTTAAACATATTTAATATATATTTTTTGACAGTAATGTTTAATATATATTTTAACATATGTGCAGATGTCCTATCAGGAGGAGACTGTGCTTTTCATATAGCCAGTGGTTGTTTTTGATTATTGGTCTATATGCATAAAATAAGAGGTTTTTTTAAAAAAAAGAAAGGTTGTTTCAAAACAAAACATTTTTTTATATGTACCCTTATGTAAATATATATGCTTACCTTAATGTTTAATACGTATATGCATCTTGCTTATTTTCATATTTCAGCTGTGGTAACTAATGTGTATATATGTATACAGACATGTTGTGCGCACATGCCTATCTGTTAATGGGTTGCGCACGTCCGTCACGTTTAGCTAGGTTTTTTCGTGACGATTAAATTTAAATTGTAGTATTTTCTATTAGAGACAAGTATATGTCTCTTTTAATTTTTAACCTCTGATCATATGTATATTGGTGACAGACAGTGTTCTTTGGTAATTATTATTGCATTTACTGTTATATTTGCTAGTCGGAGGACTGGGAACCAGTGGTTGTGCCCTTTCAGGCCGGATCGGACCTTGGGTGACTCAGGATATGCCTATCTGCATCACACAGATCTCGCTGGTAGCGCGCTTCCTGTTTCCCTGTCTACTCCCACTTCCGCCTTCACCGCTGTTCTTCAATGAAGGTGGCGAATTGAAAGAGAGGCTTGGTTGCGTCTCTATCTATTTAAGAGGTGAACGTTCAGTGCGTCGCCCGTGCCCTTTGACAACGTCATTCTCTGACGAAACCGGTCAGGGCGGAGCCACGCACTACGTCACCGCGTTTGTCACGTGACCCCGGAAGCACGGGTGCACGTTGTATTTCTTTTTTACCTTGCATGTTTTAGCCGGCAATTTTAAATTTATTTGTGTATATGTTGCACAAATTGATTAAAACTTCCTGGAAATATTTCACTATGGCGAGTCCTCGGTTTTTTCTTCTTTCTCTGATCCGAATGGGACGCTGAGCTTGCTGCAGTTGCTGAATATTTTGCTGGTCCAGTGGAGATCGCATTAATCCAGTGTGGAAGATCCCGTAGTGTCCTACTCCAGACTTTTGGGAGTGATATGCCTGAATCCCCCTTATATCTGGTAAGAGTACACCCTTATTTACCTTACCATATTGGAAGTAATATTGTGTAACTGGTGGTGTATTTACACAGGACCTCTACAACCTACAGCTATTACCATTGTTATTCAACTCGGAAAGCTGCCATTTTTTTGTTCTCATTACCCTATTAGAAGGACTACTAGAGAATATGTATGTTTCAACCTTCATGGACTTTATATATTCACCTTGATATAATATATATTCATATTTATGATTATATTGAATATGTTTGTTTCTCACTTATATATTTAGATATAATTAATTTCTTTCACAATATCACATTGTGCCTCTAAGCGCAACTTTTTTTGTTTTTAATTTATAGCTTAGGGACCTGTACATTTGGCTACATGTACTGTCGGAAGTAGTCACATGCTCCCCCATGATGGAATGTGACTCTGATGCCGCGATCAATCCATCCGATGAGAACAGTCTGATGGACTGTTTTCATCGGTTAACCGATAAAGCTGACTGATGGTCAGTCGTGCCTACACATCATCGGTTGAAAAAAACGATCGTGTCAGAACGTGGTGAAGTAAAACACGACGACTTGCTGAAAAAAATGAAGTTCAATGCTTCCAAGCATGTGTTGACTTGATTCTGAGCATGCATTGATTTTTAACCGATGGTCGTGCCTACTAATGATCGGTTTTGTTCTATCGGTTAGAAATCTATTGGTTAAATTTAAAACAAATTGGCTTTTTTTAACCGATGGTTAAATAACCCATGGCGCCCACACATGATCGGTTTTGACCGATGAAAACGGTCCATCAGACCATTCTCATCGGTTTGACCGATCGTGTTGATCTGTGCTGAGCCATTTTTAATATTCTTTTACATGATGACATGGTTGACACCAGTCAATTATCACATGGATATGGGATGATTGATATGGGGGCTCTATCTGCTCTACTCTATGGGTGCATCTTGGTTATTTTTCCACTTTATTTGCAGCCTTGTGTAAAAGTATTCCCATAAAATGTTAAGTGCTAAAATAATAGAATGGAACAGTAACCTTTTCTATTCTTTATGTTTATTTGGCTGTGTTCCACTTGTTAGGTACTAACAGATCAGCATGGACCGGACACCATGTGTGATGCATACCTTGCAACTTATGGTCCACATGGTGAAGAAGGAGGCAAGTGTGAAAAGAATACTGGAAAAAAAAACAGATCAATAGTGAACCTCTTCTGCAAGTCTTCAGTTGCAACACAGAAGATATTGGAGCATTGTGGCATTACTCTATTAAATGACTGCCCCGAACGCTGGTCGCTGGTTCTTTCAACATGAACGCAAGACTCCTCAAATGGAAAGAGTCCTTCTGGCAAATCGCAAACAACATGTGGTGGTGACAGCTACCTCCCTAGTGAATGGCAAAAGCTCACATCATTGCATGACCTACTGCTGCCTTTTGCAGAACATACTAAAACACACCATGAGTGTCACCACATCCAAGTCTCTGGCTGCCCCTGCCCTATTTGATCTACTCAGCCACCTTGAGGACATTAAACAGAACACTAGCTACCAAGACCGTGCAACAATTGCACAGAAAACTAAAGGGAGAGTGAACCAGTGTTTTGCTTTATTCTTAACTAATGAAATGTACTCGCACTTGCAGCAGCTGCTTGTTTTGTCAACGCTACTGTCTGTGAAACCCTTGTTGATATGGTGGAGGAGAATATTTAGGAACTGCTTAAGGCAGAGGAGTATGCTGTAAGAAAATCCACATTGCCACACATACAACATGACAAATTATCTAAAGATGATGGTGTAACTATCGCATGAAGTGGAAGAAACATCGGCATCCGCATCTACTGTAAGCAACCAGACAGTCTTTTGGTTTCTTTCTAAATGCTGTAGAAGACCCAGGCAGAGGATCTTCCTAAACAGCATAGAGCAGCAGATCAGAAAATATAAGTAAGAGCGTTGGCACCAAGTTGCCACCATCAGCAAGGACACTGGAACAGATTTTTGGCTGTCAAAGAGGGACACTTTTTATCACCAGCTAAAACATTTTGCATTAGACCTACTGGCTATGCCAGCTTCTCAAGCCTTTGCAGAGAGGGTATTCAGTGTCACAGGTTACCTCTCTAGTGGCCAGCGGAATAGAGCAAGGGTCATGTTGGCACAAAGTGCTTTCCTTCAAATCGAAACAAATAGAAGTGCTTTATTCTCCAAGTATTTCAATTTGTAACATAAAAAGCATACCTTATACTTGTGGGTTGCGCTTATTGCGATAGGAAGAATTAATGATTAAACAACAGTTTTAATTGTCAATTAAATTTATAGACAATAAATATCACACTAATGAAAAAGAAAAATAGATCAGTAATGGTCGAAAAAGGGCAGCCTTACATCGGGATCCTACCCCAGTAGTCTTTTTAGTGTGATATTTACTTCTATTGTCACTGCGAATGCTAGGAGAGGAGAGAGACGTTGATAACAAGTGGTGACAGTTATAATCCACACCCTAATGGCATTATTGTAGATTGTGCACTTGTTCTTTGAATATATCTGAGAATTAGAACTGTTGAAATAATAAACTGACAGTAAACAGATTCTTATTGTAAAAATAACCATTACCCTCCAGTATTGGTTTATTATTGCTGTGCCAGACTGGTAGTGACAGTGCATGTGCAGTGTGCTGTGTGGGCTGTGCTTGTACAAGTACAGCTGTGTCCAAAAGTTTTGAGAATGTCACAAAGTCTGCTGCTTCAGTGTTTTTAGATCTTTTTGTCACTATGGTATACTGAAGTATATTTACAATCATTTCATGAGTGTCAAAGGCTTTTAATGACAATTCCATTAAGTTTTATGCAAAGAGTCAATATTTGCAGTGTTGGGTTGACCGCCCATCTTTTTTAAGACCTCTGCAAATTGCCCTGGCATGTTGTTATTGTCAATCAACTTCTGTGCCACATCCTGACTGGTGGCAGCCCATTCTTGCATAATCAATGCTTGGAGTGTGTCAGAATTTGTGTTTTTTTTTTTTTTTGTTCACCTGCCTCTTGGGGATTGACCACAAGTTCTCAATGGGATTAAGGTCTGGGGAGTTTCCTGGCCATGGACCCAAAATGTCCATGTTTTGTTCCCCAAGCCACTTAGTTATCACTTTGGCCTTATGGAAAGGTGCTCCATCATGCTAAAAAAACGATCGTTCATCACCAAACTGGATGGTTAGAAGTTGTTCTCAAAGGATGTTTTTGTAACATTCTTTATACATGGCTGTGTTCCTAGGCAAAATTGTGAGTGAGCCCACTCTCTTATCTGAGAAGCAACCCACATTAATGGTATCAGTATGCTTTACTGTTGGTATGACACAGGACTGATGATAGTGTAGCACTCACCTTTTCTTCTCTGGACAATCAGTTTTTTTTCAGGATTTCCCAAACAATCAGAAAGGGGATTCATCTGAGAAAATGACTTTACTCCAGTTGTCCGGAGTCCAATCCCTGTATTTTTTGCAGAATATCAGTCTGTCCCTGATGTGGAGTAGCCTCTGTGGTGCCCTTCTTGACACTAGGCCAAGCTGCTGAAATGTTTTGTTGTGTTCTGTTCAGTTTCTTGAACTGTTAGGCCACGTACACATGATCGGTCCAACCCGATGAGAATGGTCCGACGGACCATTTTCATCGGTTCACCGCTGAAGTGGCCTGATGGTCTGATGTGCGTACACACCATCAGTCCAAAATCCGATCCGGTCACAATGCGGTGACGTAGAACACAATGACGTGCTGAAAAAACAAAGTTCAATGCTTCCAAGCATGCGTCGACTTGATTCTGAGCATGCGCGGGTTTTGGACCGATGCTTTTGCGTACTAACCATCGATTTGGCCCGATGGTCAGGCGTCCATCGGTCCGATTTTAAAGCAAGTTTTAAAACTTTCCGATGGGCCGTACACACGATCGGTTTGGACCGATGAAACTGGCCTAAAAGTTCATGTAAATGTGCACTGCATGGTGGCATCATCACACAAAGTGTTTTTATTTTAACAATACCCTGTTTGTAAAAAAAAAATATATTCTTGTAACGAAACATGCTTTTACTTGGATAAAAACATTGTATAATGACTAAACCTGTGTCTGTAGTGTTCAAACCTTAAAGTGGTTTGCACTTGCACTTAAAAAAAAAAACACCACCTGCAAGACAAAGGCATAATGAACTAGTATGCATAGCAAACTAGCTCAATATGTAATGCTCACCTCAGATCGAAGCCCCCGCAGCCATCCTCGTACAACGCTCAGGTGGCCGACATCTCTCCCGGGGGTTACTTCCGGGTATCGCGGCTCCGTTTCTAAAGTGCACCTGCGCCGTTGTCTATGGTGCAGGTTTCGTAGACATCGGCCATTATTGTAAATATCTCCTAAACCGTGGAGGTTTAGGAGATATTTCGAGCACCTACAGGTAAGCCTTAATCTGTAGGTAAAAGTGGTTGTAAAGGATTTACAACCACTTTAATACCATAAATAATAACATATTAGATTTTTCACTCTAGCAGTATTCAATGAGTTTGGAAATTGTAGAGAAATGCTTAACCACTTAACCCCGGACCATATTGCTGCCCAAAGGCAAGAGCACTTTTTACGATTCGGCACTCTGTCGTTTTAACGCACAATCGTGCGACGTGGCTCCCAAACAAAATTGGCGTCCTTTTCCCCACAAATAGAGCTTTCTTTTGGTGTTTTTTTTTATTCCTGTGCAGTTTTTATTTTTTGTGCTATAATCAAAAATAAAGTGACAATTTAAAAAAAAATGCAATATTTTTAACTTTTTGCTATAATAAATATCCCCAAAAAAGATATAAATCTTTTTTTCCTCAGTTTAGGCCGATACGTATTCTTCTACCTATTTTTTGTAAAAAAAAATAAAAAAAATAAGCATTTATTGGTTTGCAAAATAGGGGATAGTTTTATGGCATTTTTATTAATATTTTCTGCATTTTTTTTCATGACTGCGACATTATGGCGGATACATCGAACACTTTTGACACATTTTTGGGACCGTTGTCATTTTCACAATGAAAAGTGCTATAAAAATGCACTGATTACTGTGAAAATGACAATGGCAGTGAAGGGGTTAACCATTAGGGGGCGCTAAAGGGTTAGGTGTGGCCCAAGGGAGAGATTCTTACTGTAGGGGGCGTGGCTGTAGGCATGATGTCACTGCCATCACTGCCATCACTGCCACACAGAAGAACGGGTAAGGTGTGTTTACACACACCTCTCCCCATTCTTCAGCTCCTGTGACCGATCGTGGGACACCGGCGGTGATCGGGTCCGTGGGTCCCGCGGGCGCAGTCACAGAGCTTTGGACCGGGTCGTAAGAGTGCCGCCGCCGGCGCGCTCACGACCCTGCGGCTGGGCTCTTAAAGGCAACGTACATTTCGTGCCCCTCTGCCGACGTATATCGGCGTGAAGGGGTCCTTAAGTGGTTAAGAACACACTGTTGATTGCACAGTGAAAAAACAACAGCAGACTTGTGAACCAGCACTCTACTTTTGCTTGCTTTTAGTATTTTGTCTGTTAGAGCATGTGTGCTAGGCCCGAGCCTAATTGGCTA
Source organism: Rana kukunoris (assembly GCA_029574335.1). Classification (NCBI taxonomy): domain Eukaryota; kingdom Metazoa; phylum Chordata; class Amphibia; order Anura; family Ranidae; genus Rana; species Rana kukunoris. The sequence continues at coordinate 86,246,736 of CM056058.1, read as the reverse complement.
TCCCTCTTCCATTTGTGATATTGGTATATAGGAGATTACAGAAGGCTAATATCAGGGCAAATTTGGGTTCTTCGACTACTGATAATTGCATTTAAAATAGCATTTGCTGACTTTTTTTTGAAGAATTCCAGGTATGAATACATTGTTCAAGAACTATACATATGCCATACCTGTGGTATTCCTCTAGAAGCTGGAAACCACTTCAGCAGACAACAACGTATAGTGATCCCCACTAGCTAGCCAGCGACTGTCCTGCAGCATTGTGAGCACTGGAAGTTGTCTGTTTGACAAGATTTGGGGATCGTTATGGATTTTCGCAATGAATGCAAAGTGTTTTCTGATATTTAATCCTATTAATTAATTGTGTTAGATCTGCCTAGCGTTCTGTTTTAATTAATTAAAGCTCTTTCAAGTTTGCAGTGGAATGTATTATGTTCATCATCAGTCTGACCACACACTTCACACCAGACTTTTTCCTCTGTGGGAGATGAGGAATTAAAGTGTGTGTGAGCTCAGTGGGAATAAAGAATGGGGGCTGGGACAAGGAGAAAAAAATGAGTGTGCACATCTTTAAATACTCAGGGCCGAATCTGACACCGCAGCGTCAGTGAAATCCTGCTCGTTCTCTCAGGATGGGTGGCAGCAGGTGACACCTGTTCCAGGAAAAACACGGATAGAAAAAAAAATTCACCCAGGGCCCTCATTCATTTTGCAAAGGCTGGATTAATTCAAAGGGCAAAGAGGATTGAGTACTTTGTGTCATTTCTGCCAGATTGGCTCTGTAATATTTATTAAGGCCTTTATGATAAAGATTTTTTACTGCCATTTGATCCTCATGCCTGGCATGCATATAGCATAGTTGTCATGTGATTGGGTTCACCTGGTTGACGGCCAGCTTGAATAAGCTTCTATAAACAAGATTTTGATGTGGTGTCTTGTTATCTTGCTTCTAATTAACCGTAGTGCAGAACTTTATCTCTGTTTATGGCAGAAAAACAGTTGCTTGGCTGACTTAAATGCCCCCTACACAAGATCCGATAATCGGACAACAGATCGTCCGGCTTTTTCCGCTCGCTAATCGCATTTTGAAACAAAATAGGTTGTTAGAGTTACTAAGCGTCTCGTACGACAGAAAAAAATAATCAGTGATGTAATGTGTTGTATTGTATTTTTGGATGAAAACTGTACTGATTAAACGAAAATCCTACAATCTGGTATTGTATGAAGAAAAACGTTTGTTTGTCTCTTCGGATAATATTGGATGAACTGTCGTGATCGGCTCTTGAAAGTGTACAATCGGTCAAATTGTACAATTACTTTAAAATCGGTATTTGTCATCTGATTTTTGGATCGTGTGCCTTGCAACTCCAGGGCGCTCTACTGTAAAGGGGAGCTCTGATGTAATAGGGGAGCTCTGATGTAATAGGGGACTCCAATGTGATTTGGGAACCTGATGTGAAGGTTTGGCACTGATGTAATTGAAATGCCAAAGTAAAGAGGAATGCTGATGTAATAGAGGAAAATTAACTGATGGGGGACTGTACTGTGAAAGGAGAACTTTGATGTAATGGGTTGACTACAACGTAATGCTGGAACTCTGATGTGATGGGGCTACTCTAATGTGAAGAGGGGGATACTGGTGAGTGGGTTGACTCTGATTATATGGGGACTCTGATGTAATGATGGAACTGTGATGTAAAAGGGGAACACTGAAGCGAAGCGGGACTCCCCCATGTGGGAGGAGGGGGGGACATTATCATCCAGTGCAGATGTCAGTATGTTTCACCCCAATAAATACAGTTTGGGACTCATGATTTTGCATACTTTTAAAGGGTGCCATGACTAAAAATGATTGAGAAACGCTGGCCTAACGCATGCACTTTTCGACACAGCCATGTAGAGACTCAAGAACCTGGATTTCCTGGTCCACACCAGAAGTAAAATCAGATGTCATGCAAAAGCCCACAACGGGGAGAAATGGGGGAAGGAGGAACTTTGATACCCAATAGATATCAAAAAAGTGTGTAACGTTAAGGTAACAATTAAAATAATAAGAAGAAGAGATAGTAGGCGTGGCGCTGTTCTATGTGATGTCATAAATAATTTAAAAATATGAAAAAACATCAAAAATAATAAATATCCAAAATATAAATAGTCCAAAAGTGCATCCGTGCTTGGTGCAACTTATGCAAGTGTGCAATATAACAAGGTGTGCAATAAATATAAAATGAGTGGAAAAGTCCATTGTTGGCAGGTGAAAACAGCACAAATTCTGAAAAGAATTTCCCTCGTGCTGGATAATTATAGATGCGTGCTTGGTGCTTGGTGAAAGTAACACTTTTAATCCCAGTGGGTGGACACTGCAATCTGTGCCCCTGCAAAGCCTGCACTCACCGGATATACACCCCCTCTTGGGGTATGGAACCAATCAGTGGGATGCAGTAGGGTGCCAAAATTAGGCCAGTCAGGTGTCAGGTTAAATTAATTAGCAGGGTGGTCATTGGAGACATAGGTCTACATTATCCTTCACGATTAACTCCCCAGAGCGGACCTCACCACGAATGGCGTCACTTCTGGTTTCCGGAGGCACACATAGTGATGTAATTTCCATTTGGCGCGATGTCACAGCCACCATGTTGTAAAAAGGGCGGCAAAAGCGGAAGAAGGCTGCGCCGACACACTGATGGGACTGTTTAGCACGTGTGGAGGAAACACAATTGCCTTGTCAGGAATGAACAGTGATCCACCTGTTAAGAGTGGATATGTCCAGATCCCACAATAGCCCCCCTGTTGGCACCAAAGAGCATGCTGGGTGTAGCAGACACATAAACCAAGTGAAAACACCATGGCAAGGGAGATGGAAAATACGCTGCAAAGTAAACACAGCAAAGTGAGGGGATTGCAGAACAAAACAAAGGGAAAGGCCATCATGCTTAGGGGGACATCCAGTATTTAAATAAACATGAGATAATGCTGTAAAATACATGTAGCATTCTCTACCATAGGTAGGTTCTAGAAGTGTAGTGTTTTTGTATTTTCTATCAGTGCAGATAAATTTAAGCAGGCCTGTTTGTTTTTGATCTGGGGAATGGTTAGTGTAGCAGTAGGTGTGACTGACATTTTGAGCTTTTGGGCGCCTCCCCTGCTTGCATTGAGAATGTTCTGGAAGAGGGGCAGAGCTGAGTCGGCTGGGTGAACTGAGAGATGGAATGCTAGACACTGTGCAGGAGGAACACCCCCATCTGGGGGGGGGGGGTGCGACTTAGGCAGAGGAGCGCAGAAGCTGGAAGGGAGCCTCTCCTTACATGGTCATGGAGAGGTGTCCTGGAACAGGAGCTGGAGAAGCAGTTGGTTCACATGGTCCAGGTAAATCCTTCAGGAAGGACTCAGGGCAGGAGTCGGTGAGTGAAGCAGTCGAGATCTGGCAGAGGCATGCCAGGGGAGCTGGGTGCAGAGCCAGAGGAGAGACTGAGGGATTTTATGCCAAATCATTGCAGCCTGAGGGTGCAGGATTTGCAAGTCAGGCTTGCTGAGATCAATAGTTTATCATCAAATATCCTTTCCAACTAATGTTCAGGGCCACCAAGAAGGGATACTGCAGGCCCCTGGCCTATTCAAAATCATCAAGTGAAACTACTTCTAGGACTTATTCAAAGTGAGGTTTAGTCTGCTCAAGATGGTGGGACAGGATTTCTAATGCTTTGACACGAAGATGATGTGCAGGAGGAGAAGTGTCCTGGAGGTAGAAGTCTGCAGGGAGAGTGCAAAGGAGGAGAATGGTCTGAAGTAACGCTGTCCAGATTAGAGTCCACCATTTTTGTTCTAATCCAAGGAAATCAGGGGTCAAGTCCTGGGGAAAAAAGTGTGGGAACTCCCACCCAAGATCCATTTGGAGCTCTGCTGTGAGTTATCACGGGATTTAGAAAGAACTTTAAGCAAGTTCTTTCTAAATCCTGCGATAACTCGCGGCAGACCTCCGCAATGTCTTCTGGGAACAATGACAAAAGCTCCTAGGAGACATTGCGGCATCTAGGAAGTGACGGAATACCGGCACACTACCCGATGAATCCATATACAGGAAGCGGCCAGTAACATAAAGGATTACTAAGGTTCGCCTGCCCCTGACAGTGACTCGAGCTGGGCATCGCCGCTTAGTGAAGGATTGGCTCGGGTGGCTCTGCTGCTCTAGTCCTGCAAAGGAAACTGCGTTCCTGCTGTGAAAATAGTGCAGGGACTCCGTTCCCACACGTTCCCACAGAACTTGAGCCCTGAAGGAAATGTAAGGCATAACTTTTATAACAATTTCAAAGTAATGAGTAAACCAGTATTACATTCTCAATGTAAAGCCGGAGCCGCTATAACATTGCAAACACCAATTTATTCTATGGGCATCCCAGATCCCTTCCCCCCCAACCAAGTTCAATCCCCCAAATAAAACAACAAAACAAAGCAAAAGACTTTTGATTGTCTACACAGTGTGATGTATGGAGGTCTGGCCGCAGGGTGAATATGCGTGGATGTTAGTAACTAGTAGCAACCAACCACTACATACAAAAATATTCATTTTGAAAAAAAAAAAAAAATGAAATTGCTGTATAACACCAAATGTCACTTCCAGGTCTTCGTGACTCGTGGTACAGAAGGGCACTAAATTAACAGGGAATACTGGTTCCCTGCATCTCTGTCACACAATGACTCTTATGCAACCAGTGCCAGAAAGGAGACCTCGAGAGACATAAAAATAGGGTGAGCTAGCAGTAAATGATAAAAAAAGTTTTACTTTACTGTCCCCCCAGATTAGATGGGCTATATTCAACCCTGATGGACAAAGGAAAAATGTTCCTATCTTTAATCTCATCCAATCCTTGGATGGGCCACTTAAAAGTCTGTTGATAAAGAAAACTTTTTTTTTAATTATAGGATTTCATTTCGGAGTCAATTGGGCACAGGTTTCAGTATGCTCAGTCTAAATTTTTTTTTATAGATTTTGGCTTGGTTCATATCAGTGATTTCATTTGGGAACACTCAGCTCCTTAGGATCATACCATTCTATATCATGTCTTGGAGGTACCTATTTGGGCAAGCTTTTTTTCAAATCTTGGTGGGGCTAAATTATGGATGAATGCATTAACCTACTCTTTCTCATACATTTTGTAGGTACAGGCTATATAATTTAACCATTCTGGTAATTTGAGTTTAATGTATACTTATTGATCATAAACTTCCTTACAGCAATCCTTGAATGGCCAGGGGACATGTTCTTCATTGTGGTGGTCAGTAATTCATTATATTTGAAGCAGCCAGCACAGGAATGTTTATACCCACTCCTCTTGATCAATTTTAATTGTGCTCTCAGTACTTAACTTTGTATAGATTGGGCCTCAATAAACAACTCCTTTATTCTTGGTCACTGTATGTGGTCTATCGTGAACCTCATAATGGACACCCCCGATCTCACAGTGCTCCATAGATCCTGGAAAATGACACTTGAATTTAAAGGGCTTTGTTTTCATATATTTTTAAAAAATCCAACGTATATTGAAATGCATAGATTTCCTGTTGGACCCTGAGGTGTTTTTTTGGGCTACCTTAATTTCCCCATATATCTAACATATGTATGTTTCTCAATCACTTAGATACCTCCTTTTTACCCCTTGAAGAAGATTTTGATTGACGCATTGGAGAACCTTTCCTTGGCAAGACTATTGGAGGAGTAATTATGTCATAGACCAGTAGCATGTGCCTGACTAGCATAGGGGTACAGGTGTAAAGTTTTAATGTAATCTTATTTATTAATGATGGAAGTATTTTTTGTCTATATTTAAAAGTCCCAAAAGGAAACAATAGGATTCTGCATCAAAGAAAGAATGTTCTTTGATGAAATAGACAACCAGTCACTGGACAATGAGCCATGATTAGCGTAACTGAATATTAGCTTATTGTACATTCGATTCTACAGACCCCATCTAGAGTTATAGAGGTAGTCTTGCATATGTGGCTTAGTGTGTACTGTGGCTCAGTAGAGCCCCCCGGGTTTTAGTTGGATATACTGCAAGAAGGAGGGAGAGAAAGGGTGGGGCTGCAGAAACATAAATTGTGGGGGGTGGCTTTCCAGTTTAAGTCTCAAGTTTACATGCTCTTGTTGGTTAAGGAGAGTCTGTCATGGGGGTAAAGGAGGACTGCAGTACATATGAAATGCAGATTCCTAGAGGTGTACATACCTACAGCAGGCTCCCACACTGTCACAACTGTATTGTAGGCCATTTTCCAAGCCAAATCCTTTCTTGGGTTTATTTTATTTTCCAGCCCTGAATATGCATAACAATTTGCTGCCATGATTGCTGGGTTGATTGTGTGCAACCATTCCCTGATGACAGTAGATATATTAGAATAAATATACGGTAATACCAGATATTTGCTCTGGGGGCCCCTTTTTCTATGGGTTTTCTAGCTGGTGAGATGTGCAGATTTGCTTTGGTTTTTATAAAACAAAAAAAAGGATAGTAGAATTCTACTTGCAGAATTGCAGCTATGCTACAAGATACATCAATCATTGTTAGTTTGTCCATTTGGCTTAGGTAGGTTGTACTAATGAGGTTTGGGAAAAGATTAAAATTGATCAAAAATATTTTTCTGAATCTGATTATAATGATTAAATTATTAAATAAAGGCAAACTAGGGGAGCACTGCCAGTTTGCAGATAACCATAACTTGAGTGCAATAACGGTTAAAACTTGTATCCTCCTCTTCATACCGTGTAGGAGCTGCTGGTTTGTTTCGGGTGGCATGTTACCTCGTATTCCTCCGCTGTCTAGGGGTATTTGGTGAAAGTTGCAGTAAAGGAATGTCCACTCGACGGGTATCATTTTCTGTGCTCTTTATTACCCAGCCGGGTAAAAACAATAAAACTTGGTGAAGAGTAGAGGTTTAGTAAAAATGGAAACAGCAGATTCAGGTGCGAGTAACGGGAAACAGTCCTGCTTCCATACGACACTTTCTTGGTCACCACTCCAGCCTGAGTGGGTGTAGTGCACCTGGACAGGCCTCTCTCACTAGCCTGGCAGCCAGAATGTCATTTGGAACTTGGGGAAAAAGTCCCTGCCATAGACCCTCCCTATGGTTGAAACAGCAGAGATAATTCTCCTTAGCAGACTTGGTACCTGGATCTCCTTCAGGTAGTTTAGCAGGTTACCGTCTGATAGGCAACCGACATCCATCCTCTCAGTAACCGGTTACTTTGATCCCCAGTGGATGGTCGAAGCCCTTTTGGATCGCCAGCCTCTCTTGGCACTCCTCAAGCAGACTTTCCACCGAACAGCTTCCTCTATAAGGAACTAACGCTTGGGATCTTGTTTAGACTTGGGGACCCAGTTGATAACTGGGACCCAGCCACAGCTCAGATGCTCCGGACCAATGTGGTCCCGGAGCCAGGAACACTGCATGGCACGCACACCCCGGCCTGAAAGGCCATTTTTCCAAGGTGCCATGGTATGGCTACCCTGAAGGTGGGCGCCACACTCCAAGAAGAACCCAGACCAATGGTGTCTGTCCCATAAAAACCCTCCCCCAGCATGCACAGCAAGGCAAACTCCCCCTGATAGGCTTCTGGGTTAGAGCACCCAATCCTTGACTCCACTGCTGCCACCTGCTGACCTGGGGTGTGATCAGCACCCCAGGAATCACAGAATGAGCCCACAGTACAACCAAAGCTGAGACAGAGGCCTAAATTTAAACAAATTAACATGGTCAGAGCTACCCAACTCTCTGACCCCCTTCCCAAAATGTTACAATACTTGAAGTTGAATCAAATTATTCTCCAAAGGCACGTTTACACCTGAACGTGGTTCCGCTTGTTGTGTGAAGCTCAAAAAAGTACAAGAGTTTATTTGGCAAAAATATTCATTTTTGGCCCAATAGATTATATGGAGTGCCTGAAAATTCTTGAAAAGCCAGGTGCTGGGCTACAGCAATATTATTATTATTATACAGGATTTTTATAGCTCCAACAGATTGCGAAGCATTTTACTATATGAAAAATGTTTCTGATGTATTTGCTATAGCACTACTATTGGGTAGTAAGTATTGCTTTCAGCGATTACCTCTGATATTGTATATTTGTACACTCAACCTGGTGTGTCAGAAGGACTGAAGTTCTTGGGGAGGTTCAGCCAAAGAACAGAGGACCCATCCTATTCAGTGGCTCCTGTGGGAGTAGCGCAACACATGTGTTTATGAATGGTTTTCAGGTACCCCCCTGTAACTCAGATACACTTGTTGCCATATCCTGAGGCAGACACCCCCCAAAAAAAATTCAGCACATCGATTAATACTTGGAATCCAACATTTGTGATATGTAGCACAATTTCACCTGTCCTTAAGCCTTTGCAATTGGTTGAATCCAAAAAGCACTATTGTATATGTATATGTATGTACACTATATTGTCAAAAGTATTGGGACTCCTGCCTTTACCTGCAAATCAACTTTAATGGCACCCCAGTCTTAGTCTGTAGGGTTCAATAATGAGTTGACACACTCTTTGATATAACGGCTTCAACTCTTTTGGGAAGGCTGTCCACAAGGTTTAGGTGACTATGGGATTGTTTGACCATTCTTCCAGAAGCGCTTTTGTGAGGTCAGGCACTGATGTTGGACGACAAGGCCTGGCTCACAGTCTCCACTATGTCATCCCAAAGTGGTTCTATTGGGTTGAGATCAGGACTCTATGCAGGCCAGTCAAGTTCCTCCACCCCAAACTTTATGGACCTTGCTATGTGCACTGGTCCAAATCATTTGGTGGAGATTGGATTAGTGTGGGGTTGTTTTTCAGGGGAATTGTCTTGGCCCCTTAGTTCCAGTGAAGGGAACTCTTAAGGCGTCAGCATACCAAGGCAACTTTGTGGGAACAGTTTGGGGATGGACCCTTCCTGTTCCACCATGACTGCGCATCAGAGCACAAAACAAGGTCCATAAAGACATGGGTGAGCGAGTTCGGGGTGTAGGAATTTGACTGGCCCATACAGAGTCTTGACTTCAACCCAATAGAGCACCTTTGGGGTGAATTAGAGCAGAGATTGCGAGCCGGCCTTTTGGTCATACATCAGTGCCTGATCTCACAAATGCGCTTCTGGATGAATGGTTTAAATATTCCCATGGACACACACCTAAAGCTTGTGGACAGCCTTCACAGAAGAGTTGAAGCTGTTATAGCTGCAAATGGTGGGCCAACTCAATATTAAACCCTCAAACTAAGACTGGGATGCCATTCAAGTTCATGAGCGTGTGAAGGCAGGTGTCCCAATACTTTTGGCAATAAAATGTATGTATCTACTGTATCTATTTAAAGTGTCTGTTACTGCCAAAAAAAAAATTCAGATCCTGCCCCTTAATGCAGATTAAACAGCACAGTGCTTGTTCTTTGTAATCTGCCCCCTCTCTGCACTGACCAGGATAATCAGGGATGCTGAGACCTGACCACAGTGGTCAGTTTGCGTCCCTCTGTCATACGCAGCTATCCTCTCTGCTCTTCTCTCTCCCCTCACCCCTCCTTCCCTGCCTAACATCTCTGTGTCTGTGTCTCTGTCTTTGCCCTGTACCCCCACTGCTATTAGTATACATATAAAACATAAAGTGGTTACTGCCAGCCCCTCTATTATAGGCAGGCATACCACCCTGTTTAAGTATTTTTTTAAAATGAGGCTTGTACATACCTATTTAGGGCGATCCTCAGGCCGGTTACGTGACTTGCCGCTTTACAGCTCCAAAACAGGGCTTCTGCGGGAGGGGCTGAGCGGCCATGGGACCTCCCCAGCTGATCTCAGAGGGAGATCTCAACCCCTTCTGCTGTATCCATGTATCTGAGTTGTAAAGCAGCCAGAAGTTATGTGACCAGCCTGAAGATCACCCTAAGTAGAAGTTTAGAAGTTTGAGTTAAAAAACACTTTATTTTTTTATGGTTAATAAATTCAAAGGCATTTCTAAAATCCTGTTCTCACTTTGTCATAAAGGGGTACTGAGTGTAAATTAATGGGAAAAAATAAATAACGTTTAACATCTCCAAACTTACAGAACTAGGGGGAGGTACCCAGAGCTGTACCCTGGCCTAGGCCAACAAGGCCCAGGCCTAGGGCAGCACTTTGCAGGGGGGGCAGCACGAAAAGAGTCCCCACCCGGCTTGCGCTACACTGTTAGGAATATTAGTCTAGCACCCCCATAAAGCGGCCACGATTTTGACTGTTTTATCATCCTGGACCACAAACCTTCCTCACTGTGCTATATGTTTCTGCTGCACCATCTACTTTTTTTATTTTGGGTAGAGTAAGGGAGGGTTATAGCCTCTGTCAGTTTATTTTTAACCATCCCTGTCCCATTGCGAAGATTTCCCTTCACTTCCTGCTCTATGGGCAACCAGGAAGTAAGAGGAAATCTAAGTAAATTAAGGGAATCCATTGCCCCCCCCCCCCTGGCCCTCAGAACTAGTGTCCTCACTCGAAAATTTTGAGTTTAGTCAGGCCTAGGGCAGCACAAAATCTAAATACACTTCTGGAGGTACCAGTGTTTAACAAGTGGGCCTCCAGCTTCCAGCCCCCATATGTGAAGGAATTTTGGGTACAAATTCCCCCCTACCCATTCGCCCAAAAAATTGTAAAAAGTGAGTAAATGTTTTTTTTTTACAATTCCTTTATTAAAAAATAAAAAACAATTTCCCCGAATGTAGATCCATCTTACGGCGCTGCCGCGCCACTGAACCCCAAAAAAAAAACAAAAAAAAGAAAAAAAAGAAAAAACCTCCAACCTCATTGAACGCTTCCCGCTACTGCCTGATCCTCTGTCTGATAGTTAATAAATAGATAAGGGGCGGAGTCACGCGATAATATCAGCGGGTGACCCCATCCCCTTGTGATGTCACAAACCGGGCATGATTGGTCACTGACATCAAAAGGGAGCGGGGTCGCCAGGTGACATCACCAATTGGCACTAAGACAGGTTATCTATCCCGTTAGGGAGTTGAGATTTTACATCTAAGTGGACTTTATACAGAACCAAACGTTTGAGCTCTCATCTCAGCTGTAGAGTTTTCTGAATTGCAAATCTTTTTTTATACTTTGTTTTGTCTGTTCTAGGGGACTATACAATTCTTCCTTTATACAGCTATTCACCTATTACCATAATTTCTGCATCTAGCGATTTCAGGGTTGTGGCTCTCTAAATTCAGTCACTTTATTACCTTTTTCTCCTTATAAAAGTCTGAATGGTTCAGACCAATGTAGAGTATACAGTATAATTCCTTCCTTGCCATCAAAAGTTTTGTTCGGGATCTTATAGAATTTATTTTCAGTACATTTTCTTCAGTGTTATATCTTTTCGCTGGTTTCCTAGCTTGCATACGCTACCAAAGGGTTGAAATCACCGTTTTGCTGTTTTTGTTATTTTTCATTTTTACTATTTTGTCAATTTTTTTTATTTGGTCAAATGCTTTACATATTTGTATTATAGTTTAACAAAGGTGAAACAAATGTATCTTCTATCTCTATTTTCTACCTGTGTTTTTCACCAAAATCATTGTAGATATTTTACACCTGTCAACATGGCTGTTGTAGGAGACCTTTATATTTTAGGCCGCGTACACACGAGGAGACATGTCCGCTGAAACTGGTTCGCAGACCAGTTTCTGCGGACATGTCCGATTGTGTGTACGGCCTAGTGGACAGGTTTCCAGCAGACAAAAGTTTCTAAGCATGCTTAGAAACTTGTCCGCTGGAAACCTGTCCATCGGACATGTCCGATGGTTAGTACGCCTAACCATCGGCCCGAAATCACGCGAATGCATCGAATTGATTCGACGCATGCGTGGAAGCATTGTACTTCCTTGTTTGCGCACGTCGCCGCGTCACCGTCACCGCCACGTCACCGTCAAGTCACTGCGTTCTCTGTCCGCGGGGATTTTGGTCTGATGGTGTGTACACACATCAGACCAAATTATCCCAGGAGACATGTCCGATGAAAACGGTCCGCGGACTGTGTGTGTAACTGCCGAGTGAGAGCTGAGTAAACAGGAGATGACGGATTTGTGAATTCCTGCGGTGCTCATCTCCCTCCTTCCTCTCCGAGGTACACTATCAGCGTATAGTGCACCCGTGATCTGCATGTAATACACCAATGGTTTGGCCAACAGAAAGGCATTTTCAGGTAGTTTAACCACTAGCCGACCAGCCGCCACAGTTATACGGAGGCCGCCTGCTCACCCCTGGTGCCGACGCGCGTGCCTGGCTGGCGTGAAAAACGCCGGGCGCCCGCGATCGCTTGTAAACACACAGCTCCCGATCCTGTCAGGGGGAGAAATGACTGATCGTCTGTTCATACAATGTATGAACAGCGATCTGTCATTTCCCCTAGTCAGTCCACCCCCCTTCAGTTAGAACACACCTAGGGAACATCATTAACCCCTTCCTCACCCCCTAGTGTTAACCCCTTCCCTGCCAGTGTAATTTTTACAGTAATCAATGCATTTTTATAGCACTGATCGCTATAAAAATGCCAATGGTCCCAAAAATGTGTCAAAAGTGTCCGCCATAAGGTTGCAGTACCGATAAAAATCGCTGATCGCCGCCATTACTAGAGCAAAAAAAATATTAATAAAAATGCCATAAAACTATCCCCTATTTTGTAGACGCTATAATTTTGCGAAAAATATGTAGAAGAATACGTATCGACCAAAACTGAGGAAAAAATATGTTTTTTGATGTATTTTTGGGGGATATTTATTACAGCAAAAAGTAAAAATATAAAAAAAATTCAAAATTGCCGCTGGATTTTTTTTTTATAGCGCAAAAAATATAAACCGCAGGGGTGATCAAATACCACCAAAAGAAAGCTCTATTTGTGGGAAAAAAATTACGCCAATTTTGTTTGTTGCACGACTGCGCAATTGTCAGTTAAAGCGTTGCAGTGCCGAATCGCAAAAAATGGCCCGGTCATTGACCAGCAAAATGGTCCAGGGCTGAAGTGGTTAAACAGCCACAAATGCAACTGGTAGACATAAGCTGTTCCTGTTCTTGCTGATATAAAACTGTCTTGATACGTGGACAATTTCTCTCAAACTCTTATTAAAAATTGAGAGACCACAGATCATACAGCAGTGTAAAACTGACCAAGGGCATGGCAAATTTAATGAGCAAGACTAGGCCAAAAAGTACTGAAGACACAGGGCAAAAGCAGGTGTTTTATTACAAGAATTAAGAGGCCGTGGGTGATAAAGTAGTGTAATATATGCCAACAGAAGAACAGTTTTATTGAGAAAGACCATGACAAAATGCACTAGAGACATAGGGCATAATTAGATGTTTTACTACACGATTTAAAATGTAAAATTGGCCAGTGGTAGCCGTTTTACAACAGCAAATATGTCTAACAAATCTTTGTCTATCTCTTATTTACACTTTGGGGATAGATGGTGGGGCAAATGTGATATCATGTAAGGTGGTTTAGGTGCATGTCGTTCTTGCACTTTGACTGTTGAACACTCCAAATTTAAAAACGGACCATATCAACATAAACCAAAACCATGCAGCACATTCTGGTTAAAAAAAAAATCAGTCTGGCAAATTTGGACATAAATTGATCAGGGCTGCAAATTTTGAAACAGGTAGATTTAATGTGATTGTATATTAGGAGAGACATGCACAGCCAGTATGTTGCCAACCACCAGTACATTTACAGTCAGTTTGTAAAAATCTGTGATTTTTTTTTTACAACTGCAATAGATATCAGGGGCTGATAATTTCATGCTGTATTGAATTTTTTAGTGTAAATCAAGAAAATTACGTTGATATAGGTATTGTCAGTGTTTCCATATCATGTTTATACTGTTCAAATATTCAGTGTTCGTTTTCAATAGGAGTTCTGTAATTTCTCAGGTTGCCAGTAAAAAATGTGCTCCTCCAGTAAATATTCCATGTTTTGTCAGTAAATAATGCTACAGGAGGTTGGCAACCCTGAAAGCCAGTTGAAGTTACTGAGATGATCAATGGTTGATGCTGTGACAAATTAGCCCTCATAAATGGAAGTACATAAGGACTATTGGATTCTTCATTTCATGTTTTGAGTGTATTATGGAAGAATGAACATGAAGCAGCAGTTCTATAGCTTCTAGCTTCTTTAAAAAAAAAAACATACATTGTTTTCTATAGAACTCCTCCTTCTAAATATTGCAGTTGATTGCAGTGAGTTAAGCCCTGTACACACGATCAGAATAACGTACAAAAAATACCACTTTTGAAGCGATCATATAATAGTCTGATCGTTGGTGCACAGCTTTCGTCTGAAATGAAGGGACAAACGTGAAATTGTTCTTGTACGATACCAGAAGTACATTTTTCGTTAGAAAATATAATACAAATACATTACATCAATTCCTGGATGTTTATTCTGTCATAAAATAATTTTCGTACTTTAGTAACCTATTTGTTATGGAGACTAGCATGCAAAAAAACAGAAGATCATTCATCCGATAATCTCATTGTTAGTACTAGGCTTTAGGGGACCTGTGTGCTGCATTTTGCTGGTATGTGGTTCCATTCAGGTTAATAAATGGGATTCTTCCAAAACTGCAATTCCTGTTATGGTATGAAAAATTACCCACAAGTAAAAATTACATTTCTTGCTCTGGTTGCTAATGGATCAATAAAATAAAACAAGGACAGTATGTGAACCAGCCCCATACACACTATCAGTTTTCTTTCTCGTACATCACGGGACACAGAGCGGCATATTCATTACTATATGGGTTATATGGAGTACCTTCAGGTGTGGACACTGGCAATCTCAAACAGGAAGTCCCCTCCCTATATAACCCCCTCCCCTAGAGGGAGTCCCTCAGTTTTTTCGCCAGTGTCTTAGGTGTTGGTCACGGAATAGCTTTGCTCCACATCCTTGGGATTAAGGGCGGGCTAACCGGATCTGTCCAAGGAGCCTCAGTGCCAAAGTGGACAGTACCCGGGCCCCAAACCGTGGGGTTTTGCCTATAATGCTCCTCTTTGGAGGGCTGGACCCTGGGCCCAGGACTTGGAGTTTGTAAAAACCATAAGTTCCTGTTTGCCAGGGTGCTATATAGGTCCAGGACAGTGGGTACCTTCATAGGACCCCAGGGCCTGAAGGTCTACTACGCTACCCACGGAGATGGGAGAAGATTGGATCAGTTTGCTGGACAAACATCCTGCAGCATGGAGCAGGTAAGGGGGAGCCTGCGGGACTTGGTTCGACAGCAGGCTCTCCGGGGTAACCTAAAAGGGGGGTAGCCTAAGTATGCTCTGCATGGGCAACCTTGCTCACTATGTCTGAGAGAGACAGGATGACTCCTTTTTTTTTTCCCCCATCACTAGGTTCCCCTGTCTAAGAATGTGTTGCTAGCTAACCTGCTGCTTTCTTCCTAGGACTAGTAAGGATCCCTAGGGGCCTTTTGGAGAGTCCTACCTGGCCGGGGGTTTGAATATGCCGCCTGTTTCTGCAGTCCTGGGTCTCCAGCAGCGCGGCTCCTCCATGTTCCTCCTGTTCCGGCATACGCGCGCGCGCGTGCGCGCGCACGTCTTATAGACGTTTTTCGCGCCGTTCAGACAGGAGGGCGGGGGGGGCGTGCCTGCGGCGTCATACAGGGGCGCGCCTTGTGCTGTTATAGATCAGCAGGCATTGTCAGTGCTCAGTCTGAGGCTGATTTCAGAACGGAGAGGACGCAGAGCGGCAGAACAGTGACTCCCGGTGGCGGAAGAGGGGTAGTACATGCTGGACTTTGTTCCAATGCCAAGAAATTCCCTTTTTTGCAGCAGGTTGGAGGCTGGCAAACTAAGTTTGGGGTCACTGTATGTTTTAAAAAAAGAAAATATATATAATATATATTTAAAAAAAAAAAAAAGAGAAAAACATACGGGATCCCATCAGTTTTTGGGCATTAGTGATCTATTGTCCCCTAAGCTCTGGTTTTGTACTCCTGGCCACTACAGTCTGTTGTGTGGGCGGAGTCCCTCGATTTGGTATTATGGCTTCCAAAGGTTCGGGGTCAAAGGGTACAAAAAAGACCAAAAAAACAAAAAAAAACAAAGGGGTTCCCCTTCTGATTCTGATGATATGCCGATACTTTCCCCGCAACTTATTAACATAAAGGGCGCCTTGGATGAGCCATTAGGGGGATCTGGTGCGGAGGCTGGCCCAGATCAGCCCAGCCCTGTGTTTATCACAGAGGAGATGCTAGCCGTATCCCTAGGGGGGCTAGAAGAGAGAATAGCAGCATTGATCACTAGAGCTATTCCTGGTAAGAAACGGGTTAGATCCCCATCACCAAGAGGTGTATCCTCAGATGCTGAGATTCTCTCTCCGGAGGAATTGGAATCACAGGGGGATCAACTAGACCTGAACCAAGAGGGTTCAGGGATTGAGGGATCTGCCTCTGAGGAACCATTTTTCAGACTCCCAGACAGAAAGACTGTGGGTACAGTCTTTGACGGACATGGTCCGCTCGGCATTGCCAGAGCCTCAGGTTCCTCCGGTATCCTCTCTGGGCTCTTTGAAAGCTCCGTTAAGCAACGCAGTGTTTCCGGTCCATCCTCTCTTGGAGGAATTGATCTTTCGGGATTGGGTACGACCGGACAGGATTTTTCTGCCACCGAAAAGATTTGCGGTCATTTACCCTATGGAGGAAAAATTCTCCAAGAGGTGGAGGCTCCCAGTAGTGGAGGCAGCCATCTCATGTGTGAATAAATCACTAACTTGCCCGGTGGAAAACATACATATGTTTAAAGATCCGGTTGATAAACGGGTAGAGACACTTTTAAAAGCATCCTTTGCTACGGCAGGAGCAGTGGTACAGCCAGCTGTGGCTGCGATTGGTGTTTGTCAGGCGTTAAAAGACCAGACAAAAGAAATGTTAAAGGACATGCCTACCCAACAAGCAGAAGAGTTTTCTGACATTCCCAGAGCTCTGTGTTTTGCTGTAGATGCTATAAAAGATTCCATCCAGCAGGCCTCTCGTTTATCACTATTTTTTGTGCACATGAGAAGGCTCTTATGGTTGAAGAACTGGGCGGCGGAGCCCCCATGCAAAAAAGCTTCTGGCAGGGTTTCCCTTCCATGGAGGACGACTCTTCGGAGAGGATCTGGATAAATATATTCAGACTATTTCAAGTGGCAAGAGTACCCTTTTACCGGTCAAAAAGACATTCCGGGGTCCTACATTTAAAAGGCTCTTTCCTGTCTTGGGGCCCTCAAATTCCAGGCAGTATCGACGGCCGCCTGCACGATCCAACGTTAACAGTAGATCGCAGGGACAGGCCCCTGGGGGTAAGAGGCCATGGTATCGCAAGCCGACAAAGACAGCCCCTAAGTCTGCCTTATGAAGGGGCGCCCCCACTCTCGCGGGTGGGGGGAAGGCTTCGTTTCTTCTCAGAAGTTTGGGAAGCCAAGATCCCCGACAAATGGGTCCGGGCGTCTGTAACCACAGGCTACAGACTGGAGTTTCTAAGGTGTCCTCCGCCTCATTTTCAAGACAGCAAGGAAGGCCTCATTGCTGGCAGCTTTGGATCACCTGCTTTGCCAGGACGTAATAATAGAGGTGCCAGCCCAAAAGCAAGGGCTAGGTTTCTATTCCAATCTCTTTGTCATTCCAAAGCCCAACGGCGATGTCAGGCCAATCTTGGACCTAAAGAGGTTAAACGGTTACCTAAGGGTTCGTTCCTTCCGGATGGAATCCATCCGGTCAGCAGCCGCCGCGCTTCAGAGGGACGATTTTCTGGCCTCCATAGACATAAAGGATGCTTACCTTCATGTACCAATCTTTCAGTCGCATCAAAGATTTTTACGCTTCGCGGTGGGGCAGCGACACTTCCAATTCAGGGCGCTCCCCTTCGGGCTGGCCACGGCCCCCCGGGTATTCACAAAGATCCTAGCCCCAGTTCTGGCCAATTTAAGGATCCAAGGGGTCACAGTCCTAGCATACTTGGACGACCTTTTTATCATAGATCACTCACGGCCGGGTCTGCAACAGGCAGTAAACCTCACGGTTCGGTACCTCGAAGAATTCGGCTGGGTCCTAAACCGGGGAAAGTCAGCGTTCCAGCCTACAAAACAGTTGGAATACCTCGGCATGAGGTTAGACACAGAACAGCAAAGGGTGTTCCTGCCCCTTGTAAAGATCGAGATCAAGGGGTTGGTTCAGTTGGTTCTAAACAAGAAAAAACCAACTATTCGCCTGTGTATGCGAGTACTAGGCAAGCTAGTGGCCACGTTCGAGGCAGTACCATACGCTCAGATCCACACTCGCGTCCTACAGGCAGCCATTCTAGCAGCCTGGGGCAAGAGGGCACATGCCTTAGAGTCCCCTTTGACGCTATCATCAAGGGTCCGACAAAGCCTGGCCTGGTGGTTGAACCCCCAGAATCTTCTAAAGGGAAAATCCTTCAGCCCTGTTGTCTGGAAAGTAGTTACCACAGACGCCAGCCTGGCAGGCTGGGGGGCGGTCTTCGAGGGGTTCTCTCGCCAGGGAACTTGGGTGAAAGCAGAGAGGCAGCTCCCCATCAATATCTTGGAGATCAGAGCTGCTCGCCTAGCCCTTCTGGCATGGACCTCCAGATTAAAGGGGGTTCCCGGTGAGAATCCAGTCAGACAATGCCACGGCGGTGGCATACATAAACCACCAAGGGGGAACCAGGAGTCAGGCCGCTCAAGAGCTTGATTTTTCAGTGGGCAGAGGTTCATGTACCCTGCATTTCGGCGATATTCATTCCCGGAGTGGACACCCTGCAGGCATACTTCTTAAAGTCGCCAGAGTCGGTTGCCAGGGGAGTGGTCTCGGCATCCCCAGGTCTTTCAGACAATCTGCCAGAGGTGGGGAATGCCGGACGTAGATATAATGGCATCCAGGTTCAACAAGAAACTAGACAGGTTCGTGTCTCGAGCGAGGGATCCTATGGCCTGCGGAACCGATGCGTTGGTTTGCCCTTGGCATCAATTCAAACTTCTATATGCATTCCCTCCGCTACAGTTACTCCCTCGCCTGTTGCGCAGGATCAGAGTGGAGCACAAGCCAGTCATTCTAGTAGCTCCGGCTGGGCCCCGGAGGACTTGGTACTCACTAGTCCTGAAGATGGCAGTGGGAGACCCTTGGACTCTTCCTCTACAACCAGACCTACTCTCACAAGGCCCGATCCTCCACCCTACATTACAGCGTCTAAATTTGACGGCCTGGAGGCTGAATCCCTGATTCTCAGGGGTAGAGGTCTGTCTAGGCAGGTAATTCCTACCCTGATTAGGGCTAGAAAGCCGGCCTCCAGGGTGATTTATTACAGGGTGTGGAGGAACTACGTAGGCTGGTGTGAATCCAAAAGATGGAATTCCCGTAAATATACTATTGACAGGGTGTTAAGTTTTCTCCAGCTAGGAGTGGATAAAGGCCTGGCACTAAGCACAATCAAGGGACAGATCTCAGCTCTGTCAGTGTGGTTTCAGAGGCCGCTGGCCACCCACTCGCTGGTAAAGACCTTCTTACAGGGGGTCTTGCGTATTAATCCTCCTGTCAAGTCACCACTTTGTCCATGGGACTTTAAATCTTGTTCTGTCATCCCTACAGAAACAACCCCTTGAGCCGTTGGCTGAGGTACCTTGATTTTACTGACTAGAAAGTCGGTATTTCTGATCACCATAGTTTCGGCCAGGAGAGTATCGGATTTGGCAGCCTTATCTTGTAAGGAACCATATCTCATTTTGCATAAGGATAGGGCGGGGTTCCGTCCTCATCCTTCCTTTCTACCAAAGGTTATATCCAGTTTCCACCTGAACCAGGATGTGGTACTTCCATCCTTCTTCCAAAACCCACCTCTAGAAAGGAGGGGTTGCTGCATACGTTGGATATTGTCAGGGCCGTAAGGGCCTATCTTAAAGCTACAGAGAAGGTTCGGAAAACAGATGTGGTGTTCGTTTTACCGGAAGGGCCCAAGATGGGTCAGGCAGCCGCTTGATCCACCATCGCAAGATGGATTAAACAATTGATTGTTAGGGCCTGCGGTTTGAAGAGGTGCCTCCTCCTTTGTCGGTAAAGGCCCATTCTACCAGGGCCATGGGCACCTCCTGGGCAGCACATCATCAGATCTCTAGGGCTCAAATATGCAAGGCAGCAACGTAGTCATTACAAAATTTTATCAATTGGACGTAAGAAGGAATGCGGATACAGCCTTTGGGCAGTCAGTACTACAGGCCGCGATTCAAGCTCCTCAGGATCTGAGGGGGCTCCCTTGATTTGATTTGAGATTTACATTTCTCGTTTAAGTTGGATTTACTAGTATCTGAGTATACCTCTAAAAATTAAATCCTTATTTGGAAGATGTCTCCCTCCCCTCATTAAAGCATTGCTTTCGGACATCCCATATAGTAATGAATATGCCGCTCTGTGTCCCGTGATATACGAGAAAGAAAAAGGGATTTTTAAATACAGCTTACCTGTAAAATCCTTTTCTTGGAGTACATCACGGGACACAGAGCTCCCACCCCTCTTTTGGGTGACCATTTTGGGAGGCATACTGCTTGCTACAAAACTGAGGGACTCCCTCTAGGGGAGGGGGTTATATAGGAAGGGTACTTCCTGTTTGAGATTGCCAGTGTCCACACCTGAAGGTACTCCATATAACCCATATAGTAATGAATATGCCGCTCTGTGTCCCGTGATGTACTCCAAGAAAAGGATTTTACAGGTAAGCTGTATTTAAAAATCCCTTTTTCCTGAAGGTTTTAGACATGTGCAAAAGGAAAAAATTTGTTTCGTTTAGTTTTTATTCGTTATTTAATTAATTTCGTTTTCGGAATTCGATCGTTTTTGACCGAATTCGAAAAACACCGGTTGAATTCGATCGTTTTCGACCGAATTCGAAAACCCGGTTGAATTCGATCGTTTTCAACCGAATTCGAAAAACGGTCGAATTCGAAAAGATTTCTACTGGATTCGATAATATTTCTACCGGATTCGAATTCGATCATATTTTGATATATGATATTTCAACAGAATTCAACAATATTTCATCCGTTATCGTTAATATTTCAACCAAATTCGATGATATTTCAACCGGATTGGAAATTATTTCAACTGGATTTGAAATTATTTCAACTGGATTGGAAATTATTTCAACTGGATTGGAAATTATTTCTACTGGATTTGAAATTATTTCAACCGGATTGGAAATTATTTCAACCGGATTGGAAATTATTTCAACCGGATTGGAAATTATTTCAATCGGATTGGAAATTATTTCAACCGGATTGGAAATTATTTCAACCGAATTGGAAATTTTTTCAACCGGATTTGAAATTATTTCAAACGGATTTGAAATTATTTCAACCGGATTGGAAATTATTTCTACTGGATTTGAAATTATTTCCACCGGATTGGAAATCATTTCAACCGAATTTGAAATTATTTCTACTGGATTGGAAATTATTTCCACCGGATTGGAAATGATTTCAACCAAATTTGAAATTATTTTAACCGGATTTGATTGTATGTATTTGTATTTGTATTTTTGTATTTGATTACATTCTATTAAATTCTATTCTTTACTATTCTTTGATTTTCATTCTATTGTTTTATTATTTTATATTCTATTTTATTGTATTCTTTTTTAGAAATCGATTTATATTTTTTAGATTTTGATTCAAACTTGCTTTCAATTTTCATTCGAATTTGTTTTCGATTCAAATTGTTTTCGAATTCGATTCGAATAGATTTTTTTCGAATTAGTTTCGAATTAGTTTCGAATTTCGTTCGCGTTTTTTCGAATTTCTTTAAATTCGTTAAATTTGTAATTCGGAAATTCGGATGCACATGTCTAGAAGGTTTTTCTCTTTAGGTTTACCAAAGCCATGTAGTGCAAGGGCCTACCTGATTGCATCTGAATTGAAACTCTTAGGCCGGATTCACACTTGTGCGGTGCTAATTTCAGCTCTTTTATCTCTGCAGAGAGACAAGAGAACTGTTCAGCAGATCATCTCCGTTTTAGCTGCAAATTTGGAGACCTGAGAGAGGGGAGTGGAGGGGGAGGGGGGAAGTGTATTGAGGTGAATGAGAGAAATCCTGAAGAGAAATTAACACATCTGCGAATCAGATGCGTGCCCATAGAAGATAATGGGCCTGAATTTGCGCCTGAGCCGCACCGCAATGCCTAGAATACGCACACGTTTTTTCGGCAATGCGCAGTGCGAATGCATCGCACATATGTGAACCAGCCTCATTGAAATCAATGTATTTTATAATGTTATGCGAATTGGATGTGGTTTAAGCCACAACCAATTCGCATAGGTGTGAACCCGGCCTCAAGATTTGACCTCATATTACATGGTTTTGGTAAACCTGAAGAGAAAAACCTGCAGGAAAACTGATAGTGTGTATGGGGCTTAAGCTTTGTATTCACATTGATGTCATGTAAAATAAAACCAACATTGACCACCTCTCCATGCTGAGCCACTGCATATCCATTTCTTTGAAGGAGCAATGATCATCTATTGCTCTTTCACATATGACACAACCCAAATGTATATAATGTACAAAAAATGAGATTGCGCTAAAAAAAATATATAAATGTGAACTATATAAGTGCTTATTGAACAACACCATAAATGCATAAATAAGTGAAATAAAGTTCATGTGTGAAAATCACAAACTAAACAAATCCATAGACAGAGGAGAAAAAGTTCATGACAGAAGATTATCCCACAAGTGCCAATGAATCCACTAGAAAATGGTGCTGGGACAGATGAGACCTCCACCGAAATCACAAGAAGCCTCTTACCAAATATAAATGATCTCTTAGTGATAGGAGATCATATACAGCATGATAGGGTCTGGAATAATCAGTGTCACTCTGTATGAGGGTCCAATAGAGACAGCCTGGATCTTTATGGTACGTAGGTATCTCCCAATGGGTCATCCACAGGTACATAAAAAATACAAATGCCTCACATAAAACCTTCATTTATTAGATAAAAAATAGACTGCACTTACATCAAGTGAAGAAAACATTGCGTGTATACACATCAGCCGGCCGGCTTCCAACAAACAGCCCGTATTCCGGGTAGAGAGAGTTTAGTGCGCTGTGACGTCAGAACGTCGCCTCCCTACGTTTCGTCTGAAAGACTTGATCACGGGATACAGGCGGCGTTCTGAATCACCGCAATATATGCAAAAGACGTCCCATGCAGCCTCGATGTGGATGAGACACCCAGCCGCACTGTCGCCAAATTAGTTACTGGAAAGAAACTTAGCAAAAGCAGCGGTGTTAACCGCGCTATGCCAGTACTCTAGATGTACAATAACTCAAAGAAAAAAGAAAGGAAACTAAACGGAAAACGATCAGTGGGTGTATGACACTCATAAAACGTAACAACCATATTACAATTGACTTTCTAAGAAGATGTGGGTGACGATGATCAATTATGCCCAATTATGAACACATTGTCACACTAACATTATGTTTACTATTAAAAAAACGTATAAAAAATAAGAATTTTTATATTTGTTGCGATAGCACACACCGGCACGAACCGTTATGCGATAGGTTCAATTTAACCCTCAATAGGAATGAACAGTATCCAAACTTGGAAACGGTTATATTGATGCAAAACGTGTAGCACAACTAGCAACATAAAACCAACACAATGCGGCATACGACGGCAGCAGTGACCACACGGTGCTCAATATGCTCAGCTAGCAAGCCTAACTGCATAAAAAATGCTAAAAATCAAAAAATAATAAAATGATGAAAATTATTATAAAAACAATGACGCTCTATCATGGGATTAATCCATGATGGGCCAGATTCAGGCAGAAGTTACGCGGCTTATCTGTAGATAAGCCACGTAACTTCTAACCTACGCCGTCGTATCTGTTTTCTGTAGTCAGAAAACAAGATACGCCGGGATTGAGTTCAGATACGAGCGGCGTAATTGTATTTCGCCGTCGTATCGGAGCTGCAATTTTAAAATGGCCGCTCGGGGCGTTCCCACTGATTTACGCCAAGAATATGTAAATCAGCGAGAGACGGCAATTCACGAACGTACGCGGGCCCGACGCAGTGACTTTCCGACGTTTCCGTAAGAGATAAGCGGCGTAAAGAAAAACATGCCCCCTAGGTGGAGTATCCTATGTTAAGTATGGCCGTCGTGATCGCGTCGAATTGAAAAAGTTTCACGTCATTTGCGTAACTCGTCCGTGAATGGGGATTGACGTCATTGACGTTGACGACGAAAACACTGACAGAATTTGGAGCATGCGCACTGGGATACATTGACAGCCGACGCATGCGCAGTACGTTCGCCGTGGGATCGCGCCTAATTTAAATACTACACGCCCCCTACCCGCCCAATTTGAATTCCGCCGACTAATTTTCGCTACGCCGTCGCAACTTTAGGAGCAAGTTCTTTGTGAATACAATACTTTCTCCTAAAGTTTCGGTGGAGTAATGTAAATGACGAACGTTACGCCAGAATAAAGATCCGCTATCCTACCTGAATCTGGCCCGATATTACAATCACATGAATCCCAATTAAGAATTTTAAAAACAGGCATTGTGAATATAAGCCCGTGACAAAAATCCAATACTACACCCTATCGAGGGCATAAATATAGATATTATAATTAATCACAAAGGTTGATAACCATAAGAAAGGATGTATATTACTATATACAAATCATAAATAGTAGATTATTACATGACAGAACTGTGTTTATAACTGCTCTAGCATATGTGTGATGCTATACTTCTGTTGGGTTTGTCAGCTGGTGTTAGAGTTGTGTTGTTCACTTATTTTGTCAAATAATGTGTCCTTTTAGTCCTCCTCATGTGCAAGCTGCCCACCTGCTTGTGTACTTCCTCTTCAATAAAAGACACTCTCTGTGTATCAACAGCTGGAGAGTGTCACTACAACACACTTGGTGACATCATTAGCCTGCTTTAAATCTGACTTCTCTCTTTGCACAGGAGTAACAGGTGTGTTATTAGGTAGAATCGTTACTATTTGTTTGGGGAACCCCTAGGCACATGTCACTAACAGTCAGAGCTCTTAAGACAAAGGCTGATGATCAATTTCACAAAATGTCCGCAATCAGCATTTCTTATAACTGTTTATCTATTCTGAGAGACTTCAGTTTTTGGATATGAGATCAAGCTAATTCATCATGGGATCAGACTACAGAAATTGGTTACTGTTGCAGTGAGATGAATCTTATGCCGCGTACACACGGTTGTTTTTTGCGATGAAAAAAAACGACGTTTTTTAAAACGTCATTTAAATTGATTGTGTGTGGGCAAAACTTTGTTTTTTGTCTTAAAAAAAACGACCAAAAAAAAATTCCAACATGTTTGAATTTTTTGTGTCGTTTTTCAAAACGTCGTTTTTTGTTTCACAAAAAGTCACCGTGTGTAGCAAAAACGTCGTTCAAAACGACGTTTTTCAACCCGCGCATGCCCATAAGCTAGTTATGAAGCGAGCTTCAATGGAAAAGAGTGGTGAACGTAACCTTGCTTTTTGTGAAAAAACGATGGTGTGTATGCAAAATTGTCTTTGAAAAATGACGTTTCAAAAACGTCGTTTTTTACTTCACAGAAAACGTCGTTTTTTTTTCATCACAAAAAACGACCGTGTGTACGCGGCATTATTCTTTCTATAATCAAGCACTAATTAGAAATCCAACAGGACCTGCAAGAGACCCCTTGTCATGGTTGTTGGGTAGAGCTACAAAATGAGGTTCAGATATCTTTGTAACAAAGCCCCCTGGAAGATATACAAATCTAGATACTGTATATCAGTGTTGGTTGGACTTATGTTTAAGGTCCTCTTTACACACGTGCAATGTGTTACCACTCACAAGGTACTATCCACTTTTCCATGCAAAAGTGTGAGGCGGCGTACAGACGATCGGACATATCCGATGAAAACGGTCCGCGGACCATTTCCATCGGATATGTCCGATCGGGAGTTTGATCCGATGGCGTGTACACACCATCGGATCAAATTCCCCGCCGCCGGACGGCGCGGTGATGCGGCGGTGACGTTGACGCCGCCGCGTCACCGCCACGTCACCGCACCAGGAAGTAAAACACTTCCGCGCATGTGCCGAATCCATTCGGCAGCGGCGCGGCGGCGGTGGGGGCCGACATGTCTGCTGGTAAGTGTACTAACCAGCAGACATGTCGGGCGGACAGATTCCACCGGATAGATTTCAAAGCTTGCTTTGAAATCTGTCGGGTGGAGAAATCTGTCCGCTAGCCCAGTGTTTTTCAACCTTTTTGTGCAAAGGCACACTTTTTTCATGAAAAAAATTACGAGGCACACCACCATTAGAAAATGTTAAAAAAAATTAACTCTGTGCCTATATTGACTATATAAAGTAATTCAGCTCTGTCTAAGTTAGAGCAGACATGTATGCAGAGTGTTTACAGCTCCACACACTCTGCCTACCTACATCTCTTTTCTCTCACCCACAAAATTGTGATTTTGACCTAAGCAACATGGCAACTAGGTGCTAGAGAAGCTACTTGAGTACCCCACTCTGATGTTATATTGCTTTCATGCATATCGGTGTGTAAATGTTAAAACATGTTTCTGTGACTAATATGCTCAGCAGAGCAGCACATCACACCTTGCACCATACAGAAAGTCTTAAAAACTGTAATATGAGGTAGCTCGATATCATCAGCTAGCCATGTTGGTAAAAGCAAACAGTCCTTTTATTTTCAAAAACAGGCAAACCGAAAAAAAAAACAAAGGAAACATTGCTTATGTTCAGTCCGTACTTTGTGTTTTTAGAGGTTCCCATTGGCTTCAGGGGTCCCAAGAAGACGTTTTTCACAGCTTAAGCACTGTGGCCCAACTCAGTTCACACAGTTTACCAGCTCACTTTCTCAGTGCCAGTCCCATATCATATACACAGTATGTATCACGTTTTGTCAGGCTCCACACAGGCTCACCTGCAAGACTCTCCTCCCAGACGAAGTCCACTGCACATCCGGACTGGCGCTGTCAGAGTGGAGGAGAAAATGGCGGCGGATACAGAACTTGCGCGGACGGGATTCCTCCAGGGGCAGTGTTTGTGCATGCGTTTATGGATTGGCCAGCCCCACCAGCACATGACCGCATACGCCCAATCACTGGGAGCCAGCTGCCGCAAAATGGTGGCTGTGCTCGCTCGGAACAGTTACACTGTATTGATTTTACAAATGTGACACGGACGCCGGGATTTCGCCCCTTCCCAATTTTGCGCCCGGTGCGACGGCCCCCCCTATATTGGGGGTCATTTTGCAACGGCACACCAGGGGACTCCTCACGGCACACCAGTGTGCCGCGGCACACTGGTTGGGAAACACTGCGCTAGCCCATACACACGAGCGGAGATGTCTGCTGAAACGGTCCATCGGACCGTTTTCAGCGGACATATCCCCTCGTGTGTACGCGGCCTTAGTTGAGATAATGCAACCAATTATTTTGAATTGAAGCGGAAGTGCAAGTGAGGTGCTAATTTTTTTAGCAGGCAGCTTAGAAATCTTGTATTGTATAGTCTAGGCTGGACAACTCTTCACAAAAATGGGGGTCCCCCACAGAGATGGGGGTCACCTGGCTTCAGAAGTCTATATATATATATATATATATATATATATATATATATATATATATATTTGAGCCAGAAGGAATAACAATCACACATGTTGAGATGCCTGAAGAAGGAGCACGCATGCTCCGAATGTGTGCACATCATAGCTTCCTCCCACTGAAACCAGGGACTTCCCAAGTGACGGCTTCCCCCTGCGCCCTGTATGCTCTAGCCTAGGACACCGGAAACCACTGGCGCCACCAAGCAAGACACCACAGCACGTTCTGGATCCCTGTTGTACTTCTGACATTCACAAAGATGTGCCTGCTTTTATCCTATTCTGAGTGAGTGCAGTACTACTAAATTAAATATGTTATAATTACTGCTGGACTTAGATTGGCGCTGCTTGTCTTTGTTGTATTCTTCCCAGAGGTTCTTCTACCCTTCAGTGTGCTGCCTTCCCTGTGCCAGCTACACTCTGTGTGGTAATCATCCAGGCTATGGGCTTCTCCTAAAAATCCCGCACCCCAATCAGGAGTCATTCCTAAACATTATTTTTTTATTTATTGACTCCCTGCTGCTCATCTTTTAAAACTTGTGGACTATATGTTCAGCATCCTGACATTTTTACCCTTTCCTCATCTCTGGAAATACCTAATGTTGTGTACACACGATCAGTTTTCTCGTCGGGAAAACTGTCATGTTTTCTCTTAGGCCACGTACACACGAGCAGACAGATTTGTTCAAATCAGTCGGACAGACCGTTTGAACAAATCTGTCTGCTGGGATGTATTGGTTTGTCGTGTACACACGATCAAACCAAAATCCCCGCTGGCAAACGGCGCGCTGACGTATCGGTGACGTGCCGGTGATGTTGACGCCGCCACGTCACCGCACCAGGAAGTGAATTACTTCCGCGCATGCGTCGAATCCATTCGACGCATGCGCGAGAAGATATGTCTGCTGGTTAGCGTACTAACCAGCAGACATGTCGGGCGGACGGATTCCCAGCCGACAGATTTTAAAGCATGTTTTAAAATCTGTCGGCTGGCCAAATCTGTCTGCTCGCCCGTACACACGATCGAATCTGTCTGCTGGGACGGTTTGGCAGACCGTTTCCAGCAGATAGATTTGATCGTGTGTACGCGGCCTAAGACAAGAAAAACGGCCGTGTGTAGGCTCTCCAGCACACAGTTTTCCCGGCCGGGAAAACCAGCCGTCTGTACACGGGGAAAAGGGACCAAGCCGGTCCTCGGTTTTCCTGTTGGGTATCTTGGCGGTGTTTTCACCACCGAGAAACCCAATCGCGGATGTCCATTTATCTTCATTTACAACATCCGATGCGTCCCCGCAACTGCAGCCTTTTTACGATGACAGCTGTTATATAGCTGAGGGCAGGGCCACCCAGTGACATATTTAAAACTTTCTTTGCATTGGTAGATGTCCCCTGGGGCAGGACCCAGGTCCCCAAACCCTTTTTAGGACAATAACTTGCAGATAAGCCTATAAAATTAGCACTTTTGATTTTTTACGTTCGCGACCCATAGTCTTTAACGCCGTTCGCATGTGGGCACAAATTTGGTGCCTGTTAACATGTTCTGCTGTGAACCTAACTGGGGTGTGTTCGGCTCATCCCTAATGCCGCGTACACACGATCATCTTTTGTGATGAAAAAAAACGATGTTTCAAGTGATGAAACAAAACAACGTTTTTGTTGAACTTCATTTTCCAAAACGACGTTTTTCAAACTTCATTTTCCAAAACGACGTTTTTCAAACTTCATTTTCCAAAACGACGTTTTTCAAACTTCATTTTCCAAAACGACGTTGCATACACACCATTGTTTTTCCAAAATGCTCTAGCAAAGCGTGGTGACGTACACCACGTTCGATGGCACTCTGTTCCATTGAAGCTCTGTCTCATAACTTGCCTCTGAGCATGCGTGGCTTTAAAAACGTTGTTTCCAACATCGTTTGGCTCACACACCATCACTTTTTATGACACAAAAAACGACGTTTTGAAAAACGACACAAAAAATTCAAGCATGTTCGAATTTTTTTTTGGTCGTTTTTTTGAAGACATAAAACAACATTTTGCCCGCACACAGTGATTTTAAATGACGTTTTTAAAAACGTTGTTTTTTTTCATCACAAAAAATGATCGTCTGTACGCGGCATATCTCTAACAAGAATCCCTATAAAAATACACAGAAGAGCGCAAATGCCTACTGCATTACCACCACCAATATTTATTGGTTCCAAAAGACAAAAACATACTCACAAACTTTAAAAGAAATAGGCATATTATATAAAAACTCCAGCTGTAAGGCGATGTCATCTAACCCTGTATACCACAGTTGTAAGGCTGCGCTCTGAAGAAAAGGACGCATCCCCTGAAATGCGTCAGTATTTCAACTGTGGTATTCACACTTAGATGACATTGCCCTAAGGGTGGAGTTGTGATGAGATATGCCTATTCCTTTTAATGTTTGCAAGTATGTTTTGTTTTTGTCATTTGGATCCAATAAATATTAGTGGTGGTAATGCATTAGGCGTTTGCATTATCCTGTGCATTTTTACAGTTTTTTGAAGATAGAGATCTGAGGAGGGCTGCACCGAGCAAAGCATTATGGGCCATGACACCATAGGACATATAACAGTCTGAACGTGGAACTTTTCTGGGGGCGTAACAATCAACCCTAAACAGATTTGCACTCTAACCAAGCTGTAAACCTGTAGCCTG
Organism: Rana kukunoris; assembly: GCA_029574335.1. Lineage (NCBI taxonomy): Eukaryota > Metazoa > Chordata > Amphibia > Anura > Ranidae > Rana > Rana kukunoris. The sequence goes on along the minus strand of CM056058.1, from coordinate 86,216,383 downwards.
TGCAGAGAATATATATCAGCTGCCATTGCTAATCTCATTTAAAAAAAGTGAATTGCAAAGCTTTTTATAAACATTCTATCCATAGAGATATTAACTTATCTTTGGATTATTTGATTTTTTCCAAGCTAGCAAAAAAAAACAAAAAAACAAGCCTTTTATTATATATTTTTATTACAGTTGTTTTTATACAGCAGCATGATATAAGAGATAGTACGCTGCAGTTGGTGAAAAAAGAATTCCCTGCAGGGCAATGTCATAATATGCTAGTATGCATTGCATACTAGCACATTATGAAAAATGTACCTTAGAACAAAGTCTTTTAGCACTGCGTTGTCACCGCTGAGAGGGCTGACATGTTTCCCTGTCATGTTCAAAAGATCAGTTCTATAGAGAGAGAGAGAGAGAGAGAGAGAGATAGAGAGAGAGACATTGGGGCAGATTCACAAAACAATTACGCCTGTCTAACTGGTGTTAGACAGGAGTAATTTCAAATTTCGCGCGGCGTATCACTAGTTTGAATCCTCAAACCATGATACGCCGGCTTCGGGCTTCGATCCGAGAGGCTTACGTCTTCGTAAGCCTTCGGATCTACGCTGCCATCTATTTGCGGCCGCTGGGAGGAGTTCGCGTCGTTTTGGTGCGTCGGGATATGCAAATGTGTTTTTACGGGGATTCACGAACATACGAGCGGGCGTCGCAATCGTTTTCGTCTATTTTTTTGTACGTAATGTTAGAGCAGCTTTTTGCTGCTCTAACTTTACGTAGCCCATGTTAAGTATGGCCGTCGTTCCCGCTTCGAATTTATTTAAATTTTTATTTTGTTTACGTAACTCGTCGGGACGTGGATCGGCCGTAAAGTACGCTACATAAACAACGAATGACGTCACGACGTGATTTCGCGCAATGCACGGCGGGAAATTTGCGAACGGAGCATGCGCAGATCGATCGCCGCGGGAACGCGCCTAATTTAAATGTTTCACGCCCCCTACTCGCGCAGATGGATTGCGACGGGAGAAATACACTACGCCGCTGTCGTTTACCGTAGAAAATCTACCTGAATTCCACGTAGAGCAAGGTAAAAAACGGCGGCGTAGTGTATTTCTGATACGCTACGCTAATCAAAATGTCTGTGAATCTGCCCCAGTGTCTTTATTACTAGATAGATAGATAGATAGATAGAGCAGGCAGGCTAGTCAGTTTAGTTAAATTTACAGTGTGTAGAGGATATATATACATCCCAGGAGTTGTACATATATTTATACACTGTATAGCTTAGCTAGATCAGTTCTTCCTAATTTACTGGCAGGCAGGTGATTGTGCTATTTAAAGACGTTATCACAGGTATAGACACGCAGTGATTTTCATGAGGCTTAAATTAAAAAGAAAAAAAATTCCTTTAAATATTGTACCTGCTGGGTGTCTATAGTTTGCCTGTGAAAACGTCTTTGAGAACCCGGGTCTTGCCCGAGGGAACATGTATCAATGGAAAAAAGTTTTAAAAACTGTAGTTTTTCAGGAGTCCTGCTCCTGAAAAAACGACAGTTTTTAAAACTTTTTTTATATTAATACATGTACCCTGGGGCAAGACCCGGGTTCTCAAAGATGTTTTACGACAATGACTTGCATATTAGGCTTTAAAATGAGCACTTTTGAATTTGAACGTTCGAGTCCCATAGACTTCAATGGGGTTCTAAATGTTTGCACGAACGTTCGGTCCGTTCGACGGTTCTGGTGCAAACCGAACGCGGGGGGGTTCGGCTCATACCTAACCACCACTAAAACAATTGTGTAATAATATAGAAGGTCCTAATCATGCATTTTTAGCATATTGAAACCTCATGGAGGTCTTTTTTTTTAACATTGTGAACATTTATATAAGTTGCAGTATATGCTGGTTGCCATGTAAAAATCCTATTAAAAGGAAACATTTTCAGTGCGTCAGCTGCCATTGCTAATCTTGTTTTGAAAAACTGTGTTGCATAGTTTTTATTTATACACCCAGAGTTTTTTCAGAGTTTTTTCAGAGTTACTGACCCAAAATAAGTTTGTAGTAAACAAAATGAAGTCAAAATTCCTGGTCGGGCAGTTGATAAGGGTTGTAATTGCCAGGCTTTTGGGTGAACTCTGACTCCGACCCCCCAAGCTGAAAAGCTGAACTCAGATAATGTAAGGCTGACAAGGTGACATTTGCTCAACTAGAATAACTCCATGTAACTGTACAAAGCATTGAGCATCTACCAGTTTTGTATAACGGTCTTTAAGTGGGTTCTTCAGTGCTTTACCTTGTTCTGAGGTTGATAAGGGTGCATTGTCAGTGTAGGCCCACACCTCAGTGAATCAATATGAAGTTGCATTAATTTTCAGTCTGCTGGTTTGTAGATCTTTACCAATGTGATGTACCCTGGCTGTAGTAAAATCAGTTCATTATGGAGAAAATTGGAGGTGTGCTGATTGCTGTCAGTATGTGCAATTTAGCTTAAATGGAGGCTCACCCTCAAAAAAAATTCTGACATCACATGGAGTCGAGTCATCCTACCGACAGAATGCCGGCGTTTTATTTTTTTCTCAGCACATACCTCGTTATCACGATTTTCACCCCCCCCCCCGGCTCTCCCACGGGACTGAGCGTTCCCAAGCATTGCCTGTGATTTTTTTTGAGGGTGAACCTCCACTTTAGATCTTCACATTCAGGGCAACTTTGTGGTGTTTTTCCAGCTAGTGCTGCTATCTAGAAGTGTACCTGCCAAAAAAAATGCTGTGTATTGGTAAAGATAAGGCATGAAATCCCTGTCAGTATGTGTAACTGTAATTTGTAATGACTTGGAAAGGATGCGAACAAATGAGGATTGTATGAAAGAAGAGGAGAGCCCTGCTGATGTAGCATAGAATGCCTGTGAAGTGTCAAGTGTCAAAGCAGATGTCATTTTATCACACATGGATGGGACAGTCAGGCAAAGGGGGCGGGTAGGGGGCCTAGGAGTACAGAGAGAGTTTGTGTGTGTCAAAGACAGTGAGAAGGGGGATCTTTCAACTAATGACCACATCTACCGAAGCTCCCTAACCCAACTCTAATTGGGAAATCTTTCTGGCTTCACTCCCTTCTCCTTTCATTAAAGCTCGTTTCCTGCGGCCTTACAATTGACAGGCTACAGCTTGCAACACAAGTTATTTTTGCTGAAGACATTTGAAAAAAGAGCAAACAAGCCAACCAGCAAAGAAGCAACCTACACAACCCTTACATGAAGATTTACTCACAGGGGAACAAAAACATTTAATGAAAACGAGGCATTTTTGCAATTCAAAAACATTTTAATTTATTATTGACATTTTTTATTTATTGAGGACACTCCTTTAAAATATTTATTAACATTTTTTGAACATATTTATTCAAATTTTATTCTTCACCCCTGGATTTTTTTTTCTTCTGTGTTTGTTCATTTAAAAGGGAGCAATTACGTCTGTCTCCGTCCCCTTAATTCAGTCCGTAGGGACGACCGGAATTTTGCCACCCAATATGACTTTGCTGGCTTCAGAGCGCTCTATGCTGATTCGGAGCAAGTTCCGCTCAGGTAAGTTGTTATGGAATGATTGTAAGTTCTAAGTTATTATGAATGAAAAGTCATATTAAGCTGTTTACTCTTTAAAAAAATTATAAGGTGATTTTTACTTTTATTCAGAATTAAAGTATAGTCAAACTTTTCAATTTTGGATTGTGTATGAAAGGGTTAGAATCCCTGTCTAGTTTTATTTACTGTCTGTAATTCCACCTGGACAATTAGCTGTGGTGACCATTGTCACCAGATACAAAATGTGATGTGATTGTAATGTTTTCAGCAGAACACGAAATGAAGAAAAATCCTTCTGGGACATTAATTCTGGTGACAACTGTCTTAGGCCCTGTAGACACAGCCGGCAATCCCGTCAGGAAAAAAACGTTGTTTTTCCTGACGGGATTCCTGGCAAGCTTGTCTTGCAAAGCCGTGCATACAGACGGCCATTCAAAAGAACCGCCATTCTTTTGAATGGCAAGATTGCGGTGATGTCATCGACTACGACGAGCTGGTGCTCGTCACATTTGATGCCATCGCCAGCACCTTGCTACATCCCACACTAAACTTGTATGCTACGGCGCATGCGTCAGGTTTGCCTGGCACAGGTAAGCATACAGATGACCGTTTTTCTCGGCAGGAAACACTCTGCCGGGAAACCCACCCAGAAAATAGAGAGCAGGGTTCTCTATTTTCCCGTCGGGATTCTCGGCTATTTTCCTGATGGGAAAACTGCTAGGGAGCATACACACGGCCGGAATTCCCGGCCAACTGCTCTCCTGGCAGTTTTCCTGTTGGGAAAACCAGTCGTGTGTATGAGGCTTTAGTGTGGAATCGCCCTCATTTTGGAGAGCAAAAAGGTTGTTGTTGGAGGAACACAAAAGTGGACTTTATAGGCACTAGTCGTTAAAAAAGGTTATTTTATTGATACAGTCCCAAACAATAAAGTGGATACATTTATAAAATACATTAAAAACACAAAAGGAGTTATCACAAAAATGTGCAATAATTTACAAAACATTTAAACCAAAACTGGTCCAAAGGAGACATCAAGGTTAATGATGGCTAACATGTATATTGGTATTCAAAACAAGCTCTACATGTTTCGTGGGTATCCGCTTCATCGGGAGCTATTGGTATTTCATCCACGGTAATGGATACGGTTCAATATTGAACTTGGTAGAAGATATTGATTAGGATAAGTGAGATACATATTTCTTGTGTCAGGCGGTCCTGGTGGTAAAGGCAGCTAGGAATATATCCAAAGAAAGCCAGTAAATGGTGCGATGGTAAAAGTGTTTGATTAGAAAAATGTTAGAAGCAGCAAAGGCAGGCGTATTCAAATAAGAGGGGTATTTATCCCATGAGTTTCAGAAATTAAATTCTGAAATGTATAAAGACCAATGAGCACTGTAAGGGCTGAATAGTGGATAGCATCAGCAGAACCGCGGAGCCGATAACACCAATCGTGTGGGAGAGCACCTTTTGGAGAGATTTCCTGTCACTTACTGTTGTGTCAGGACAAAAAGTATATTATGTTGGCTCTATATTGACGTTACATTTTAAAACTGAAGTTTTATCAGTAAGTTCACATAAGAACATTCTTATATTTAATAGTCCTAAATGCTAAGGCTGGGTTCACACATATGCAAATTGGATGCGCGAATTGGATGCGTTTTTCCCTGCATCCAATTTAGTCTGACCATTTCTCAATGGAGCCAGTTCACACAGGTCCTGTGCATCCTTGGGTCCAGTTCAGGTGGGAATTCAGGCAAAAATTCAGACCTGAATTGCACCTGGACGGGTGGAAAGGAATGCACCGGACCCCATGCCTGGAACCGCGGCCGGAGATATGTGAACCGGGCATTATTATAATAAGCATTGTGCATTCTAGAAACCAATTTGTAAGCATCCTTGCCTGTTCTTGCTGCTCAAAACCAGCAAAAGCAAGATCTAATGCTGTTAGATTTGTAAGATACTACACTCTGAACATCACTATTGGTCTTTGTACTCCTTTCAAAAGGTTTTTCTTTGCTATAGACACCCATCACATTGAGTAGATATCTGTATTTATTATTTATTTCTTAATCCAATCAGATGACAGATGTGAATATACATTTCCAGGGCTGAGTAAGTCTATGTCTATACATTCTGGATGCAGATACACTAAAGGCTCTCCCAGGAAGGAGACAGTTGGAACAATCAAGAAATACAGCATAGCCTAGAGCAGAGGTCCTCATTTATTATGCAAAGCTGTGGTGTGGAACAAACTACATACACCTGTCTGTATTTGGACATACATCTCATTACAATTATTATACAGATAAGCAGTAATACGGGAGAAGCTCACCAAACTGATGATTGTAAACATGAGTATAAGACCTAAAACTATGCTATTTAGTTAATTACCATCAATCTCATCGGTCATCAGCATAGTGCTGTGCGCCACATATGGTGACACTGGGTCATGGATTTAGTAGTACTTTATGTGACTTCCAACAAATGTGATGCCAGATGGTGGACATATGAAAATGAAGATTATCACATTTGGGATGCTGACTAGTGTGGATGGTCCATGGCTGCTAGAGGCTTGTGTGGGGTGATGTTTTATCCTCAGTTCATCATGATACCGGAAGTCATTTATTTTACCTTGGTTTAGTAATGCTCCTGATTAGTCATTTATAAATATCATATTACATTATATTATGTTTAATCAGTAAGCTACAAAATACACACAGCCTTATGGCCCATACACGATAAGAAAATTGTATGAAGAATACAGATTTCAAAGCAATTGTACGATAATCTGATCGATATTACACAGCTTTCGAGAGCCAATCATGACTGTTCATCCAAAAATTGTCCAATTGGACACACACAAAAAGAATTCTTGTACGATTCCAGACTGTACGATGTACAAATACACTTCAATACAATACATCACTTCTAAATTTTTATTCTGTCGTACAAGAATTTTCATAACTTTAGTAAACTTTTCATTTTCAATATATGAGAAAACCTGTCGATCATTCATCCAATAATCTCATTGTGTGTACCAGGCATAATTCAAGAAAGAATTAATATTCCGAAGAGCTAATTCCTAATGCCAGTAACCAATAGTGACCAATTAGAATACCTTTAGTACTGGTCTCACTTTAGCAGAATTCAGACTACGCTACATTGATTGGCTTCCATAGGTGCATTTAAGTGTTAGCAAGAATAGGAGCTTTATTGAATAAAGTTAGGTGTTCCTTATAAGATTCCAGTCAACAAAAAAAAAGTGTTTGACACGACGTTCACTATATAGCAAAGTCTGTTATTGAGTGAATAAAAACGACATACAAATTCCATTCTGGGATTATTCACATATATATGATGTGAATCATATATTATGTATACATATGTGCAGCATAGAACAGTGTTTAAAGCTGGACTCTTTCTGCAGAAGATGAATTGAACTATAAAGCACCTAAAGGGTTTGCAAAGGATTTTTTTTTATCTTGATAGCTTCCTTTACCTTAATGCAGTGCTGTTTTCATGTCCTCATTGTTCATTTTTGCTCTCAAGTTGCTGTAATCCTTCTCTAATCTCCACACTTCCTGGTTGTCTGTTTCCTGATAACCACAATACTGGGAGCTTTCTCTCTGTGGTCACTAATCAAGGAGGTGTGATTACTGTGTGTCTAAAACCCCTCAGCACCAATCAGGTTTGTTTTCCAAACCATCACTGCCCTGTATTGGCTCTGTGGCTCTGTACATCACAGAAGCAAGAAACCGCATGCAAAAACGAAACTAGAACCTACAGTACATTATATGATTGATTTTAATCTATTTTTAATCGTTTTTAAAAGGAATCAGTTAACTATTATGTCTCTATACCCTGTAAACAGTAATTTCAGCATAAAAACGATTTTTTCCTTTACAACTCCTTTAAGCCATTGCTTTTCTGCTGTATTTTATTCTGCAATTAATTTAACAATGAAGGGGGGTATTTAATGTAAAGGCAAATGGTCAAGGGTTCAGGGCCTAGATAATGGCAAAGTGCACAGCTGTATAAACATCTCAACCATGATACATATGACCTAGAGAATATGGATGGTAACAAACTGTTTTGCTTTGGTCTCATTTACCAATTTTTGTATAATATCTTGTCCCTGTATATTATGACAATAGCAAAAATCAGTAACGACAGCAACCTGCTACATACAGCTCCCAACCACCCACCCGCCCCCCTGAATTCCAAGCATATAATTTCATTTTTGGTGGAAATGAATGAAACTACTGAAGTCTAAGACAGGTATTTGTACCCACTTCCAGGAATACGGGACTGCGTCAGACACGCCTCTACCCGCAGCCCCCACTGTCTTCTGGGAAACACACTTTTCCCAAGAGAGAGCGGATACCAGTGACGGCGCGGCGCGCTACTTGGGCATGTGCAATAGAGAACTGGGCAGTGAAGCCGCAACACTTCACTTCCCGATTCACTAATCGAAGATGGCGGCGGGTGCAGCCAAGGGACAAGCGATTGCTCGTCCTCGGCTGACGACATTGCAGGCGCGCTGGACAGGTAAGTGTCCATTTTTTTAAAAGTTAGCAGCTGCAGTATTTGTAGCTGCTGCCTTTAAAAAAAAAATTGCCAGAACCTCCACTTTAGAATGAATGGGCCAGATTCACAGAGCCATTACGCCTGTCTAACTGGTGTTAGACTGGAGTAATTTCAAATTACGCGCGTTTTTTAGCTAGTCGAAAACCTCAAACCATGAATAGACGGCTGCGGGCTTCAATCCGACTGGATTACGTGTTCGTACACCTTCGGATCTACGCTACAATAAAATTGCGGCCACTGGGTGGACTTCCCGTCGTTTTCCGCATCGGGGTATGCAAATGAGCTTTTGCCGGCGATCCCCGAAATTACGATCTTCAATCGCAATCTCTTACGGCACCTTTAGTCATCTTTTTTTTGCGTAACACTATACCAGCTTTTTGCCGCTCTAATATTAGACAGCCCATGTTAAGTATGGCCGTCGTTCCCGCATCGAATTTCTACGTTTTCCGACGTCTTTTATAATTTTTTTACGTAAGTCATCCGGGAATAGGAATGTTCGTAAACGACGCTACTCAAACAACGAATGACATAACGACGTGATTTTGTGCAATGCACGGCGGGAAATTTTTGAACGGAGCATGCGCAGTTCGATCACCGCAGGGACGCGCTTAATTTAAATGCTTCACGCCCCCTAATCGCGTATTTCGATTACGCGGCGAGAAATAGACTACGCCGCCGTAGCGTACGGGCAAAAATCTACCAGGATTCGGTGTAGAGCCTTGTAAAATATGGCAGCGTAGAGTATTTCGATTACGCAGCGCAATATTAAGTGTATGTGAATCTGGCCCAATGTATTTTAAAATGTCCTGCGAATTGTATGCCGTGTAAGGCCGCATGCAATTCGCATAGGTGTGAACCCAGCCTGAAGGATCTAAAACAGCTTGCCACCACTGTTAATTTCGACAAAGAAAATATTTTCGTCATCATTTTTATTAGCTGCGTGTTTTCAGTGACGAAAACAAAATCAATTTCAATTTCATCAATGAACAAAAATGGAGTGAAAACGTGAGGGAGGGAAGTTTACTTACCCAAACTTTTGCTTTCCTCGGAGCTCCGACTGTCTGTTAAAGCCCCAGCCCGCTGTTTTTACCTGCGAGCGGTATTGGCTGAGAGACACAGACTCCCATCAATCCTTTCCCTTTCCTATGCAGTTCCACACATTACACTCATTCATACTATTTCTTTGGCACCCTCGGCTGGCTTTTTCTAAATCGCAAAATTCCATCCTCAGCCTACAATAATTAAAGTTTAAACATGTATTGCACTATTGCAGGCCCACATAAGAATAAGTAGGGGGCATCTACTAAGCTGCTGAAAGAAAAAAAAACATATATATTTTTTTCCTCAATATTTAATGTTGGTAATATGTGTTTAATTGAGTTAATAATGGTAATAGAGTTTACAGTTTTTTTTATATTTTAACCACTTAAGACCCATACCTTTAGGCAGGTACCTGGCCAGTTTGTGCGATTCGGCACTGCGTTGCTTTAACTGACAATTGCGCGGTCGTGTCCAACGTGGCTCCCAAACAAAATTGGCATTCTTTTTTCCCCACAAATAGAGCTTTATTTTGGTGGTATTTGATCACCTCTGCATGTTTTTTTTTTTTGCGCTATAAACAAAAATAGAGCGTCAATTTTGAAAAAAATTCAATATTTTTTACTTTTTGCTATAATAAATATCCCCCAAAACATATAAAAATAAAGGTTTTTCTTCAGTTTAGGCCGATACGTATTCTTCTACCTATTTTTGGTAAAAAAAGATTGCGTTTATCGATTGGTTTGCGCAAAATTTATAGCGTTTACAAAATAGGCGATAGTTTTATCGCATTTTTATAATTTTTTTTTTACTACTAATGGCAGCGATCATCGATTTTTTTCGTGACTGCGACATTATGGCGGACACTTCGGACAATTTTGACACATTTTTGTTTACTGTAAAAATGACAATTGCAGTTTGGGAGTTAACCACAAGGGGGCGCTGAAGGGGTTAAGTGTGACCTCATCTGTGTTTCTAACTGTAGGGGGGTGTGGCTGTAGGTGTGACGTCATTGATTGTGTTTCCCTATATTAGGGCACACGCGATCAATGACGGCGCCACAGTGAAGAACGGGGAAGCTGTGTTTACACACAGCTCTCCCCGTTCTTCAGCTCTGGGGACCGATCGCAGGACTCCATCGCCGATCAGGTCCGCGGGTCACGTGGTCGTGGTCCTGAAGCTTTGGACCAAGATGGTTCTGGTAGACAACTAAAGGGTCAAAACCTTCAACATGAAATCAGATTCTGTCATAAAATTATTAGAATAGCCATCATCGATGTGGTCATCACTGCTGTTGATCACAGACTGGAAATCCATAATTAAAGGGGCCGTAAAGGATTTTTTTTTTTCCCTAAATAGCTTCCTTTATCTTAGTGCAGTCCTCCTTCACCTACCTCATCCTTCCATTTTGCTTTTAAATGTCCTTATTTATTTTAAGAAATGCTCACTTTCTGTTCTTCTGTCTGTAACTACACACAGTAATGCGAGGCTTTCTCCTTGGTGTGGAGAAAGCCTCTTGAGGGGGAGGGGGCGAGCAGGAATGTCAGGACACTCTCTACTTTGCAGATAGAGAAATGAGCTGTGTGTTAGTGGGCGTCCTGACACTACTGCTTGCCCCCTCCCCCCTCAAGAGGCTTTCTCTACAGGGGGAAAGCCTTTCATTACTGTGTGTAGTTACAGACAGAAGAACAGGAAGTGTTGATTTCTCAGAAGAAATAAGGACATTTAAAAGCAAAATCGAAGGATGAGGTAAGTGAAGGAAGACTGCACTAAGGTAAAGGAAGCTATTTAGGGAATTTGTTTACCTTTTCCCCTTTAAGAGCCTTAAACAGAACATAAGAGGCAGTCAGACTATCATCCAGGAAAGGTTGATAGATCTCAGTTCTATCAACCTCAAACAAACAATGAGATAAATTTAAGTAATTAAAGAGATAGAAACATGATTAGTGGTAGGATAAGACCAGGGGGTGGGGTAGAGCCCACCAGTGTCAGACCAAACAAATGAATTAGGCATGTACCACAGCCTAATGGTTCTATACCAGTTGGAATTTATCAAGGATTTTACATATCTTGGTTGTAAGTTTCTCCATTGTTCTTACTTCCTTGATTGGATTATTCAGTTCACTAATAGTTGGAGGAAATTATTTTTATTAGGCTCTACAAATATGGATCAATCGATATAGACCAGCCCCCTAGCTTTGAGAGAAGGATCTGGACTTCTTGCCAGAAAGGGGAGATCCCTGTAGGCATGTGCATTTCGATTCGTTCCGAATCAAAATTCGGACAAATTTTCCATTATTCGGACATTCGGATGCATACGAATTCCCGAATTGCAATATTAGCGAATTTACCGAATCAGAACGAACGTTTTCGACTCCGAATCGAAAACCTGCGGACTAAATTCGATCGGAATTAGAAAAAAAAATTCTATTTGAATTTGACTCGAAAAAAATTCTATTCGAAAAGAGACTATTTGTTTTCTAATCTGGTTGAAATATTTTCGATTTAGACCAGATTTTTTCGAAATTCGGTCGAAAACGAACGAATTCCGAAAACGGTCAAAATATTTTCGATTTCCACCGGATTTTTCAAAATTCGGTCGAAAACGAACGAATTCCGAAAACGAATTCAACACATGTAACGAACCTAACTTAACAAAATTAATTAAATGACGAATTGAAACGAAACAAAACACATTTTTCACTTTTGCACATGCCTAGATCCATGCACAAGACCACATCATATTAATATAAAGAATCCATTGCTAGGTTGCACCTCCAACATGCATTATTAGCAGTATGGTAAATGGAACATTTTTCAGGAGTATAGTACTATTTTATGATAACATTATATATTTTTAGGAGTGGCTTAATGTCAACCTTTCAGTTCTCCAAGCATCTAAACATACCAATTATTTCTTAAAAAAACTTTTAAAAACTATTTAAAATGCACTCTTTTTGTCTCCAAAACTTGTTGCATTGAAAAAGTACAGATTTTAGCAAAATAGCTCATTTCTAATATCTCCTTCCAGGGCTGCTGTTAGAAATCATGGGGCCCCGTACAATCTACCTGGCAGGGCCCCCCTCAAATATATCAAAACAAGATTTTCACTTAAAATATACTAAAATCATTCTTAGAGGACACAAAGCTTACAGAGAAGCTATGTGAATTAGCCCTTTTTTTAACCTCCCTGGCGGTCTTCCCGTGTGTGGCACGGGGTGAGATTTTCAAGCTACGATCGGTAACCCCGTGCCACACACGGACTTGCCTCGCTGGATGCAGAAAAGAGTTTACTTACCTTTTCTCTGCGATCCAGCGATGAATCCCCGCAGTACACGGCGGCCGGATGTCCGCCTGATGCTGTGTGTACCTCCGATTCCCTTCCCTGCGAGCTTCGCGACGCAGAGGGGGGGGAACGGCGCCAAATTCAAAAATGTAAACAAACACTATACATACAGTACACTGTAATCTTATAGATTACAGTACTGTATGTAAAAGATACACACCCCCCATGTCCCTAGTGGTCTGCCCTGTACACTACATGTCCTTTTATATAATAAAAACTGTTCTTTCTCCCTGCAAACTGTAGATTGCCCATAGCAACCAAAAGTGTCCCTTTATGGCAAAAATTGTTTTAGAGCAGCTAAAAAACAGCGATAATAAATCACTTGCAGAATTTAGCGATAGCGATTTATGGGGAAATTCGTCATAAAAAAAAAAAAATAATGACAGCAAAAATTCTGCAACTGAGCAAATTTCAGTGATTTTGATTTGATTACATTATTGAATAATTTTTACTATAATTATATTATTATTTGTTATAATTTTTTATAATTATTTATTATATTATAATTTTTAATAAAAAATAAATAAATAAAATCATACCCGGGATGCCTATTAGACTCTTGTTTGGATAGATTTCAGTGAGTTATTCCTAAGAATTACAAGCCTACAGTATAAAACGCCAAATTCCCTTGCAAATAATGGTACCGCTTTCAGCACCTAAAATCTGAAAGAATCATACCGCCAGGGAGGTTAAACCATTTTTTAACAAAAACATTTTATAATTTTTTTAAACATTTTTTTAAATGTTTTGATTTTTCTTTTACAATTTGTGTTTTTTCCAAGAATTTTATAAAATTTTACATGGAATTAAAACAATACAGGGTTAGTTATTTTTGTCTCTCCCTGCAGCAGCTAAAAGACGGTGGGAGAGAGAGAAATAATTTTTCAGCTGGTGCAGAGAGTCACATTAGGGCATCCTGTAATTGCCCCTTCATCTGACTGCACTGATTTCCTCTGCTGTTTGGGCCCCCCTGTGAGCCCGGGCCCCCTACAGGAGGACTGGTGGTCGCCCCCAATCAGCGGCCCTGTCTTCTTCTTGCCAATAATATTTGTCTACTAGCATGCAAGAAACAGACACATGTCTTTGACATGCAGGCTCTAATTAACAGCCTAGTTTTACTTTCTCTATGCTTTGTAAGGCCGTGTACACACGATCAGACCGGTCCGATGAAACTGGTCTGCAGACCAGTTTCATCGGACCAATTCGATGGTGTGTACGACCCATCGGACCGTTGTCCGTCGGACCAAAGTTTTTAAACTTGCTTTAAAATCTGTCCGATGGACACCTGTGCGTCGGACAGATTCGATGGTTAGTACACAAAAGCATCGGACCAAAAACCCGCGCATGCTCAGAATCAAGTCGACGCATGCTTGGAAGCATTGAACTTCGTTTTTTCAGCACGTCGTAGTGTTCTACGTCACCGCGTTCTGGTCTGATTGGATGTTTGGTCCGATGGTGTGTACACACATCAGAGCACTTCAGCCTGGTCTGATGAAAACGGTCCGTCGAACCAGTTTCATCGGACCGGTCTGATCATGTGTACGTGGCCTGAGAGACAAGATGGTAGCTCCCATGGGAAAATATCTAGATCTTAGGAACAGACAGAGGCATGGATTTTGTTCAATGATTTTACACCAGTGAATTGTTCTGAAGATGAAAAGCTGCACATGTGCATGGAGTTACAGTGGCCCTCCATTCATTTCTATTGTCACCTGCTGTGCTTTATGTGCAGTGTGCAACGAGCCCATACCACTGCTTTTTAAATAGACCAATGAATATTTAGCTACTTAAGTGTATCAGCCTTTTGCATTACATATTATAGCATGATTAGTATCTGACATTCTTTGTTTTGCTGGAAGAAGAAGGAATTGTGCAAAATGTGTCATGCTGACTATAAAATGAAAACACAAATACACCAGTATCTCACAAAAGTGAGTACACCCCTCATATTTTTGTAAATATTTTATTCTATCTTTTCATGTGACAACACTGAAGAAATTACACTTCGCTACAATATAATTAATGAGTGAACAGCTTGTATAACAGTGTAAATTGCTGTCCCCTCAACACAAAGCCATTAATGTCTAAACCGCGTGCAACAAAAGTGAGCACACCCCTATGTGAAAATGTTAAAATTCGACCCAATTAGCCATTTTCCCTCCCTGGTGTCATGTGACTCGTTAGTGTTACAAGGTTTCAGGTGTAAATGGGGAGCAGGTGTGTTAAATTTGATGTTATTGCTCTCACTCTCTCATAGTGGTCACTGGAACAACATGGCACCTCATGGCAAAGAACTCTCTGAGGATCTGAAAAAAATAATTGTTGCTCTACATAAAGATGGCCTAGGCTATAAGAAGATTGACAATACCCTGTAACTGAGCTGCAGCACGGTGGCCAAGACCATACAGTGGTTTAACAAGAGAGGTTCCACTCAGAACAGGCCTTGCCATGGTCGACCAAAGAAGTTGATCTCACATGCTCAGCCTCATATCCAGAGGTTTTCTTTGGGAAATAGAGACGTATGAGTGTTGCCAGCATTTCTGCAGAGGTTTAAGGGGTAGGGGGTCAGCCTGTCAGTGCTCAGACCATACGCCGCACACTCAATAAAATTGATCTGTATGGCTGTCGTCCCAAAAGGAAGCCTCTTATAAAGATGATGCACAAGAAAGCCTGCAAACAGTTTGCTGAAGACAAGCAGACTAAGAACATGGATTACTGGAACCATGTCCTGTGGTCTGATAAAACCAAGATAAACTTATACAACTTGTACGGAGTACAAAGACAAGTGTGTCTTGCCTACAGTCAAGCATGGTGGTGGGAGTATCATGGTCAGGGGGTGCATGAGTGCTGCCAGCACTGGGGAGCTCCAGTTCATTGAGGGAACCATGAATGCCAACATATATTGTGACATACTGAAGCTGACTATGACCCCTACCTTCAAAAACTGGGCCCCAGGACAGTAATCCAACATAATAACGCCCTCAAACACTCCTCTAAGATGACCACTGCCTTGCTAAGGGTAAAGATGATGGACTGGCCAAGCATGTCTCCAGACCTAAACCCTATTGAGCATCTGTGGGGCATCCTCAAATGGAAGGCGGAGGAGCGCAAGGTCTCTAACATCCACCAGCTCTGTGATGTAATCATTGAGGAGGGGAAGAGGACTCCAATGGAAACATGTGAAGCTCTGGTGAACTCCATGCCCAAGAGGGTTAAGACAGTGCTGAAAAATAATGGTGGCCACACAAAATATTAACACTTTGGGCCCAATAGTGGACATTTTCAATTAGGGGTGTACTCACTTTTGTTGCCATCTGTTTAGAAATTCATGGCTGTGTGTTGTTATTTTGAGGCGACAAACAAATGTACACTGTTATACAAGCTGTACACTAACTACTTTACATTGTAACAAAGTGCAATTTCTTCAGTGTTGTCACATGAAAAGATATAATAAAATATTTACAAAACTGTGAGGGGTGTACTCACTTTTGTGAGATACTGTATATTACATAAGCATTAGCAGTCACTTAAATGTTTGTATTCCCTTTGGCTCAAACTTTTTGTTTTTGTTTTTTACTGTCAAAAAGTTAGAAGTCTTCAGAAAAAAATGTTGTGACAAAAGGATGTTTTGTGGAGGTTTTACAGAAAGCAAGTGCTTCATGGCAGTGGGTGGTGTGTGTTACCAACAGCTGATGCTTTGACAGCTGTTAAGCTTTGCTGTTGGATAAGTCATCATTGTGGTGCAGCTGTGTGCAAACTCACATGTCTTTTACCTACAGCCATTGTTTCTGTATTTTGGATAATCACTACACTATTTTTTTAGGTGGAGCATTACAAATCAGATTAGATTAATTATTCTTTAAATTGGCTCTAAACTAAATTCATAATATCTCATACCAGATTCTTGTGATCTTACAAAAGGTAATGTAATTTCAAAAGTTAAAGTGGTTGTAAAGGATGAAAGTTTTTTATCATTCTATAAATAAAGGTAGAAAAAAAAACTTCTGTGAGCTGCTCCCCTCACAGCCCCCTCCAATACTCACCCGAGCTCCCTCTCGATCAATCGATGTGCACGGGAGCTTTGGCTGTCCCGGGACGCCCTCTACCCATTGGCTAAGACAGCAGCAGCAGCCATTGGCTCCCACTGCTGTCAATCACAGCCAGTAAGTATTAAGAGAGAGCAGGGGCGGTGCAAAGTTTTAATGGATACATAGAGAAAGGCTCGAGAGTAAGCATGCACCAGTGCTGTCAAAGCAAAAGCTTGCTATTGGGGGCACTGGTCAAGGGGGAGGAGCCAAGAGCACTGGCAGGGGACCCGAGAAGAAAAACAAAACCCTGTGCACCGCTCCAGGAAAATCACCTCGCTGCTGCTCTGTAGCCTCTGCACATAGAGGACCTGAGAAAAAGAGAATCAGGGCTGCTCTGTGCAAAACCATTGCACAGAGCAGGTAAGTATGACATGTTTGTTATTTAAAAAAAAAAAGCCAAACCTTTAACCACTTCCCGACCGCCACATGTACATATACGTCGGCAGAATGGCACGTACAGGCAGATGGACTTACCTGTACATCCCTGACTAGACGTGGGTTGGGGGTCCGATCTGGACCCCCCCCTGGTACATGCGGCGGTCCGGTTTGCTGTGGTAGCGATCCGGGATGAGGGGACGGATGTTCGTTTTTGTCCGCCCCCTGCAGATCGCTCCCAGCCAATCCGTTCCCTCCCTCCTCTGCACTTCCTCTGCCTGTATAATGTAAACACAGGCAGAGGAAATTATGTCACCTCTCCTCTCGGAGGTATTTTCAATCTGCCGAGAGGAGAGAAGACATCAGAAGTAAGTTGCACTAACACTACACTGACACCACACACATAGGCACACTTAACCCTTTCAGATCACCCCCCCCCCCCAGCCCCCTGTCACAGTGTCACTAATAGCAGTGATCATATATTTACTGATCACTGCATTTAGTGTCAGTGTGACAGTTAGTGTTAGGTCCAGGGTAGCCCCCTACCCCCCAATAAAGTTTTAACCCCTTGATCACCACCCTAGTTAACCCTTTCACCCCCTATTGCCAGCGTCACTAAGCGATAGTTTTTCTAATCGCTGTATTAGTGTCACTGTTGCCGCTAGGTAGCTAATTTTTTTTTATTGCGATTTTTTTTTTACTAAAGACATGTGGCTGAATACATTTTGGTCTAAATGTTTGACTAAAATTTAGTTTATTCGATTTTTCGTATAACAAAAGTAAAAAATATTGATTTTTTTTCAAAAATGTCGCTTTATTTTTGTTTATAGCGCAAAAAAAAAAAATCACAGAGGCAATCAAATACCATCAAAAGAAAGCTCTATTTGTGGGAAGAAAAGGATGCACATTTTGTTTGGGAGCCACGTCGCACGACCGCGCAATTGTCTGTTAAAGCGACGCAGTGCCGAATTGTAAAAACGCCTCTGGGCATTTAGCAGCATATTGATCCGGGGCTTAAGTGGTTAATACCACTTTAAACTTACTACCAAAACTGCTGAGATTGCACAATCTTGCATCAGCATTACTTATACTATTGCAAACAGTACACTTTAGGACTTTATCCTTTGAATAACATGATGGAGGAACTCTTTAAAGGGGTTGTAAAGCTTTGTGTTTTTTCATCTTAATGCATCCTATCTATGCATTAAGGTGAAAAAACACCTTGCACTCTCTGGCCCCCCCGAGCCCCCTTTTTACTTACCTGAGCCCTAAATCTCTATGGGCACGATCCCATGACGTTCTCTCAATCTCTGAATGGCTCCTCATTGGATAGATTGATAGCAGCACAGACATTGGCTCCCGCTGCTGTCAATCAAGTCCAATGATGTGGCGCGTCACCCCCCCCCTCGAGAGAGAGAGAGAGCTTCCCAGAGGGGGTTCGTTCTTGTGGGGGAGGGGCCACGAGAGCCGTCGTGGAACCCCAGAAGAGGATGGTCGGGGCCACTCTATGCAAAACGAACTGCACATGTTTTTTTTTTTAAATAAAATCTGAACCTTTACTATCACTTTAAACTTGATTGTGAAGTTGCACATTAGTACAATGTAGTCCTTTAAAAGTGACATAAAAAAATGCTACTGCTTAATGACAATTCTGGCCTTGTTCTGTTTATTAACAAAGTCGTCAGGGTATCCTGGATGATATCATTCACCAAAAATTGTCATGACCATATGACGTTAATAATGTAACCCAGGCTTCCCACAGCTGTGTTTCCATTCCATCTGCGTCAGGGAACTGTTTTTTTTTGAGAGGAGTAGAGGTGGGCATCCTCGTCATAGTGGTGGGTCAACGTGCCAGCAGGCTGTCAGGCATCTCGTCATCATGACTGATGCTAGATCTACATTGCTAGACAACGTAACTGACATTTGATTTACATATAGGGACGTTTTTTTATTTATTTTTTGGAGAGAGGTTTTGAATTTTGTTTCCTACAGTGTAGTTGTATGTATTTAGATCATTTAGAATTGGCTTTTTTCGATATTTTTTGCTAATGAGTAACAAGGGAGAGCTCATACTCATTGAAGGAGGGGAGAGTGCCAAATATCTTGGGTTCCTTTATTATAAAGAGGGCATCCAGACTTCAAAAAGCTCACCCCCACAGACTTTCACACTGTCATTTCATAAAGCAGTGGTATTGCTACCTATACAAAAAAAACTATCTAAACATAAACTATACAAACATCAGCTGGGTTAGGGTGGGAGAACAGACCAAATCTGGCCAGTCTGAATATTCATTTGTTTGCAGAACTGTAAGCAAGCTGGGTTTGGGTTGAACTCATGGTCGACCCAAAGCTGAAGCGCATCCCTACTAGTACTGACTCAAAGCTGCCATGCTGACACTCATTGAACATTGTCCATTGTTGTCACCATCAGGAAACTCATCCCAAAAAATACAATGCAGCCCACTGCATGCTCACTTAGGGTATACATTTAATTAAGCTTCATCCAAAAATGGAAATTGCAATGTTTTGTTTTCTAGGGTTTCAAGCTTATTCATCAAGCTTATTTTTAATAGGGAAAAAACTTTAGAGGCCTACATGTGCAAGTTTCCTTGCACGACCATTTGAAATGGCATAACAAATGTACTTGAAAAATCAAATGCAACTCCTTCAAACAGTTTGATCATATGCACATTTTCTATGGCCGGTGCTGAAAGGTCTTTAATGCCTTCAGCTTAGTTGTAATGGCTATGGATAGTTGAACCATGACATTCATTTTAATGCAGACAGGTGTTGTTGGGGCACAACGTTCCCTGATGCATGGACATTACAAGGGTATATATTATGCATGTGTATCATGTTTTAAAAGGACAGCATTAAAGTTGCATATGGTCTTACAGTGAAATAGAAAATCAATTTTGATATTGTTTTCCCCATTGACAGATTTTTCTGAATAGTATCTTAACTTTTAACTTCCAGCCAGGTATTCAAATAACACATCTATAAATATGGAATGATTTGCACAACTCAATAAAAGCTGTTAAAATGTAAATCCTTAACAACTGGTAAGGCATGAAAAGCTAAGTTAGAAAATATCATATCCAATTCTCGAAAGGCACACCAGCTGCTGAGTTTCTACAACTAAAACCTACATTTTCAGTAAATGGTAAAAAAAAAGCAAACTTTGAGCTACTGGAATAGCCCTTATTTTACTGAAACAAAATCACTAATAATAAGGAAATACAATTGTATCCTTCCCTTCAATGATCAGAAATGTTTAGCCCTTTTACACATGCTTTAGTTTATTGCAGTGCATTGTAGTAGCTTATTGAATGGGACTTTCAAGGTGTAACTTCTCAACAACATTCGCACAACAAGAAAATTTGTTAAAATAAGTTTCCTTATTGGCACAAATTGGCAAAGCAACCCAATAGTTCAAAATTTCATGTATATATATATATATATATATATATATATATATATATACAGTGCGGAAAATAAGTATTTGAACACCCTGCTATTTTGCAAGTTCTCCCACTTGGAAATCATGGAGGGGTCTGAAATTGTCATCGTAGGTGCATGTCCACTGTGAGAGACATAATCAAAAAAAAAAATCCAGAAATCACAATTTATGAATTTTTAACTATTTATTTGTATGATACAGCTGCAAAGAAGTATTTGAACACCTGTCTATCAGCTAGAATTCTGACCCTCAAAGACCTGTTAGTCTGCCTTTAAAATGTCCACCTCCACTCCATTTATTATCCTAAATTAGATGCACCTGGTTGAGGTCATTAGCTGCATAAAGACACCTGTCCACCCCATACAATCAGTAAGAATCCAACTACTAACATGGCCAAGACCAAAGAGCTGTCCAAAGACACTAGAGACAAAATTGTACACCTCCACAAGGCTGGAAAGGGCTACGGGGAAATTGCCAAGCAGCTTGGTGAAAAAAGGTCCACTGTTGGAGCAATCATTAGAAAATGGAAAAAGCTAAACATGACTGTCAATCTCCCTCGGACTGGGGCTCCATGCAAAACCCCTGCTATATAAGGTGTACGCAATGTTAAGTATGGACGTCGGGACAGCGTCGAATTTTCCGTCGTTTATGTTCTTTTGCGTAAAACGTTAGCGAATAGGGCTTTGCGTAAGTTACGTTCACGTCGAAACCAATGAGTATTTGCGGTGTAATTTTGAGCATGCGCACTGGGATACGTCCATGGACAGCGCATGCGCCATTTGTTAGAAACGTCTTTTACGTGGGGTCATGGTTGATTACCATACAACACGCCCACTCCAAGCCTAATTTGAATAACGTGGGCTTACGCCGGCCAATTTACGCTACGCCGACGTAACTTAGGATGCAAGTGCTTTGTGAATACAGCACTTGCCTCTCTAAGTTGCGGCGGCGTAGCTTAAAGAGGATACGCTATGCCCGCACGAAGATACGCCTCTGTAAGTGAATTTACCCCAAATGTATTTTGTCTTAATTCCACAGTTTCTTAGCTGATACACCTTCAAGTTAGCGTTAAAGAATTTCAACAATACAATCTTCACTCTAAAGTTAAAGTGCTTCTAAAGCCCCAGGGTTTTTCACTTTAGCCCAGGTTCACACTGGGCTGCGGGAGTGAAGCTGGGCGAGTTCAACTGCACTCGTCTGGCTTCACTCCCACTTGTCAGTCCCGATTTCGACCGCGATTACAGAGACATCTGGGCAGGTTTCTGCTTAGATGTCAATGTAAATTGCGGGGCTGAAATCACAAAAAAGTAGTACAGAAACAACTTTTTTAAATCGGTGCAGAGTCGCAGATGCAGTATCGCACCGATTAGGACAGTGCCATTGCCGGCAAATGCCACCAATTTGACATGCAATTTGACATGTCAAATCGCACCAGTGTGAACCAGGGCTCAATGTTTTCTATGCATTAAGGTGAAAAACCTCTTGTGATGCAGCTCTCCCCCAGACCCCCCTTCTTTTTACCTGAGCCCGATCCAAGCCAGTGATGCGCACAAGCGCAGCAGCTCCAGCCGCTGTCTCTCTCCTCATTGGACAGATTGATAGCAGCGGGAGCCATTGGCTCCCACTGCTGTCAATCAAATACTATGACACGGGAACAGGGGTGGGATTGAGTCCTGCTGTCTGTGTCAATGGATGCAGCAGTAGGACTCGGCAGTGAGACCGCACAGGTGCCCCCAGGAAAAAAGGAGGGGCCTGAAGCTCCAGCAGGGACCCCAGAAGAGGAGGATTGGGGCTGCTATGTGAAAAACAATTGCACAGAGCAGGTAAGTATAGGCTTGTTTTATAAAAATAAAAAATAAATCGAAGGTTTACAACCACTTTAAGTTTTAGTTTTCTAGGCTAAAATTTATTTTAGAAGTTCCATTGAGCATCGTGACTTTAATATCTATATCTTCTTTTATATTCTTGCTTAAAGTTGAACTCTGGACACAAAAGCTTTCATTTAACCCTTTCAGTTCCAGAGCTGTTGGGCACACATTGAATATATTTATAATTTTCAGGCCTGAAAATTACTTGAAACCCCCAAATATTATGTATTTTCTGAAAGTTGAGACTATTAAGAAAAAAAGAGTGGTAGTTATTTTTTTTTTATGTCACATAATATTTACGCAAGGGTTTAAAATTGCAAATTTTCAGTAAAAATGACACTAGAATAACACACTCTGCAGAGATATATAGAAACAGAAAAGTGATGGCAGAAAATAGCCTGAGTAGTCCATCGAGTCTGCCCATTTAATTAATTATTTATTTATTTTAATTATTTATTTTCATATATATATATATATATATATGGCAAAATCCTCCCGTAACATATTAGCTATAGAAATGTCATACCAAGTCTTATTTAGATGGTACCTTATCCTAACTAGAGTTGCTGCCTTCACTGTCCGACACCCTCCGGGATGGTCAGGAAGGCACTAGGCCACATATTTGGTAGGCCTACCCAAAAATACGCAGGTTATGGATCAGCACATGCAACTTAATCAATACTGTTTTGGGCAGTAAAGATCCAGTTGAAGCACTGTTAAATAAATCCCTTGAGGAAGTTTCACGCTCAAATGCTAAATTTTTCTATATTTTTGCTGCCGCAAAGCAGATGATAGCTTGCTTGTGGTGGTCTCCAGTGCTAAACTTTTCTGAAGTATTTTCTGAAGTCCGATCTCGGCTGAACAGAACTATCATAAATCCGAAATTAACAGCCATCTCCTCGGACACCTATAAGAGGTTCTCAAAAATATGTACACCTTGGACCCTCTTTACCGACTTAATTTGTATGTCCTAAATTCTTAATCACTTGTGATTCCTCAGAGACCCATGGGGGGAAGGGATTCCATTCCCCTAACCCTCTTTTACCTTCCCTTACTGTACCACACACCCCCTCCTCCCCTTTCTTCGCTCGTTCTTTGCTTTTTTTCTTCATTCTTTCGATTTTAATAAATATATTATATATTCTTATATTTCTACCATTTTACCCATCTGCCTTTTTTATAACTCAATAACTTTTTTTTTTTTCTCACTGAGCTGGTTTCTCCTATGGTACATGTTACTTATCTTTAGGAACTATCAATCTTTTTTTTTGTCTTTTCTTTTTCATTGACAATATTATGGGTTTATATAAACTCTCTGCTATGTAGTCAACATAATTACCTCCTGTTTAGCTTATATGTGGCCCATGTTGACAGTTTTTGTACTTCATCCTGTAAAGATATGTAACAGGACCAATTCCCAGCTTCTTTCTATTGAATTGCTTAAGGGCCGGTTCACACAGGGTCAACCCGACTTACAGTGCGACTTTGCAAAGCAAATTCAGTGCGACTTCAGCGTGACTTGGAGCAACTTACAACCCGACTTAAAGTTGCCTCCAGGGCAGGCGACTTTGGCTGTGGCCAATCACAGAATAATCAGCTCTGTGGGAGGGAGGGGTTTGCCTGAGTAAACTATTTTCTCTTCCTGTAAAGTTGCTTTAGTTAAGACGGGATCCGACTTTGGAGTCAACTTCCATTAAAATCTATGGGTACAAGTTGCCTACAAGTCGTCTTGAAGTAGTACAGGAATCTTTTTTGAAGTCAGAGCAACTTCAGTAGTGTATATTAAGATGGCTCTTATTCACTTCAATTGAATTACTCATGTCGTCTGACTTGGGGCGACACAAGTCGGATCCCAAGTCGTGGTAGTGTAAACCGGCACTAAAGGAAAACACAGTAGAGTTAATTTTAGGGCACACAAACACAATCAATTACCAACGTGTTTGGTAAGATTTAAAAGATGATGTTGCGCCAATTAAATAGATACCCAACATGTAAAGCTTTAAAACTGTACACACCCCATTCCTCATTCTGGTACAGCATTTTTTCCATGTTACCAATTGTTTTATGTACAATGCTTTTATGTGTAATGTATAAAACCTTTCAATAAAAAGTTATTTGATAAAAACTATGCATTCACCCATAAAACGAGAGACCAAAGGTCCCCTATGTGTTATAATACCTGTGTAAGAGGTTCTCTTTACTGAGACATTAGGAGTATAATACTGTAGACCCCTGATGTGTCATCTGTCTTAAATTGAAGCCAGTGGAGTGCAGATTGTGCTCCATAAGCTTCTTCTCTGGTCACAGTGGTCTGCAGGCTCAATGAAAAAATTAATAAACAGATTCCTCCATCAATGCTACAGAGCACAGTTGGACACATCTCCTATTGGTTTTTGACAGAGCACTGGGCAAGCAGTCAAAATACCTAATTAACACCTTTATCTTATTGGATTCAACAATTTTCTGCCTGACTCCCTTGATTTTTCAATTAAATGGTTTGTTTTTTATTTTCTAAATAGGTTCCTTTAAGCTAGTGCATTGTTGGTTCACTTACCTTTTCCTTCGATTTCCCTAAATGTTTATTTTCTTTGTCTGAATTTCTCACTTCCTGTTTCTCCTCAATAAACTTCACACCATCACCTGAGTGGTGTTTAATCAGCCAGAACAGCTTACTGAGGAGAAACAGGAAGTGAGAAATTCGTACAAAAAAACTAACATTTAGAAAGGGAAATCGAAGGAAAAGATACGTCAACCAACAATGCACTAGCTTAAAGAAACCTATTTAGAAAATAAAAAACAAACCTTTACAACCCCTTTAAGGGATGTCGGGAGGGAGGTAGCCAACAGGACCACCCACTGATCAAATTGAATCTGTTTCCTCAGTGTACGGCCAGCTTAGTAAAAGAGAGAAAGCCCACATTTTTAAGTTTTCACTAGACCAGGAATAGTGCTGGAATTTTACAATAGGGGCACTTGTTCTGGTGACAACTATCTAAGAGGGGAATTCCCTCACTTTGGTGTGTTTACAGGACAGAAAGTAAAGGGAAATCTCTCCAATGGGACACAGATAGAAGACATTTTTTTGTTGATATACTTAATAATATATTATTTATATTCTTTATAGTCTGGGGACAGTCATATATTTACATTCATGTTTTCTATGCAGTGGAATCACATTTACAGCACTTTGTGAACTCTTGCACTATGTGATATACATATATTGCTTATAGGATCTAAATCCTCTTTAGATCGATGAGATTATGATGCCCAGATGTATTGAAATTCCCAGACTTTGTCAGCATTGCTGCCTGTCTGTTTGGTTATTTGATACAAATACCAATATTTAACTGCTGTTGTTGGTGGGTGTCAAATAAAATGGCTTAGCCTTAAACTCACCAACTGGTGTTAAACACTTGGAAACCCTTTAAAGCAAATATTCAGTGTAATCCGAATGAGATGAAACTTGAAGCATGGAAGGTTATGCGTACGGAATGACTTATGCAGTTATATAATGGAATCTGGACCATTACTGGGAGAAAGGAATTTAGAACTTTATTTTGGTAAGGGAGCAAAGTTCTTTATAGGTCACCAGTGTCTGTTCTGTACTAGCATGCCAGACTGTTGTCTGTTTAGATCAATAAATCGTTTTAAACCTATAGCATTATTTGCCATGTCTTTTTCGTGCTGATGTATATCAAATTAGGATGTCTCTGTGGGGAATAAAATAGTTTTTTACTCACTGTGGAACTTAAGGGGTTAATCCTCTGCTTTGTGTAAAAAGGTTGTTTGATCCTGTATGCACAGATCCTCCCCCTTTTTGTCCCCAAAACATGTCTGGATAAGACAGAATTAGTGGAGTCAGTTTGCACATGCTTAGTTTGGTGTTTATTGCTAGAGAGGTTTTTTTGTCTTAGGAGAGTGCATGTGATCAGCACAGGGCCAATCGGCACTGTCCAGGCTCAGGGGCCTTGTATCCTGATAGGACAGCCAGTGCAGTATGAAAACTCTTACAAGCTTTAACCAGGCACTGATATAAGTCACAAGACTGTTATAAACAGCTGATTAGAAAAGGTATTTGGTAGTTCATATTTACTAAAATAATTGCATTACCATGTTCTGTGTACTGTGGGAGACCAAATATAGTAAATGCAGAGTCCTGGGTTTAGTAACACTTTAAGTTATCTATCATGACTTAGATTTCTGACTAAAGTTTCACTCTAAATGGTCAGAATATACATTCTGTAGAATAATCCCAGCTAGAATAATCCCAGCATAAACATGCAAAGTATGTCATTTTATTTCTGGGGTACAAAAATGACTGTCTGGGGAAAAGTATCATGGACGATACCATGAAGATAAGCAGGTTGAAGCACTTTTGACATTGTTAGTACTGGGTCTGATATTTTTCATATAGAATTTAAGATAAATTAAGGGTACTTTTACACAGGCTGTCTATAAATTTGGCTACCCAAGCTTATGGCCCACATGGCATGATGTCGGTTGTTGGTGCTGGATTGCATAGGGATATTTTGGAATGCACAAAAAAGATTTGCTTTACACATATTGAGGTATTTACGTTAGCTTATGAAACAGATGGTGCAGCGCTAAAGTCCAGTCCACATATCAATAAGCAAACACCCTCTGTGTGGTCTTCAGTTGTGATATATGAATAAAAACATGCGGGTAACCCGTAAATATCTGTGACACCCCCACCAATGCTGAAAGATGGGCGCTCACCTCACCAAAGGAACCCTTTAATTATAGAGGGTCAATTCCAACTTCCCTTTCGGGCGCTATTGGATAGAACAAGACAAATCCTGACTAATTCGGATGCAGTAGGGCAGGGGTGTCAAACTCAATTTCATCGTGGGCCACATCAGCATTATGGTTGCCCCCAAAAGGGCCGGTTGTATCTGTAAGATTAGATGTTCAGCGCATTCCCTCCCCTTACATTAGATGTCAAGAGCCACCCCACCATCAGAAGTTGAGTCCCCCACCCTTCCTTACATCACAGTGTAGTCCCCTTTCCTTATGCTGCTTCTGGGAAGAAGCTGGATGCATTGCTTGAAAGCATAAAGTAAGGGTTTGGAGGAAAACTGGAGAGATGCAAGGGCCGCATGAAATGGTCTGGAGGGCCGCATTCGGCCCGCGGGCCTTGTGTTTGCCACCTCTGCAGTAGGGGAATGCAGTTCAGATGCGTAGGTAACTCGAGGTGACAAATGGATCATGTAATCATAAAGAATAGAACTCTCCACAATAGAAGGTTTTAATGATAAAAGATAAAAGTAAGCTTACAAACATGGCACTAATCCAGTGCCAGATTGAACACCATGTATGTAAACAAAGTTGCATGACGTAACAACGCTTCCTTCCGTACGTTTTCTTTTATCTTTCATCTTTTATCATTAAAACCTTTTATTGCGGAGAGCACTATGTTCTATTATTTATGATTACATGATCCATGTGTCACCTTGAGTTACTTACGCATCTGAACTGCTGTTCCCCACTGCATCCGTATTGGTCAGGATTCGTCTTGTACTATTCAATAGTGCCCAAAAGGGAAGGTGTAATTGACCCTCTATAATTAAAGGGTCCCTTTGGTGAGGTGAGAGGCCATCTTTCAGCATTGGTGGAGGTGTCTCAGATATTCACAGAGTTACCCGCATGTTTTTATTCATATATCACAAATGAAGACCACACAGAGGGTGTTTGCTTAATGGTATGTGGTATACTGAACTTTAGCGCTGCACCATCTGTTTTATACTTTTACCTGAGGGATTTTTGATTATTGACCCTGGTGTTTAGCTGTTACCAACAGGGTCTATTCTTGTCTATTTGCGCTCATTTGCTTTGCTTACAGTTTACGTTAGCTGCATTTAAAAATACATTTGAGTTTTAATAGATATGTAACTAGATAGAAATTGTCTGTCCTGTTTTAAGAAGAAAATTGCAAATGTATAATTTTTTTTATTATGCCTGCTTCTTGGTTTTCCATGCACCACTGGAAGAAAAAACAAAACAATTTGAACCTCTTAAGGAATTAAGTCTGTTTGTCATAATGGCTGTTGGCTGTAAACACTTACCAATCATTACTTATAGTGCAGTTCTCTCTATCCATTATGAACCATATTATCAGAATGCCTAGAAGAAAGCCTTACATGTGGCTGAGGGGTCTAGATTTCTCAATTATATTGCAGGCACTTCTGCAGGTAACTGCAATTCATAAAATGATATTATGTACAATTACTAGTGATATTCATCTTCAAAATGACCCTGTCATGATTAAAGAAAATCCTAAAGAAAGGTGCCCTGCAATAGAAGAACCTCTCACCTGTTCAATGGTCCATGTCTGATACCTTCCCTCTGTAAGCCTCGTACACACACTCAGTTTTCGCGGCAAGAACCAGCAAGAAAACTGGTGTTGAGTAAACCAAGCGTGTGTACGAGGCTTTCAGGTTTCTCATCTGGAAATCTGCCCAGAATTTCGACGAGAAAAATAGAGATCCTGCTCTCTATTTTCTCATCGAGATTCTTGTCAGCCTGTTTCCCGACGAAAAAACCTGAGCGTCTGTATACTTACCTGTCGCCGTGGAATGACTTTGACGCATGCCCGGTAGCTTCCACAACATAGGTAGAGTGAAGCAAGATGGCGGCGACGGCTTTGAATGTGACGAGCGCATGCTCGTCATACGCAATGATGTCACCGCGTTCTCGCCTTTCAAAAGAACCGCAGTTCTTTTGAAATGAGTGTGTGTACACTCGGACATGTTTTTTTTTTTTATCACGAGATTCTTGCCCATGTGTACGAGGCTTGACGCTGGAATCTTCATCAGTATTTCAGCATTCAATATTTCTTGAGTGTTGGAAACCTGTGTACTACACCGCAAGCTATGGTTCAATCCTCCAATCCATACATTACTAGAAGACTCAGCAGCGATGAAGGGTTCAGAGGATTGAACTATGGGGCGTTGCATGGGATACAGGCATGCAGCACGATCGGCGATGGTAGGAGACACAGGCCACCAGAGTGCCAAGCTCTTCTATTACAGGATTCTTCCTTTAGGAATTTATTTTGCCCTGTCGAAGTTGCATTAAGGTAGTTCTCATTTAATAATAAATTCCTCAAACCAAAATTTACTGACAGATTATATATGAACCAATAGCTCAGGGAAACCTTTTATGTGCTACAGTGGCTGACGTTCTTTGTGAATTTTTTAGATGACAAATACTTGCCATGAACATACATAATGTAATACAGTACAACTAACCAATCCCCAGAGAACACAGAATGAAATTATTATAAGAACGAGTGTGGTGTGCCAACATTCTAACGTCTTACTTGTAAAGTGATTGGACCACGATATCATGTGATATGATGTAAAGGTCTTGTTTGATAGACAGTGTACCTATGTGTGCTGCATTTTCTAACGCGTTAGGCTGATAGGTTAATTTATTAGCTGCAGATGTACAGTATTCATTTGCAAGGCAGCTAATCCCAAGTTAGTGCTGAAGCATAAAATACTATAACACACTGTGACAAGCTGTGGTAGTACAAGATGTTTTTTCACTGGGTGGCCAGTTTAATATATTGTGCCCAGGAAGAGACTGTGCTCTGCTATTCCATTTACGTCATCAAAAATGTTTATAAAAAAAAAAAGCTACACAAAAAAATAAAAAAAAATATCGGTTTTCAGGTCCTTTACCTGCAATTTTTTAGATTGGAGATACGGTCTCTTTGAAGGACACATTTTTTGTCTTTCCCTTCAAGTGGCAGCCATCTACATAAATAATTACCATCAGAACAGTCATATTCTGGAGAATTTAAAAAAAAGTCCTGGTTGCGGCTAGGAATGAAAGGGTTGAGCAGCATGCTGTAGGGTTTGGATGTGGGTGGGAATTGTTTCTGCAAATGTTGTACATCGCTGGGAAGGGTGCTTAGTAAAAGTTGCCTTTAAACTTTAGTATGTGCTACCATTCAAGATTGATGGGTGATTTTTCATGATTAGTTGGTATAAAATAGAGTAAATAAATGCCCATTAATCTCATAAGTTAATGGCTAATTTACACAGTGACATGACATGACTGCATCTAATGCTGCGTACACATGACCGGTTTTAATGTCATGTAAAAAACAAAGGCCCAGATTCACGTACATCTGCGCATTATTGGACCGGCGTAGCGCACCGCCTTTACGTTAGACGTGCGCAATTTTGCCGCGTAATCACCCTATTCTCGTAGCTTTTGCGCAGGAAATTGCGCATACGTAACGTTTTTCCAGAGGCGTAAGGAGGAGTAATACAAATTGGGAGGGACGTGGGCGTAATACATTGAAATGAGCCGTGACCCCATGCAAATGAAGGGCCGGCCAGCTCGCGCATGCGCGCTTGAACGAGACCATGTCAGCTCCGATGTGCGCATGCTCACAACTCGGGAGCGGCGCAATCAGTGAAATTGGAAATGGACTAGGGCAACGTTGTGAACTACGCAAACAGCATAAATAGACACACACAAACGCACTTCCTTTGCAAAAGTACATCCCTTTGTCCCTTCCCATTTAACAAAGTGCTTTTGTTCTTGTTGTTCGTTGCGGTGTGTTTTGTAGTTGTCAGATTAGTGTTCTGTGTGATCAAGTGGTTGTTGTTAGATTTTTGAAAGTGGTTTTTGATAAGTGTTCTTTTTGTTTCTTTTCCTGCTGTATATATTTTTTTTTTTTTGGGGACTGTTTCTTGGTGAGTAGTTTTCTCTCTCTGTGTGTGTTTTTTTGTGATTGGTTGTGCTTGTTTGTGTGCGTGAATTTTGTTGACTGGGACTGTTTTTTTTTGGAAGGATGACTGAGAGAAAACGAAAGCTGAATTTTACAGTTGTGGAAAAACAGATTCTTGCCCGGGCCATTAGCGAGTATGGGCGTTACCTCCACGGCCCAGAGAGTGCCAACACCACCCCGGCCAGGAGGAGGGAGATTTTAGATAGGATCACTGACCAGGTGAATTCTGCGGGGCAGGGGGAGACACGGACCAGGTCTGGGATTGACAAAAAAATCAATGACCTCCGGCGTCTAGTCAAAAAGAAGTTGGCCAGAATGCATGCCCATGCCAGGGACACAGGAGGGGGCCCACCATGCCGTATTAGCCTGACAGCGGAGGAGCGTGCGGTGGCCCTGACCTTTCATCGGCATGAAGTTGAGGGCCTGCCCGGCTTTGACTCCAGTCCCCAGCCCGTGGTGCCAGGTAAGTTGTTTTCTTTTTTAATATCAGGTGTGTAGCATGTGTGGGGGAGGGGGTGAAAGGGAATATGTGGCAAGTGTGTGGATCCTCCAACCTGTGAATGTTTTGTGTCATCCACAGATGTGCAGGAGGGTGCAGGGCCATCTGGCCTGACCGCACCAACCCCAGGACAGCAGCCTAATGAGGCCCCCCCAACAAGGCCGGAGTCCGGAGGAGGTTCAAGAGGAGGAGGACAATCATGAGGAGCAGGACAATCATGAGGAGGAGGAGAATCATGAGGAGGAGGAGTCCATGTCAGGCACTGGACGTTTGGGTTTTGAGGACTCCTCCCCTCTGGCTGCCAGCAGGCAGGCCTCCCTAAGGGGGAGCCCCCCCCTCCTCCCCCAACATGGCTCCCCTCACAAGGGCCTCCCCTTCTCCCCGGCCACAAGCATCAGCTGGAGGCAGGATGTCATCCCAGACCACCAGGGGGTTGGCCGATCTCCTGCCCGCCACCCTGAGAAGGGACCAGTTCCTCCAGACCCGCCATCTGGGACAGGTCAGCCAGACATTGGTGCGGATGGAGGAGAGCCTGTCCTCCATCAAGGATACGCTGGGGAACCTGGACTCCCACTCCCGGGCTTTCACAACCTGCCTAAATGAACTGCAGACGACATCAGCAGGCGTTGGGCAGGATGTGAGGGCCCTTACCCTGGCTATCCAGGCCAACACGGCAACAGTTGGTTCTGCCCTGGACAGAATTGCCGTGGCCTTGGAGGGCAGGCCACCAGGTGGGCAGAGATCAGGGGCTGATCCTCCTTCCCCGGTTTTACCCCTTCCCCATGAGTCTCCCCTGAGAAGCCGGGGCCGTGGCCGGGGGCGCCCCAGGCATGGCTCACGCAGAGGGCAGTAATTTGTTTTTCCCCCAATTTTTTTTTTTTTCTAATTTTATTTTTTTCTTTTTTTTTTTTGCTGGAAATTTTTTGCATTTGCAGGTCATTTTTTTTTGGGTTGTGAATGCTGTGTGAATGTGGGGGTGACATTCCTGCCGGAAAAGGGGTGTCACCCTCAATTTTGGTGGAGAAGGGTTCCCCAGGACCAGGGAGAAGTGATCCCCAGGTCCGTGTGAATGGTGTATAAATGTACAGTGACATAATTGGAGCCTTGGCGTGGCGTTGCTGCTCACAAGTCCAGCATGGTGGACTGGTGCCAATCCAATTTGATGTGGGGTGTGTGTGCTAGGGACCACAGTGGTTGCGTATCTCGTTCTGGGGATGCCGCGCAACGAAACGCACGCGCACATTTAGACTTACGCACGCACATCTCCTGTTGCGCAGGCGTAATCGCTCTGTGAATCTGGGCCAAAGTTTTTCTCGACATGATTCTTGTCAAGCCTGCCTTGCATACAAACGATCGTGAAAAATAAAATGCTCGAGCAACGACAGCACTATAAAGGAGAAGTTACATTCGAATGGCGCCATCCTTTGGGCTGATTATGCAAATTTCCCTTCTCATAACTTGCTTCTGAGCATGCGCATTTTCCCCCTGACTTTAAAGCCTACACACGACTGCTTTTCACGACATGAAAAATGACAAGAAAAAATAGAGCATGTTCTAAATTTTTAATGCCCATTTTTCACGTCAAGAAAAATGCTCTGGAGCCTACACGCGATAATTTTTAATGACCAATTTAAAAAATTGCATTTTTCTCGTCATCAAGAGTAGCGTCTTTGAGCTTTTTTCTGGCATTTTGTGGCGCAATTTCTGCACATTTTTACGCACGACTTGCACATTTTTATACTTGCACTGCACTTGCAAAGGGATCCACTCCATGACATTCTTACCACAGAACCAGAGGCCCAGATTCACGTACATCTGCGCATTATTGGACCGGCGTAGCGCACCGCCTTTACGTTAGACTTGCGCAATTTTGCCGCGTAATCACCCTATTCTCGTAGCTTTTGCGCAGGAAATTGCGCATACGTAACGTTTTTCCAGAGGCGTAAGGAGGAGTAATACAAATGGGGAAGGACGTGGGCGTGTAACATTGAAATGAGCCGTGACCCCATGCAAATGAAGGGCCGGCCAGCTCGCGCATGCGCGCTTGAACGAGACCATGTCAGCTCCGATGTGCGCATGCTCACAACTCGGGAGCGGCGCAATAAGTGAAATTGGAAATGGACTAGGGCAACGTTGTGAACTACGCAAACAGCATAAATAAACACACACAAACGCACTTCCTTTGCAAAAGTACATCCCTTTGTCCCTTCCCATTTAACAAAGTGCTTTTGTTCTTGTTGTTCGTTGCGGTGTGTTTTGTAGTTGTCAGATTAGTGTTCTGTGTGATCAAGTGGTTGTTAGTAGATTCTTGAAAGTGGTTTTTGATAAGTGTTTGAGAGACTGTTTGTTTGATTGATATATTTATTTTTGTTTCTTTTCCTGCTGTATTTTTTTTTTTTTTTGGAAATTTTTTGATTTTGCAGGTCATTTTTTTTTTTTTTTTTGGGTTGAATGAATGAATGAATGAAAACTTGTATAGCGCGGCACATGCGAACTGAATCGCCTCTGGGCGCTTGTTGTTCCTGTCTCCTTTGATATCAAAAGAGAAAAGTCTTGACCTTTTTCCTAAATGCTAGGTGGTTCTCCTCCAACCGAATGCTGGTTGGTAAAGCGTTCCATAGTCTTGGACCTTGGACCGCGAATCTTCTTTCTCCTTTGGACTTGAAGTTGGCTTTCGGAACCTGGAGCAGGTTCTGATTCGTGGATCGCAGAGCGCGATTGGGATTATGCGTTTTTATTTTTTCGCATAAATAAAGGGGGGCATTCCCATGGACACATCTATGCGTAAGACAGAGAGCTTTGAAAGCAATTCTGTCTTTGACTGGCAGCCAATGAAGGGCTCTCAGTGAAGGTGAGATGGATTCCCAGGGTTTTTTCCCAGTCACAAGTCTGGCGGCCGTATTCTGAACGACTTGCAGACGAGCGATTTGGTACTTGGGGAGGCCGAGGTAAAGGGCATTTGCATAATCCAGTCTGGAGTTAACAATAGCTCCTACCACGACCGCTAAATCTTCTTTAGGGATGAACGGAGTGAGTCTGCGTAGTAGGCGTAGTAGATGGTGAGATCCACTGACTACTGACCCTATTTGTGCGTCCATTGTCATAAAGGAGTCAAAAATGACCCCTAGGCTTTTGACTTTGGCGCTAGGGGTGATGAACTTGCCCAGAATGGGCGAGGGGGTCCACGCTGTTGAAGGTTGATTCCTACGCTTGGCGTGAAACAGGAGAAGTTCTGTTTTCGCTCCATTGAGTTTAAGATGACTCTTTGTCATCCAATCCTCTATCAAGAAGAGGCAAGTCTCTAGATTGAGATGGTGATCCTGTCTATTGCAGATGCGGAAATACAATTGTGTGTCGTCTGCGTATGAGTGATAGAGCAGTTTTTTGCTGCTGATAATCTCAAAAAGAGGACGAAGATAGATGTTAAACAGCACTGGTGACAGAGGCGATCCTTGAGGGACTCCGCATGTTACTGTGCGTTTTTCTGACGTAAAAGGTCCTAACTTTACTGTTTGCGATCGGTTTTCCAGAAAAGAGGAGAACCAAGATAAATCGCCTTCTGCGACTCTGGCTACTTCAGCAAGCCGAGTCAGTAACAGTTTGTGGTCTACAGTGTCAAAAGCTGCACTTAGGTCCAACAGAACTAGAAGACAAGATTCTCCTTCGTCTGCGGCCTTGAGAACATCGTCCCATACTTTCAGCAATGCTGTTTCCGTCCCGTGTCCGGGGCGGAAGCCTGATTGTAATGGGTCAAGTAGCTTGTAGGTATCTAGATGCTGTTGCAGCTGTTGTACCACTACTTTCTCCATTATCTTGGAAAGTACGTTGAGGGTTGTTATGGGACGGCGGTGGAGTGGGTTCTTGGGGTCCAGGGAGGGTTTCTTCAGGATGGGTTGGATTATACCCTCTTTCAACTGTGTGGGCACTTTGCCCTCCAGAAAAGACTGGTTGATAAACTGCGTGATGGGAGGAGCCAGGATGTCGGCGCATTCCTTCAGCAGTTTTGTGGGGATAATGTCATTCGGCGCTGTGCTATTTCGCAGAGTACAAATGACATTCTTAGTGGTCTCGATGGAGATGGGTTCTAGGGTAAACTTACCTGATATAGGAGAATTACTATGGGTGCTGTGTGAGAGGCTGCAGGGGGGGCTGAGGGGGGAATTGTTTTGCTGAATGCTTTCACGGATTGCCTCGATTTTATTAATGAAGTAATCCGATAGTTCATTGCAAAATTCTTGTGTATCCGAACTGGGGGCTTTGATGCATTCTGGATCCATGGTCTGGGTGACCATCTTGAAGAGTTCGCGGGGACGGTTAATGGCACCGTTGATAGCCTCCGAAAAATAATTTTTCTTGGCTTGGAAAATTCCTTTGTGGTATTTTCTTGTCGCTGCCTTGTAGATGGATAGGTTTAGGTCTGAGGAACATCTTTTCCAGGCAGATTCTGCCCTTCTGCGTTCTTGCTTCAGTAACGACAGCTGGTTGTTAAACCAACTGCGGTTGTTTTTCCGGATGCGGGTACTTCGTTTCGGCGCTACCAAGTCAGCTGACTGTAGCATAGCCGAGTTAATGGCTTCCAGAGTTTCAACGGCCGTTTGATGCGGCTGAGTTGTTTCTATTTTTTTCCTTAAAGTCGTTTTGAAGAGTTCCGAGTGGAGCTTCTTCTGACATCTAGTCCAGTGTGTTGTCACTGGATTTGATGTTTTTGTTGCGGGGGGGATGGTGGAAATACTGAATATAATTGCATGGTGGTCTGTCCATGGCAACTTTTCATTTTCCCAAATCTTTATTTCCAGAGTTTGTCTGAAAATAAGATCAAGTGTGTGACCTGAAGTATGTGTGGGCCCACATACTAGTTGCTGCAATCCTAATCCTTCCAGGTGGTCAATACAGGCGTCGGCAATGGGGTCTAGTGAGGAGTTGGCCCAGAGATTGAAATCCCCGAGCAGCAAAAGATGTTTGCTGTTAAGGGTATAAGTGGAGAAAAAATCTGTCCATGATGATAGCAGCTGCGATTTTGGGCCTGGCGGCCTATAGCAGAGCAGAATGTGGATGGTCTCCTTTGTGTTTGCTTGCAGTTGCAGAGTAAGGGTTTCCATGAATGGAAGAGGGTTTTGGCGGACTGGTTTGGTGATCGTAAGATGAGTCTTGTGGATCACCGCCAGGCCGCCTCCTCTTTGCCCTATTCTGTTTTCCGTTATAATACGGTAATTTTCTGGCACCAATTCACCTAGAATGGTGTTACAGTCGGCTGTGAGCCAGCTCTCTGTAATAAAAAGGCAGTCTAGATCCTTTTGTTGAATAAAGTCGCGGATTTCTAGTCGGTGTTTTACTGCCGATCTTGTGTTGATCAGAGCACATGATATGTGCTTGGGTTGGGGTAAATGGCTGAAATGTCTGACCGTCGATCTATGATCGATTCTCAATAGTCGCTCAGTTCTTAGGGCCTTTTTGGTGATGGCTGGAAGTATTGCGGCGCATTGCCTCAAACTCCAAATGGTATCGGCAGAATATTGCCGACTTACCATGATCGCCACTACACCGGGGAGGGGGGGGGGGGTTTGGGGCAGTGGGGAGAGGAAATTACTGGCTCCTCTCTCCTGGCTTGGTCCAGAGGAAGGCAAAAAACCCTTTCAGAGCTCGGCCAATATGCTCCGGTAGGGAAAAAATTCCTTCCTGACCCCTGTAAGAGGCGATCGGTTGACCCCTGGATCAAGCTACTGTGAGTTGGGACGACGAGGGGGCTAGGGCTGAGAGGGAGAAACTTGTTGCTGGCCTGGTGGCTGCCTGTGCAGGGATGAGGGCTGACAGGGGGAGCTGAATGATCTGGGCTGAATGGGTGAAGGGTGGGCAACAGGGCAGGGTAACTGTCCTACCAGGATAAGGGGGAGGTTTGCCTGGGAGCAGGGTGAGGACCCTGAAAACGTGGGGAGCGGCGCGCCGTTAGGCCGCGAGTGAAGCCGCGGTCTTTCCTAGACCGCGGCCCCGCGATTCAGAACGGCCTGGCGCGGTGCTCCCGAATGAGCCCCGGAACGGCGGAAATAACCGCAAGGTGGTGGCGGGGGGAGGGGGCCCTTGTCTGCCTCCTGGGATCGAGTGCTGCGGCTTGTCCTGAGAAGGACGGCCGCCCACAGTGCCAGGGAGACAGGTAGCGCTTACCTTCCAAAGGAGGGGAGAAATGCTGGAGAGAGGCTAGAACTGGAAGCTGGAAGCTGGAGGGGAGGCAAGGTGCAGAAGCAGGCTGGAGCTGGAGCAAGGGGAGGGCTGAGCTAGGAAGAACCCTGCCTGTCTGACTACCTGCTACGCCTGCCTGGAGCTATGACTCACCCGTTCCTACTCCTAGGAACGAGCGCCGCTAGAACTCCTGCTGCTAATCCTCCTACCTCACTCACTGACTGATCTGATCTGTGCTGATGGGTTGTGAATGCTGTGTGAATGTGGGGGTGACATTCCTGCCGGAAAAGGGGTGTCACCCTCAATTTTGGTGGAGAAGGGTTCCCCAGGACCAGGGAGAAGTGATCCCCAGGTCCGTGTGAATGGTGTATGAATGTACAGTGACATAATTGGAGCCTTGGCGTGGCGTTGCTGCTCACAAGTCCAGCATGGTGGACTGGTGCCAATCCAATTTGATGTGGATGTGGGGTGTGTGTGCTAGGGACCACAGTGGTGTGCATGCATGCATTCTCATTGTGCCATGATTAATGTGTGTGTTTAACGTGCAAAGATGCCTAATTTGAGCTGTCTCCTGGCTGCTCTTCCCTCAGAAGACGAGGGACCCTCAGTTAGGGGGGGATTGTCTGGTTCAGGGGTCAGGTCATCACGTAGGCCAATCTGCAGGCCCTTTCTTTCTGCAAAGTTGTGCAGCATGCAACATGCACCGATGATCTGGCACACAAAGTTTGGGGAGTACAAGAGGGTACCCCCAGACTTATCCAGGCATCGGAAACGTGACTTTAGGATGCCAAAGATGCGCTCCACCACTGCTCGTGTTTGAGCATGTGCTTGATTGTATCTTTCCTCTCCTGGAGTTTGGGGGTTCCGGATAGGAGTCATGAGATGGGGTCCCAGTGGATATGCAGAGTCACCTGTAAGGGAAAAGACAGGAGGATGTTAGTCATGCATGTGCCCCTTGTGATGTGCATCATGGGACTGGATAGTCATGCCTGCTACCCATGTCACTCACCAACCAGCCAGGTGTCCCCATACACGTTCTGATCGAATTCCAATCGGATGTGGCATTGATTGTATATGTAGCTGTCATGGCTGGACCCTGGGTGTTTGGCACGGACGTGCCATATGAGGCCTTGGGCATCGACTATCACCTGTACATTGATGGAATGCCAATGCTTCCGATTGCGGTACATGTGCTCTGTCTCCTGGGGGGGCTGGAGTGCCACATGTGTGCAATCAATGGCCCCCACAGTGCGTGGGAATCTGGCAATTCTGTAGAAATCTGTCATTGCCTTCAGCCGCAGGTCCTCAGTGGTGGGTTTGATGATTTGGTTAGCCATGCGTCTGAGTATTGCAGGGACAACCTGGTGCACACATCTGCTCATGGAGGATTGTGACATCCCAGCCACCACTCCACTTGTACGCTGAAAAGAGCCACTGGCAAGGAAATGGAGTGTTGCCAGGACCTTGACCAGTGGCTGCACTGCATGTGAGCGGTGTGTTGGGCTGGTGATGTCATCCTGCAGGGTAGTGGTTAATTCCAGGATGGCATGAGGGGTGAATCTGAAGATGCGATACACCTCAGAATCACTCATGCCAAACAGGTCTATGCGGGTACGGTATATCCTCTCCCGTGCCATCCTCCGTGCCATCCTCCGTGCCCTCCTCCTTCTTTGTTCATCTAAAGTCAGTAGTATAGCTATGCGCGACGATGCCCCTGGCATGTTGGCATACAGATTGTTGAGCAACACGTGTGACTGCTGAGCTGCTCACTAACAGTGTTGCTTTATCTAACAAGTAGACTTTTTTTCTTTTTTTAGACCAGCTTTTATCAGCTCTAATTTTAGACAGGACATTTTGCTGTTGCGCACACTGCGTCGCCTGCGCTGCCCCAACGTTGTTTTGTGGATCCCTGTAAGTCCCTCATTAGCATATTTGACTAGCAAATCAATGGTGTGTCTATCGCACTTTTGCGCAGACGGATGCGCCAGTCTAACGAAATTACGCGGGACAAAAACATTTTTCGATTTTTTGCGTATCTCGTTCTGGGGATGCCGCGCAACGAAACGCACGCGCACATTTAGACTTACGCACGCGCATCTCCTGTTGCGCAGGCGTAATCGCTCTGTGAATCTGGGCCAGAGAGTGTAACCTGATACCCTCTGTCCCTGGATGTTGTCAGCACTATCTGGGTGGACTCTTATGGCTGCTCCCAGGAGTGCATCGATTTATTAAAATTTCTCCCGTTTTCTTTCTCCTCTCTTATGGAGACGCACCTCTTACCTTAATCTCCGACGCAGTGGACTACAGGGCGAGCTGTCTATCCATCTGGATTGTGAGGTCTAGCCTCTCCTCCTCTCCCACTCCGTAACCTCTCCTTTTCCCTCACTTCCCTGTTTTGATTGTCCTCCCCCTTCCCCCTCCCTCTTTGCCTCCAGGTCCGGACATCCATCTCGACGTATAAGAGCTGTTTTCAAAATTTTCGATCCCAACCTAGCCCCTGATGAAGCCGGAATCTAGGCGAAATATATTGGGCATAACATCATTCTGGGTGTGACCGTTTGCAATACGCTCCATATACCAAATCGGGATTTACAGCTGCCTGGTTTAACTGTTAATTTAGATCTGTGTAATTGTTAAAATGTATATACTGTACTATGCTTTTTGATAATCTTTTTTAATAAATCATTAAAAATGACTTATTATTGTATGTTGTGAATAAGCACCAATATAGTCCCTTACCGTCCATACTATACAATTTTTATACAGCGTTTTGGAGCTCTGGCATTTTTTTTTCCATTAGCCAATAGAGAAAACTATTTTCTGGTGCATCATCTGTTGCTAGGTATTTCAGTTGTTTTTTTTAGCTTTTCCACTAGCTTATATTTCTTCTTTTATTATTATTAATTTATTATAATGTTTTTTCATTAGGGTAAGGAGTTAGAGTTCAGTTTTGGCTAGGGTTAGGATTAGGAGTTGGGGTTAGGGTTATTTATTATTATTTTATCATTATTATTACTACTACTACTACAAATAATATTAATACAACATATAAATAAATGTAAAATAAATACACAAACAAATAAAAATTTGAAATAAAAAATAGATAAATTCAATAAATGAATACTAAGTAACAATAAAAAACTAAACCTTAACTTTAACCCCTACCCCTTAAATGTTTTAAATAATAATACATAACTAAACACTCTAACAACAAATAATTAAATAAATTATTAATAATGTGTTGTTGTTTTTTTTGTTCGGGTTTTGGTGTTTATTGTTATTTTATAATTATTATTAATAAGACAGGTAAAATGGGAATATAATGCACCTTTGATACCACTAGATGGGCCAAAGTTGTTCTCAATGGGGAATGGGACACAGTTTAGAAAACGGATAAACAATGCACAATTATAAGATATAAAAAAGGGGGAAATACAA
This sequence comes from Rana kukunoris, assembly GCA_029574335.1. Classification (NCBI taxonomy): domain Eukaryota; kingdom Metazoa; phylum Chordata; class Amphibia; order Anura; family Ranidae; genus Rana; species Rana kukunoris. The sequence continues at coordinate 86,175,180 of CM056058.1, read as the reverse complement.
ACATTTCAGGAATTTAAAGTGATTGATGGACTTGAATGAATTTAGGTATTTACAGTTAAAACATTTTGTGTCAACTTTACCACAACCAATCCAGTCGGTGGAGAATTTAAATCCAATAAAAACGAATATGTAATTCACAAACAAAATTAAATAACAGTATATCAAAAATATATAAAATACTCACTCCACTTGGGGGGGAATGCCCCCATTTATTGAAAAATGGGAAAAAGAGCTGGGATTACAATTAAAAGAGCAACATAAAAGTAAAGTATTGAAAAGTATATAAACACAATAGAGATGAATTACAAATCTAGATTGTACATAATGCCCATACTGGCCTAAAGATATCAACCAGAGAAAACTCCACTGTGCTGGACAGGATGTGTTCATATATTATCACATATTGTTAATTTGTTTAATTTATTTATGATTTTTAGCTATTTGTGTATTTATTTTACATTTATTTTTTCATATATTATTACTATTTAATTTTTTACTATTTTAATTTGAGCAGAAAATTCTGCAAAAATCACAAATGGCAAAAAATAAGTGAATGCGCACAAAAACACACGAATGACGCATTTCCATTAATTTCTGTGAGAATAAAAACATGCCAATAAACACTAAAATCTGCTCGTTTTAAGCTACAAAAAAAGAGTCGTGAACCATCTCCATAGAGAATATTTTTTTGGTGTTAATGAGGCCTAAATGAAATGTTGGCATCTACTTTTTTTTCTAATCTTAAGAGTAAAAAAGGATCTTCAAAAACTTGCTGTTTACAATTGTGTACAAAAATAGCCGATGTAAGTTAACTCTTCGTGAACAAACTGTCTTACTAAAATAAGTAATGTGATGCATTCCAATAATGCCTTAGGCTTTAGATTGTTGAGGTCTGTGAACTTCCAGGCATGTGAAAAAAATATATTTATCAAACACATACATGTTACATTTAAGAGGAAGCAAGCGTTAGCCCATTCACACAGGGGCAACACAACTCTTTGGAGGCGACCTGCAAGCGACCTGAGCCCGCACCACAGTGCAACATGGGGTGATTTACAAGGTGATTTCAAGTCGCCTCCAGGACAGGAGGCTTTCCAGTGGTCAATCCAACTTGAATCAGCTCTGTGGGAGGGAAAGGTTTGCCCTAAAAACTATTTTCACTTCCTGAAAAGTTGCTGCAGTAAAGACAATGATCCAACTTCTGAGGCGACTTCTATTGAAATCAATAGATACAAGTCACATAGAAGTCGGGTTGAATTAGTACAGGAAGTTTTTCTGAAGTTGGAGCGACTTCAGTAATGTACATTAAGACGGCTCCATTCACTTGAATTGCTTTTCTCAACAGCGCGACTTAAAGTCGGATCCCAAGTTGCCCCTGTGTGAATGGGCTCTAAAGTAGGAAGAGTAAAAATGGCAAATCATTTTTTATTTTGGATAGCGTAACGGAGGGAAATAACCCCTTTCAGGTTTTTTTTTGCTTTGGGGAAATTTCCCTTCACTTCCTGTCATACAACCACAGAAAGGGAATCCCTGATTGTCACCAGGGTTGCTAGAATGATTGTCCCCATTGGAAGATTTTCTCTCGATTACTGTTCTGGTGACAATCCAAAATGTGTTACGTATTTTCTTTCACTTACACCCTTGGAGAAAACAGTAGGCATGAAAAATAGAGACTTTGCACTTCCAAATGGGGGTACTGTCCACCAAAACTGCAAAAAAAGTTCCTTTGCTATAATTTAAACACAATTAGTAAATAAATCCAGGGAATAGAAATTAGTTTTTCATATTATCCAGTTGATTGCTACGGATTTCACATATAATCATTACTCTTTGGATTGCATTACTGAATAAGCCTGAATGCCTGCTGACAACTCTGGCCCTAGCCTTCTCCACAGCCTCAGTGTCCCTGGTTGTCTGGTGATGTCATCTCTGAAAGGACAGTTGCAATTTGGGCTTGTCAATCAAGCCCTGGCACCTGTGCCATAAGATCTGTGTAAATCCTGACTTGGCTGCAACCAAACACCGCAATATTACCTCACTGTAGTTTTTTTAAGTATCCCTTTTTTCTTCCTCTCTGCAGTGTCCAGCTTAGTCAGGATTCCCCGTACATACCAGGAAAGATTTTGTGTTGATAATATAAAAAAAATGCCTTGCTTGAGTGTTAGGCCACTGGAATGAGATAGAGAACTGTTATCAAGGAGAGTTCCAGGAAACTGTTTGAAGTATGTTGGCATGCCTCCTCTTCGTCAGTGACATCTCTCTACATACAATGCATGTATAGGTATTGATTACACAATTGCCTGTATGGACATAGGTGGGCACACATTACAAATGGAAATTAAACCCTATAAATGCATGGTAACGTAGGAATACACAATGCAGTATTCATAAAAGTGACCAAACCTGAAGGGAACAGGAACCTCTATGGTGGCCTCCTGTCTCTTAATGCCCTGCCACATTCTCTGAGGTCCTGCATTCTCCCGATTTTCTCTTTGTAGCATGAAAACAAGTGAGAAGTATCAGTCACATAAGTCACCAGGAGTCTGTTCACTGTATAACACAGGTCTTTCTTCTTTCCTCTTGCTGGGCAGTCACCCTGACATTTGGAAGACCGTCTGCCTGCCTCTGTGGACTATTCACTTAATCTCCCTGCACGCACGTTCTTCTATACTTCCATACTTGAGTACTTCCCATAATTTTTTTACTTCTACTAACAGTTACATTTTCCCAACAACCTTTCGAGGGTCTACCACCAACTTCTTCATGGTCCAAGCTGTACTTATATACAGTATTGGAAGCTTGTCCTGAAAGTTTAATAGTATCACGGAAAATACAGTACGCAACTGTGTTGTTTTAGGGATGACAAATTATGCATGAAGAGCAAATTTTTACACAAAGAGTAATGCCACTATTAATTGTCTCTGGCTGCTCCATATAGAAGAACTTGCGTGAAGGGAGATTAGGTGAATATTCCACAGAGGTAGGCACACAATCTCCCAAATGTCCGGGTGACTATCCAGCAAGAGGAAAACCTGTGTTATACAATGCACTGATTTCCGTGACTGATACTTATCACTTCACATTATGGCCTAAAGATTGTGCACTAATGTGGCTACAATCATCTCCTTACAACATTCTCAGATATTCCAAAGGAATGTGATTCCCAGTTTATGTTTTCCCAAAGAATGGGAACTTACTCCAAAATAACTATTGAGGTCAGATAAAAAGTTTAGTGTGAAATAACTATAGTATAGTATATATAGACATGTACACATCAGACCAAAAAGATGGCCAAGGGAGGCTGCACAAGGGACAAAGGAATTTGGGCTAAAAAAAGGGACAATCTCTCTGAATGAGTGAAGCTGCATACACTGCAAGGAGAGCTTTTGGCCGGGAATCCCAGCCGTGTGTATGCTCCTCGTAGTTTTTCAGATGGGAAAACTGCCCAAAAAACGCCGGACAAAAAAAGAGAACCAGCTCTCGTTTTTTGGCAGTTTATCTATGGGAAAAACTGCGATGGAGCATACACATGGCTGGGATTCCTGGCCAAAGCGCCATTGCAGTTTTCCTGTCGGGAAAACCGGCCGTGTGTTGGGGAAAGACTGACCAAGCAGGTTCTTGGCTTTCCCCTCAGGATTTCTGACGGGAACTTTTCCCGTCGGAAATCCCACACGTGTGTATGGGGCATCACAGTTGAGATCTGTGGGATCTGGGTAATACATTTTAGTTGGAATTAATATAAAATAACCACCACATACAGGCTCATTCTTATGATAAAATCTTGTGTTCCCTTTCTTTGCTTGCATCAAACACCATTTCCACTCAAAATGTGGTTCTCTATTGAACAGAGTGTGTGGCAGAAATAAATCCCCTTCCAGGTCTGAGAATACAATGGCCAAATTTTCCTTCCATCCTATCACAGTAATAGGATAGGATCTATCAAGCTCTTTGTTTCCCCCACTTATTAGTCCTTTGCATATTCCTAAAAGAGAAACTTTACCCTTCTTATGAAAATTACAACAAAGGCACCTTTAGAAATGTTTAGTAATGGCAATCTACATATGCCTATAGAACACTGCAGGCTTTTTATACCTTATTTTTCTTTTCCTTCCAATTTTCCATATGGTGACCATTTTCACTAAAGGCAGATGAATCCATCTCCCTTTACTTCCTGGACCTCTGGTTCTGCCTCCTAGAACATGTGACAGGTACTTCCCAGGATGCAGCTGTGAGGCCCTGGTTAGTGCCACACACAGTCAGACGTGAAAACGAGTAATTGTAAGTAAAAGCAAAAAATGTTTATTTAAAGTGCTATTAAACCCTCAGGTTATTAAGAATTTACAGCAGCTGATTTAAAGTGGATGTAAACTCGATTCATGTAATTTAAGTAGGGTACATATAGCTGTGGTGTTTTCTTACCTCTCTTCAAAGTCCCGTGGCTTTCTTCTGGTCTGTTCTTCTGTTATCAGCATTATAACTTCTGACCATTTCTCTGTCAACTGTCTATGGTAAAACCAGGCTGAATTTTGTGTAGGGATGGGTGCTATGGGGTGGGTGCTATAAACAGTTTAGCAGAGAGGTGGTCTGTTCACAGCTCTGCAAGTCTCTGTCTATGTGGAGGGAGGTGTGTGCCTTCTCCAATCAGCTATCTCACAGTGTATGGCAAGAATCCACACCCCGGGGTGAATCAGGAAGAGAAAATTTCAACAGGATGTGCGCTTTCTAAACAGTATATAAAGCTGAAGACAGCAGATATGCATGTAAAACCTATTTAGGAGGATTTGTTTCATCCCTGTGTATCATCTGAGGCTGTTTAATTCACTGGCTATATGTGAGGGTTTACATCCACTTTAATCACTTGCTCATTATGCAGCTTCTTTATCTTAAAGTCCTTGTCTATGTTCCCGTTTAAAGGATAACTCTACTTTTGTGGAGGAAAAATAAAAAATAACATAGCATATACAGTTAAATTGCTACACAAGTCACATTGTAACTGAATGCCATTCAAATGGCAAGAGCCTGCAAACCTGGAAGGAAGGCTACATAATTATGGAAGCCTCTGCAGCGCGGGCATAGTTTCTAAGGTAAGTTTGTCATAATGTGCACATTGTGGCATAAACCTAAAGGGGGCCCTGAACTTTCTTTCCAAGTTTACTACTGCTTTAACCACTTCAAGACTGGGCCTAGGTCAAATTATCAGATTTCAGTGCTGTTGCATTTGACATTTTTATAAAATTGGTTGAGACAGATAGAGCTTTCTTTTGATGGTATTAGGTGGCACTGATGGGCACTGATAGGCGGCACTGAAAAGGAGGCACTGATGGGTGGCACTGATAGACTGCACTGATTGGCACTGATGGGGCTGCACTGATAATCAAGGCATTGATGATGAGTGCCCTGATTATCAGTATGAATGTCCCCTGACAGAATTTCTAGTTACCGGCTCTCCTTTCTTCACGCTTTGACAGCGTGTGAGGAGAAGAATGCAGATAACCAGCAAGCTTGTTTACAATTGATCAGCTGTGATTGGACACATCTAATCACATGGTAAGGGGCCTGCTGTTATTTGCCCTTTACCACGATCTGTGATTAGCTGTGCCTGAAGGACACAGCGATCACAGAGCGCACCATGGGCCCCCTCCACCCGTCACACCTGAGCACTGTTATGTTAGGGTCTGCAGAAAAGATTGCAGGAACATACCTAGCTTATATAAAAATTACTTTTGTTTCATAGTGAAAGCTGTTGACAGCAGCATATCCAGTATCACATGTACACTTCTCTGGAAATAGTGCTGCTTTGCTGAAAGCAAAATGGTCCCAGTTGGTATTAAAGCGGAGTTCCACCCAAAAATGGAACTTCCGCTTATCCCACTCCTCACCCCCTTACATGCCACATTTGGCATGTCATTTTTTTTGGAGGGGGGAGTGGGGGCTTCAGGAGGAGTGGGACTTCCTGTGCCACTTCCTCCTTCCGCCGAGGGGCTGGTTAGGCGATTAAGCTTAATCGCCTACAGCAGCCCCTCCCTGTAGGCGATCGCCTGGGACACATGACAGGTCCCATGCGATCGCCTGTCTAATCAGCAGCGGGCCGCACCGCGCGCGCATGTGCAGTGCCGCTCGCGCATGCACATTGGGTGCCCGGCCGCGAAGCCGTGCCCAGCGCGTCGCTGGAACGCTGGAGCAGGTAAGTGATTGTTTATTAAAAGCCAGCAGCTACACTTTTTGTAGCTGCTGACTTTTAATAAACATAAAACAAGGCTGGAACACCCCTTTAAATAGCAGTCCTCAGCAGGGCAGGCATCTCATTCTACATTACGAAAGCTGGATCTTTAGTTATAATCTGTACATTATAGCATCTGCTCTGGTTTTTCAGTTGTCTAAACAATTGTATTGTAGAGAAATTCATGTTTTTGAGACCGATGAAGTGGTCTATCATTTGTTTTTCATTTTGTGCGGTTTGCAGAAAGGGGAGTGAGAGAAAAGGGAGTGGGTGACTGATCAGATTACTGAAATAAATAGAAGTCCCCGTCACTTAAAATCATTCAGCTGCTCAGCAAAACATTGGCCAGAGACAACTGCGGGGAGCATGAAGCTACTGGAAATAGAACATGACCCAGTCTTACTATGTCTCCTTGGCCTTCCTTGCCATCCCAGACCTATAGAAAAATGCTGGCCTGAAATTTAACACACTGGATATTGGCTGGTGTGCACTGTTACAGTCCCAGAAAACGTATCCTTATAACATTGCTGGGTTTATTTAAAAAGTGCAAGTGGTGACCAGAATTTGGTATCTTACGAAGGCCAGTGTCTAATGCCTTGTACACACGACCGGTTTTCACGACATTTTTTATATTGGTCGTGAAAAACCGGTCATGTGTATTTTTTGTGTAATTTTTAAAACCAGCTCTCTTTTTTCTTGTCGTGTTTCCTGTCAGTTTTTTTCTCGTCGTGAAAAACTTTTGTGTGTATGCTTTTCAGAGGGGAAAAAACGCTCATGCTCAGAATCAAGTATCTAACAAAAAAAACCTGGGGAATGCCCAGGGAATAACCAAGCCTACTTACCGACTAACTCGCAGACAACCAATTAACCTGTCTAACAGTATGCGTTAAAAACAGGGGTTTTGTCCGCAGGCATTAAGTATGCGGCCCAAAAGCAGCCCAAAGGGTGACGCCATTTGAAAGGAACTTCCCCCTTATAGTCCCGTTGTACGTGTTGTACGCTACCGCACTTTGGTCGGATGTTTTTTTGCCTGAACGTGTGTATGCAAGTCAGGCTGGAGAGGAATCACGTTGTTTATTTTCCTGCCGAGAAAAATGGTCGTGTGTATGACGCATACAGGTTGCCCTGGTCCAAACGAGACTACTGAGATTGGTAAGCATACAGAATTATATCAAAAATATTAAAAAGAGTCAAAGAGGTCCCTAGAAGGGGCGTATAATAAATCCCAATTTCTATAGGGGGGTGCAGTCAGGCTGGCTTAAAATACAGGGTATGTTTTTCTTTTTAATTTGTTATGGTTTTTATTCACAGTGGTCTGGTTCTCCTGTGATTGAATCTCAGCTCCACAGTGCTCCAATCAAAAACATGATTTAAGGGGGGGGGGAGCAATGGGCGTCGGCCATGTTGGATTACCAGAGACCCAAACCAGTACATTCTGTGTGGGATTTCCAGTCTGCTGCTGGCAACTCCAGTCTGCTGCTGGACTGGAGTTGCCAGCTCGATTGTAGTATATCACTGAAACGGATATGTTCAGGACTGGCAAATGGGTTTTGGAACAATGTTCCAAAACCCATTCCATGTTCCATGTTATTTCCAAATAACCTTGACTGTATTAAGCCACACCTGGGGACTTTTATGTCTTACCAAACTGCTAAAAGTTAACAATTCAATTGACTAAAACAAGAGAATATATATAAAAAGGAAATTCTTTTATGCATATTTTCTCGGACAGTGTGTAAGATAACCTTCTCTATATGGCTATTCCCCATATTACAGTTTTTTTTCTGGCATACGTTCCGCCTTTTTGGTAGTCCAGTTATCAGTTTACTTGGAGAGAAGCTGACATTTTTTTGCTATGGAATGACTATGACTATGCTTGAGAAAATACACTGATCATCCATAACGTTATGACCACTGGCAGGTTAAGTGAACTATTGATGATTTAGTTACAATGACATCTAAATGTTGGTGGGATGTATTAGGCAAGAAGTAAACATGTTGCCTCTAAAGTTCTGTAAAGTGTATGTGTTGAAAGCAGAAAAAATGGGCATCACAGTTTGTTGTGTATGGGGCTGTGTAGCCACAGACCGGTCAGGGTGTCCATGCTAACCAGTGTCCACAGCCAAAAGCACCTACCATGGACATGTGAGCATCAAAACTGAACCACGGAGCAATGGAAGAAGGTGGCCTGATCTGATTAATTGCATGTGCATTGCTTGTCTGAGGAAGAGTCACCAACGGGATACAGTATGGGAAGAAAGCAAGAAGGCAGAGACAGTGTGATGCTTTGAGCAAGGTTTTGCTGGGAAACCTTAGGTCCTGTCATTCATGTGGATGTTATTTAACACGTACCACTACCTAAAAATTGTTGCTGACTAAGTACACCCCTTCATGGAAATTGTTCTCCCTGATAGCAGTGGCCTCTTTCAGACTGATAGTGCACGCTGTTACACTGCACAAATGGTTCTAGAATGGTTTGAGGAACACAACGAGTTCAAGGTACTGACTTGGCCGCCAGTTTCACCAGATCTCAGTCCAATCAAGCATCTGTGAGATGTGCTGGAAAAAAACAAGTCCAATCTATTAAGACCCCACCCTACAACTTACAGGACTTAAAGGACCTGCTACTAATGGCTTGGTGCCAGATTCCACAGCATACCTTTAGAGGTCTAAAGGAGTCCATGCCTCAATGGGTCAGGATTGTATTGGTCCCTTCTAGGGACCTCTTTAACTCTTTTTAATATTTTTGATATCATTCTGTAGAAAAAATGGGAACCTACTCAATATCATGTGGGTGGTCATAAAGTTATGGCTGATAGGTGTATGTATGCTGAACAAATGATGTCCTTCCGTGTCAAAGAAATTTTATTATATTAATTGTGTTATTTTCGTGAATTTGTTATTAAATAAAATATTTTAACTTTTATCAATGCGGTAAGAGCTGGTTCACACTGGGGCGACTTGTCAGACAACTTGCGTCCCATTCTATTTAATAGAACCGTTCTAATAGGAGCGACGCAAGTCGCTCCGACTTAGAAAAAGGTTCTTGTACGACTTTGGGGGCGACTTGCATTAACTTCTATACAGAAATCATTTTGCAATTCGCCTCTGAAGTCGTCTTCAGGACGCCTTGCCGAGTCGCCCCCGAAGTTGTGCCGCCCCAGTGTGAACCGGCTCTAAGACTTGTGTTTGGCAGCTTAACCGCAGGTTTGCGTGTGGGTCCAGATGCGATTCAGGTCTGAATTTTTGCCTCCACGAACCTGTGTCAACCATCTCCATTAAGAACCGGTCACACTAGCCTGTCATGCAAATTGGATGCTGGGAAACTCACATCCAATTTGCACATATGTGAACCCAGCCTGAATGACTCCATGTGTGTTTAAGGCTGGGTTCACACTATGTGTGGCAGGGGACACAGAAGAGGGTCCAGTGCATAACCATTCACCATTTCAGGTCCGAATTAGGTCAGAATTTTTGGACCTGAAACGGAGCCAAAGATGCACAGGTCCCTTCTGCTGTGTGCTCCGCGGCCGACCCAGAGATATGTGAACAGGCTCCATTGCAACCTGCATTCAGTTCGCATCAGTGTGAACCCAGCCGGAATAAAGTTAAGGTTAAAATAGAAAAAATAGCTCACACGTCCTTTTACATTTAGGCTAACTGCGCTGCTTTCTCCTATATTAGTGTTTAATAGGACTTTAAAGCTTAACACCAAACAAATTATTATTTTTTGTTTGGTTTTGAGTAAAGAGAAAGGAGAAAAATGTGTGTTCCTGACAGGGTTATTTTGCCTCAAAAAAACAAGTTATTCTCAGTATAGTCAGGAAAGCAAATAAGGAACCACACTGCCTTTGTGGAGTATACCTTCATCATTTCCTGTCCTAGTAATACCTTGATCCATCCTAACACACGGGGTGTCACCAAGAAAGGAAGTGTAGATACATTTTCCCAATATGACAGACAGCAATAGAAACCTGTCAGGCCTAGTACACACGTTCGAGGAACTCGTCGTTTCAGACACATCGTTTTCCTCGTCGAGTTCCTTGTTAGGCTTGTCGAGAAACTTGACAAGCTGTCTTCTCAAACTCAGTGACTTCAACACATACAACGGCAGGGGCTGCTTTTGCTAATCTCATGTTACTGCATGTTAGGTAAAAGTTTGGTTAGAGACATTTGCACTTTCAGTCTGTTACAGCGTAACAAATGTGCTATTTCCATTACAAATACAACTTTTACCGAAGGTGCGCAGGTTTCTAAGCATGCACATCAATGTGTTTCTCTTGGAAAACCAGCCCGACGAGGAACACGACGACTCCCGTCGAGGAAAAAGAGAACTTACTCTCTTTTTTCCTCGTCGAGTTTCTCGACAGTTTACTCCATGAAAAACATACACACGACCGTTTTCCTTGGCAAAAAAGCTCTGCCACCAAGTTTCTTGATGGATTCTGTTGAGGAAAACGGTCGTGTGTACTGTACGTGGCCTCAGAAGTTTGAACACTCCTTGATCAATCCAAAACTAGAAGAAGGTTTTGGTTGGAATGTCTATAAAAACTAGGGGCCAGATTCAGATACACTTAATATTGCGCTGCGTAATCGAAATACTCTACGCTGCCGTATTTTACCAGGCTCTACACCGAATCCTGGTAGATTTTTGCCCGTACGCTACGGCGGCGTAGTCTATTTCTCGCCGCGTAATCGAAATACGCGATTGGGGGGCGTGAAGCATTTAAGCGCGTCCCCGCGGCGATCGAACTGCGCATGCTCCGTTCAGAAATTTCCCGCCGTGCATTGCGCAAAATCACGTCGTTGCGTCATTCGTTGTTTGAGTAGCGTCGTTTACGAACATTCCTATTCCTGGACGACTTACGTAAAAAATAATAAAAGACGTTGGAAAACGTAGAAATTCGACGCGGGAACGATGGCCATACTTAACATGGGCTGTCTAATATTAGACCAGCAAAAAGGGAGAAAAATGTGCTATTCAATAAAGATTTGGCACAGTACTTTTAATGTTCACTATTAGAATTGAATGTACAGTTCCTTAAAAAGGTACAGTATTCATACACCTTAAAATATTCCACATTTTGTCATGTTACAACCAAAAATGTAAATGTAATTTATTGGGATTTTACATGTAGACTAACACAAAGTAGCACATAATTGGGAAGTGAAAGGAAAATTTTAGATGATTTTCAATTATTTTTAAAAATAAATATGTGAAAAGTGTGGCGTGCATTTGTATTCAGCCCCCCTGAGTTAATACTTTCTAGAGCCAACAATTACAGCTGTAAATCTTTTTTTGGGATGTCTCTACCAGCTTTGCAAATCTAGAGAATGACATTTTTGCTGATTCTTTCATTGTAAAACAGCTCAAGCTCTGTCTGATTGGATGGAGAGCGTCTGCGAACAGCAATTTTCAAATCTTGCTACAATTCTCAATTGGATTTAGGTCTGGACTTTGACTGGGCCATTCTAACACATGAAAATGCTTTGATCTAAAATATCCCATTGTAGCTCTGGCTGTATGTTTAGGGTTGTTGTCCTGCTGGAAGGTGAACCTCCGTCCCAGTCTTAAGTCTTTTGCAGACTCTAAGGCCTCGTACACACGAGGCAATCTATCTGTTCAAATCGGTCGGACCGACCGATTTGAACAGATCTGTCTGCTGGCATTTTGGTTTGCTCGCGTGTACACACGAGCAAACCAAAATCCCCGCCAGCAGACAGCGCGCTGACGTGTCGGTGACGTTGACGCCGCCACGTCACCGCACCAGGAAGTAAAACACTTCCGCGCATGCGTCGAAATCATTTGGCGCGTGTGCGAGAAGACATGTCTGCTGGTTAGCATACTAACCAGCAGACATGTCGGGCGGACGGGTTCCCAGCCGACAGATTTCAAAGCATGCTTTGAAATCTGTCGGGTGGCCAAATCCGTCGGCTCGCCCGTACACACGGTCGAATCTGTTTGCTGGGACGGTCGGGCCGACCGTTTCCAGCAGACAGATTTGATCGTGTGTACGAGGCCTAAGGCCGTGTACACATGAATAAACAAATCCGATCAAATCGGTCTGACAGACCAGTTTGATCGGATTTGTCTCCTGGGATATGTTGGTTTAATCGTGTACACACGATCAAGCCAAAATCCCCGCCGTCAGACAGCGCGGTGACGTGTCGGTAACGTTGACGCCGCCACGTCACCACTCCAGGAAGTAATGCATGTGTCAAATCCATTCTGCGCATGTGGGAGATTTTTGTCCGCTGGTTAGGCGCACTAACCAGCGGACATGTCGGATGGACCATGTTTCACGGTGGGGATGTGGTGTTCTGGGTGATGTGCAGTGTTAATTTTCCACCACACATAGCGTTTTGCTTTTAGGCCAAAAAGTAAAATTTTGGTCTCATCTAACGAGAGCACCTTCTTCCACACGTTTGCTGTGTCCCCCACATGGCTTCTCGCAAACTGCAAATGGGACTTCTTTTGGCTTTCTTTTAACAATGGCTTTCTTCTTGCCACTCTTCCATAAAGACCAGATTTGTGGAGTGCATGACTAATAGTTGTCCTGTGGACAGATTCTCCCACGTGAGCTGTGGATATCTGCAGCTCCTCCAGAGTTACCATCTGGACTGCTTCTCTGATTAATGCTCACCTTGGCAGCCTGTCAGTTTAGGTGGACGGCCATGTTTTGGTAGGTTTGCATTGCCATACTCTTTCCATTTTCGGATGATGGATTAAACAGTGCTCAGTGAGATGTTCAAAGCTTGGCATGTTTTTTTATAACCTAACCCTGCTTTAAACGTCTCCACAACTTTAACACTAACCTGTCTGGTGTGTTCCTTGGCCTTCCTGATGCCGTTTATTGACTAAGGTTCTCTAACAAACCTCTGAGACTTCACAGAACAGCTGTATTTATACAGAGACTAAATCACACACAGGTAAACTCTATTTACTAAAAAGGTGACTTCTGAAGGTAATTGGTTCTGATAGATATTAGTCAGGGGTATCAGAGTAAAGGGGGCTGAATACAAATGAATGCCACACCTTTCAGATATTTATTTGCAAAAAAAAAAATGAAAACCTTTTATAATTGTACTTTCCGCTTCACAATTATGTGCCACTTTGTGTTGGTGTGTCACATAAAATCCCAATAAAATACATTTAAATTTTTGGTTGTAATATGACAAAATTTGGAAAATGTTAAGGGGTATGAATACTTTTTCAAGGCACTGTATCAAAGCCTTAAAGGGTCACTAAAGGAAACATTTTTTTTAGCTAAATAGCTTCCTTTACCTTACTGCAGTACTGGTTTCATGTCCTCATTGTTCGTTTTTTGCTTTGAAGTTGCTGTATTTCTGCTGTGATCTCCACACTTCCTGCTCGTCTGTTTCCTTATAACCACAGTACTGGGAGCTTTCTCACGGTGGTCCAAGCTGTCATTACTATGTGTCTAAAACTTCCCAGAACCAATCAGATTCATTTAAAAAACAAAACACTGCCCTGGATTTGTTTGTTTTTGTTCTGTGTGTCTATCTTCTTCACAGAAACATGAAGCCAGTTTAAAAGTAAAACTAACCTGCAGGCACATTATATGATTGATTTTTATCTATTTTTAATCATTTTTAAAAGTAATCAGTTAACTTTTATGTCTCTATACCCTGTAAACAGTCATTTCAGCAAAATGTTTTTCCTTTAGTGACCCTTTAACAATGAAGTTATATTATTTGCTAACTTTTGGTCTGTTATCTATAGTGTATCATTGAAACCATTGTGTTATATCTATTTGATAAGTACACATATGTACCTCTTAATTTAGCCAGAAATCCAGTGAGCTTTTTACTTTGCATACTGCAGTGTTATGTCAAGTACTTTTATTGGCCTACCCAGTTCACCTATGAGTACTACCCCCCCCCCCCAATGTTATGGAGATGAGGAGAAGGGAAGGTGCTCTGCAGTCCAAATCAGGATGAGCAATTTAATGTAACAATCTATATATTCAGTGTAGTGAGTGAGTGTTGTCACCCTAGAACAGGAAGTGTGTTACTGGCAGGACCACCAGATAAGAATAAAGGAAAAAAAACTAAATTAAAGTAAAAGAATGCAGCCGATATAAGGACCTCATATAAATGATATGCCATTTTTGAATTTTGACACTTCTGTGAGTACATGAAGTGGGAACTTCACATCGTCCACAAAAGAAAGTTCTTGGTTAAAAATGATGGATTTCACTAATGCATATTATCACAGCTGAGAGGGAACTTGCACCATGCCAGATTTTTGGAAATTGCAAATCCTAAGTGGCTACTTAAGACCACATTAATGTTTCATAAAATGGTATTGAAGTCTGAGTTCAAGGCTAGAATATTATTATCAGCCACCCATGGCCCATCTCCCTCAACATACCAGAAATATCTGTTGTCTAAATTCCAGGTTCTTGGCTGATAAAAACCCCAATTACAGTTGTTTTTCATATCAAGCTTCAAGAATTGACAGCATTACAATCTGCTGTTTAACTTCTTAGGGTAAAATAGGACATTTTGTGACTTCAATATCTTTACATAATCATTGAATATGCTGCTTAAGATAAATCTATGCCTTTATATAATGTGTCTTTGCATGAAAAGTCCAATATTTTTAACTTTTTTCTATAATAAATATCCAATTATTATCTTTATTATCTTTGTTTAAAAAATTTTTTCCTCAGTTTAGGCCAATACATATTCTAACTACATATTTTTGGTAAAAAAAATCGCAATAGGCGTATATTGATTGGTTTGCGGAAAAGTTATAGCGTCTACAAAATAGGGGATAGTTCTATGACATTTTTATTATTTATTTATTTTTTACAAGTAATGGCGGCGATCTGTGAATTTTATCATGACTGAGATATTGCGGTGGACACATCGGACACTTTTGACACATTTTTGTGACCATTCACATTTATACAGCGATCCCTGCTCTAAAAATGCATTGATTGCTGTATAAATATGACTGGCAGGGAAGGGGTTAACAATAGGGGGTGATTAAGGGGTTAATGTGTTCCTGGGGAGTGATTCTTACTGTGGGGGGAGGGGACTGACTGGGGGAGGTGACAGATCGGTGTCCCTATGTATAAGGGACACACCATCAGTCTCCTTTCCCTGACAGGACATGGATCTGTGTGTTTACACACACAGATCCGCAGACAACTGGTTAAAACATCCGGTAACACCACCATTAGAAGGAAGAGATGCATTGTCAAATGACAGAACTTTTGAACCTTGTAAAAATGTAAGAAAGATCATTTCTGAAACTATGCCTTCATAGTTAGAACTGTATTAGAAAGGGTCTATAGCATAGTATGTTCATATCTACTTTAAGTCTAGGATTAGAGGAATAAGGTGTAATACTTACTTTATTCCTTACTCAGGCTTCCTCCACACTGTGTGACTGGTGGTCGCATGCTGATGTCATCAAATACAATGCAGGACCAATAGTACTGCATGGTACATGAAGACAGGAAGGGGGCCAACCCACAACCTGGAGCCTCAGAGAGAAGAGGAGAGCCTTATTCCTCTACCCCTAGACTTAAAGTGCTTGTAAAGGTAATTTTTTTCCTTTACATTAGTGCAGTCCTCCTCCACTTACCTCATCCTTCCATTTTGCTTTTAAATGTCCTTATTTGTTTTGAGAAATCCTCACTTCCTGTTCTTCTGTCTGTCTAACTCCACACTGTAATGCAAGGCTTTCTCCCTGGTGTGGAGTGTTCTGCTCAAGCAGGAGAGTCAGGACGCTCTCTATGTTGCAGATAGAGAAAGGAGATGTGTGTTAGCGGGCATCCTGACTTTCCTGCTCTGCCCCTTCCCCTCGAGCGAGGGGGCAAGCACGATACTCCACACCAGGGAGAAAGCCTTGCATTACTGTGTGGAGTTACAGACAGAAGAACAGGAAGTGAGGAGTACTCAGAAGAAATAGGGACATTTAAAAGCAAAATCGAAGGATGAGGTAAGTGAAGAAGGACTGCACTAAGGTAAAGGAAGATATTTAGGGGGAAAAAAAATCACCTTTATAAACCCTTTAACAAGCATTTAACCCTTTGCAGCGTGGGGGTTCAGTAACAATTCTGGAGTTCAGTTTTAAGAGTATTTGTGGAAATATGCTTTCTTGGATATACATTTTTTAAACATTGAATTATATACAGTATCTTCTATGTCACAAAGCTTGTATACTGAGTATTTAATGTATCACGTTGCATTCGGTATAACTGTATTATTATATTATGCAAACTTATTATTGTATCCATCCACCCCCCTTCTATATTCATACACACATTACAAATACATTTGCACTTTTTATGGCTATAACATTAGTAATATGAATGTGATAGAGATTGCATAGAACAAAAATACTAAACATGTTACCAGTTACCAGACGTTGCTTTATTTAAAAAAAAATAATTTCATTCTTCTCTGCTTTCCTTTAGTCCTTCAACTGAGAATGCAGCATCGGCGCTCACAAGAGCAAATGTCTGAACGAAACCTGATCCCACGTAAGTTATTAGTGACAAACGAATTTGTAGCACTGTACATACCACACATGCTTTCCCTTGACAAAATATCCACAAATATGTTGAGAACACAATAAAATGTACGTCAGGGAACAGAAAAACAGATGCAGTACATCCCAGCAATGCATGCACATTTCCCTGTGTTTTATCTGTTTAAACCCCCCGTAAGTGCAGAAACATGTGTTGGTTGGCCAGAAATGCACTCTACTCTTAATTTCTGTGAGCTGACATCACACAGCATTTTTTGTGGACTAAGTGGTGTCAGCCCTGCCCCTTTTTCTTTGGCCAAACTACTCAGACAGACTCCTTCTTTCTTATCTCCACAACATAAAAGCTAATCATTCTGTAATTGTAAGATAAGGAACAGCAGGTCTGTTTACTCTCTTTGAGATAACACAGGAAGACAGTACTGGATACAGAACAGCTCTGAATTACTGAAATAATCAACACGGATTTGTCAGCTTATACAAATATAACAATTCACTTAAAGTGATTGTAAAATGATCACCTTGTAAAACAACCCATTGGCTTTAAAATAAAAATGAAAGGCAACACATTTTTGTATATATATATATATATATATATATATATATATATATATATATATATATAACATAAATACCTATCCCCCCCTTTTTTTTTTTATAGATGATCACATTGCCTCTGTTCTCAGTTGTATAAGAGCTGGGGCAGGAGAAGCAGCAGCACACTGAGCTTCCCAGTGAACAGCTGTGCATATCAGGACCAGTAGTGGCCCATCCATTAAGAGCGCATGGGCGCTGCCCCCTCTATCCACATCTACCCCAATATAGTTAATGGATAAATTCATGGATAGCATGAATCTAGCCACAGCCACCCACTATTCATGTGCCGGGCCCTTTTCAGGATGCCTAATTACAGTGGCGGGGATGATTTTTGAAACACCTGATTAGAGCCATACGTTCTAATAGGCTTCAACATAGGGTGGACTCGGAGCGCAGAGCATTGCGCTCAGAGACCACCCAGGTGTGTTAGAAAAGCAAATAAATATTCGCTTTTCTAACACTGAATCGCCTCTCCGCCGATCGGGAAGCGTGGATAAGATACCCATTTCCTGATTGGCTAAATGGTCAAGGGATCATTTTAGATGCCTAGGAGGAGGAGGAGGCAAGGCAGAATGCGCCATAATCCACACCACAGGAGGAGGAAGAAAGCCGCTGGACATGCTGCCCGCCCACCCGCTTCCTAGATGGGGTAAGTGTGAGGGGGTTTCTTCCGCTGAACGATCAGGAAGGACTGTTTGACGCCTCCCCGAAAGATAAACCATCAGCTGCCTCTGGTCAGGACATGTCTGATCATTGGAGGAGAGCACACTGAGTTCCCAGCATAGCTGGAGAACTGACCATGGTGTGCTCTCCTGCTTAGTGTGGTCAGTTTTTAATAGGAAAGCAAGAGGACTAGCAGGAACACCAAGAGATTTCACATAAAGGAAGCAATACAAAGACAACAGGATACTTTCTTATATACGTACATGGTACAGCAGGCACAAATCAGGAATATGAAGTGTTGGGGTAACAAATGCTTTAAATAAGTTGTAAACCCTCAAATATACTTAGTGAAGTTATTGGCCCCAGGTGAAACACAGAGATGAAACAAATCCTCCTACATAAGTTTTACTTGTTTATCTGCACCCATCTCTTCCCTACATCCATGAAAATGTGCGCAATTGTGATAAACTATATTAATACCTTAATAATAATAATAAAATCCTTCTGCATCTGTCAGGAGCAGAGAGAAGGGGATGGTCAGCTGCAGCTACAATGTGTAAAAGCTAGGGACAGAAATGAAGTATGGATACAGAGCTGTATTGTAAATAGACAAGCTGTGTGCTGAGCTCCCTCCCCCTTAATAAACATATCTCATATGTCGGGAAAATGTCTCAGAAGTGATACATGCTGATAACAGAGGAAGGGAGCACCAGAGAGAAACAACACTGAGGTTTACAACCATAATTTATTCATTCAATCGCATATTTAATGGATAAAAAGGAAGCAATTAGGAGAAACCATATGTTGGGGTTTACATAACAGGAACATTTAAATTCAATCACATATACCGGTATAATAAATACAACATGAGTCACTTGTAAATTTACATATTGGGAATTGCAAAATTATACGTTAAAAGGCTACTAAACCCCTGAGCTGGTTTATGTAAATGAGTTTTACTTAACATTCATAGATAAATAAGGATTTTAGGCTGGCTTTACAAATTTGTGTTGCAGTAATGTACAGTAAATTGTGTTATATCAGGCATTTCAGCAACACACCCCAATGCTCCAACACACTTTTGCTTGCTCAGAGATGGGAGCTGTGTATGTTGTGGTGCAGTGCATTGAAAAATGTGATGCATGTTGTTGTAGTGTGCTGGGATTCCCTTTCACACAATACAACACATTGGAGAGGTGAAAAGGGGCCTTAATTTAGGAGCATTACAGGGGAAGCCTATATTTTCAAACACATTTGATAAAAAAGCCACATAAAAAAATACTGTATATCAAATACAAATGTCAATCTCTAACCAAAACCTTTTCTTTGTTTTGGATAGAGCAGGGAAGAGTTATACCCTCTGTCAGGTTTTATTGATATCAGTATACCTACAGTGCCTTGAAAAAGTATTCACACCCCTTGAAATTTTCCAAATTTTGTTATGTTACAACCAAAAACCTAAATGTATTTTATTGGGATTTTATGTGATAGACCAGGGGTCTCCATACTTTTCAAGAAAAGGGACAGTTTTTTGTCTTTCAGACTTCAGGGGGGCCAGATTCTGACCAGTGGAGGTAGACAATGCCTCAAGGCCGAGCATCAGTGAGAATAAATACGGCCCCAGTTCTGGTGGGCAGTAGGAGGAGGAATAGTGCTCCATCATTGCTATTAGTGGAAGAAATAGTGCCCCATTGTTGGTGTCATTATGAGGAATAGTGCCTCATATTGTTGGGAGCAATACTGCCCCAAGGGCCGGATGAAGGCAACCAAAGGGCCACATCCGGCCCTCGGGCCGCAGTTTAGAGACCCCTGTGATAGACTAACACAAAGTAGCACATAATTGTGAAGTAAAAAGAAAATAATAAATGGTTTTCAATATTTTATACAAATAAGAAAGAATAAAAACCGCAGAGGTGAAAAGCTCTATTTGTGTGAAAAAAATAACTTTTGTTTGGGTACCTCGTCGCAGGACCACAAAATTGTGAGTTAAAACAACGCAGTGCCGTATCACAAAAAATGGCCTGGTCAGGAAGGGGATAAATTCTTCCGGGGCTGAAGTGGTTAAATGGTACTGTATCCCATTAAACAGAATACATTTAAAAATAATTGGTAGACATGAGATCTAATGCATACTTTCTATATTGAACTTCTAGCTGGAAATAAGCCACAGACAACTTTCCCAGAACAGAATGGCAACTTGGGACAAACGAAAGTAAGTACATATCTCGTATAATCTTAAAATCTAATTCTGTAGAAGTATTATTTGAGTGTAACTTTCAAAGACTTTTAGATTCTTCAGTGTTGGTACAGGATGCATTGTAAAACAATTTTCAACCAAAATAGTTTGTGTGAGACTTTCCTAGAATCCCGTCTTATCTCCTCCACAGACAGAAGATTTCATGAAGTGCAGGGCTCAGAACAAGCTCCACAAAGTGGCTGCAGTGAAGATGCCTTTTCCTGAAGGTTGGAATTATTTTTATCCCTTTTGGGAGGTGGGTTTGTAATTGTATGCTTTTCTAAGAACTCCACTAAATGGTTATTTAAGTAGGAAGGTAAGGTGTAAGTTTTCATTTTAGATTCCCACTTTAAGTGAAACAATAAAATTGAAAACTGTCTTTAAATATAGTGCCTGGGGGTCCCCTTAGTCTATCTGTAGTGGCACATCTATAGCATGTATATAACATGCTGCAGCAAAAATGAAATCTTTAAAGAAATAAAATCACATTTAAACTGACTCGCAGTTGCAATATCTGGCCAGCTATTAAAAAAAAAAAAGAAAAAAGGATGTGGGGTCCCCCCTCCAGTCCATACCAGGTCCCCCCTTATCCGAGCATGCAGGAAAGTCTCATACCAGGCCACATGCCCTTAACACAGGGGAGTGGGTACTTTGGGTGCTGCCCTTCCCCCCAAGCACGCCCCAGTCAGTGATGTCACTAAGGGTCATCGGGTGACTCCGCCCCTTGGCTATTTAAGAAATGTCAGATGGAGGAGAAGGCAGTCCGCGTGGTCAGAGTTTGTTTTATTTGTTTGGGGTTGGTGGTGTGTCGGGTGGCGTGTGATGGATTTACATCAGGCATTCATTTACTGTCTATTCACTTTTTACACATTTTTTGTGAAGCACCCCCCCATGTTGAGGGCATATGGCCTGGTATTGTTCTTGTTCGCCCACCCTTTCCTGGGCTGCATGCACAGATAAGGGTCTGGTATGGATTTTTGGAGGGGCCCCATGACATTTTTTTCATTTTGCCGTGGGGGGTTCCACTTTAGAATCCATATCAGACCCTTCTGTTTTTTCAGAATTTTCTATTGCCGGTATTGTTTTGTTTACATTTCAGCTGTCAGTGGGAAAGCCCACTGACAGCTGATGAGTCATCGGTTGGTAAGGACGCGGTGGCTGGCTTCCTGGCCCACTGCTCAACAACCAGCAATTCTTCGCACAGAATTTGAATTGGTCAATCATTTTTCAACCGATTCGAATTGTATCATTCAGAAAATTTGGAATCCATTAGGAAAAAATTAATTGTTAGTACTCGTTGCTATTTCATTTGGAGATTTGGATACATGCCTAGCCTGGTGTACCTTTTATCTAATGGGACTTCTTCTGTGAGTCAGCCATTTAACCAGACATTTTTTTTTATTCAGCTGTCAGCGAGGAAACCCATTTCCAGCTAATGACTCATCGGTTGTTAAAGCGATTGTAAAGGTAAATGTTTTTTCACCCTAATGGATCCTACGCATTAAGGTGAAAAAACTTAAGGCAACACCGCCCCCCCCCCCCGGTCCCCCGTTATACTTACTTGGCCCCTCGAAAGTCCCGCGCTCGACTCTGGCATCCTCTTCGCCGCTTAGCCTGGCTGTTGATTGGCTAGAGCGGATGGATTGAAAGCAGTGCAGCCATTGGCTGGCGCTGCTGTCAATCACATCCAATGGTGCGGTGCGCTGGGAGCGGGGCCGAGTGATACAGTGAGCGGCTATAGCCGCTCGCTGTATCACGGGAGCACGCCTGCAAGGACTCCACACCATGCAAGCTTGCTCGTATGAATGTGTGGAGTTCTTGCGGGGAGGACCAGAGACAGCCGCCGAGGGACCCCAGAAGACGTGGATCAGGGCCACTCTGTGCAAAACGAGCTGCACAGTGGAGGTAAGTATAACATGTTTGTTATTTAAAAAATATATATAAATTCTTTACAACCCCTTTAAGGATGGCATGGTAAGCTTTCCAGCTCAGCTCCTTACCAACCATCCTTGGGTAAAGCTTTGCCCAATCAGGGCGCAAAATGCACCTTGCAGCGCACAGTGCATTGCAGGGGGTTCGGTGCAGGGATTTCCTCTCCCTTCCTGTTTGCGACAGGAACTGAAGAAAAATCTCCGCAAAGGGGACACAGATGGCGAAAAAAAAAATCTGACAGGGGTTAGAATCCTCCCTTGCTCTATCCAAAATGGAAAAAAAATAGTGCATTTAATGTGTTACATTATAGTTAGATTTTTACTAGAATATAACTCTTTAGTTTCAGCTGATTTATAGAACAACCTAAATATGATATGTTTCATGCTTGCTGTATAGATGGTCTAGTTGAATCGGATGAACTTAAGGAAAAGAAAGCTAGGCTGGCTGAAGATCTAAATGAAAAGATATTACATCGGCCGGGACCTCTGGAACTGTTGAAGAAGAACATTCTTCCACTACCTACCAACATGAAAGATGGAATAAAAGGTGAGGTAGTGCTCTTTATAAACAGTTTGTACTAAGCCCTGTGATTTCCGCAAAGGACTTCCTGATGCAGGAGAAAAATACTAAGCCATTTGGAATTAGCAGCAGTGTTGTCAGCCTGCTCTGTGCACTCCTTCACTTCACTATTGGGCTGCCTATCAGATCTATCAGATGGGCAACCCAATGGTCAACTAAAAGGGGTGCACCTTGCATGCTGACAAAGATGACGCTAATTGAGAAGTAGTTTGCCTCCCATTGTGGGCCAGCATTAGGAAGTGCTTTTACTGGCAGGACCCCCAGGTAAGAAATTTTACAAACGACTCCTAAAAATGATTTTCTTAAGAAAGTTGTGTACAATGATGTATGAGCCCAAACATAATGAAAAGGTAGATAATGGGTTTATATACATTTTAATGTTCAATCTTTGCACTGTTGAACTTTAATGTGTGGTTGCAAAAAAAAATATTTAAGACGATGGTGCAATTGTGACTGCAGCACTAAATCTCTGGTACATAAAAAAAAAAAAAAAAAGTAGCACAAAGTATAGGTTATTTATATTAATGTTTAATGGCGTGCCGAAGGGTTACAGCCTCAATCTTGGGTTTTATTGCCTTCTATTTGTTGGTTCTGTAGGGACACAGAGAAAAACAAAACCAAAAACAGATATAAGTACAGTGATGAGGGGTAGAATATCTAATAATGTTTTTACTTCTGTTTTAATTTTTACTCCCCCCTCCCCTTTTTTTTAGTTGTAGGGTTAACACATGGAAAGGAAATGAGGGAAAATCTCCCAAGTGGGGTCACAGACAGAAAAATTACCTTAAAAAAAATGTTTACTCTTCCCCACTCTGTACAAAACTAAAAAGAATGACTGAAAGTAGGCTATAAACCTTACAGTTATTGCATATTTTCCACTGGCTGACTGAAATATAACTTTTGATAAACATAAATGTCAGTCTCTAACTGTATTTTTTATTGTATTTGCTTTTTCCTTTTCTTTCAGTAGAACAGATCACAATCTCTTCTCCTTCTGATGCCTTTTCTTTTGATGATGACATCACTAGCTCTTCCTCTTCTTCTACTTCCTCCTCTCCTCGCTTTGCACCTTCCCCTGGTCTGTCAGTTAACTTGTCCCCAACATCTACCAACACTGCATTTCAGGTATGAGGAGAGATACGTCTTTCACTACATATAGTATAGCTGCACTAGATATTTATATACCGTATTTATCTGCGTATAACACACACCCTAACTTTAAGAGGGAAGTTTCAGGAAAAAAAGTTTACACCGCCCTCTGCGTATAACACGCAGGCACAGTTTACCCTCTATTTTCAGGGTAAAAAAGTGAGTGTTATACGCCAATAAATACAGTAAATATTTCTCACTTTAGGGAGATTATTTTGTTTTTCAGTACTACCATGTGTTACCACTAGATAGAAATACAGCTAACATCTATGATAACTTTTAAATAGTTTCCATTTCTCTTTCTTACTTGACCTAATAAACTACTAGTATGCTTATCATTTGGTCTCTCAGGTACCTAAAGTATGCTTAGCTATGCAATAAACATTCAGTAATTGCCAGTTGGCAGATGGCCACATTCATTTATGAAGAGACTATATTCTCTGGCTGAGAATGTCAGTTTCTAAATGAATATCAGAATTTTCATTGCACCAATTTCCAAAAGACTGTAAAAGCATTTCCTGAAAGTCCATATTTTACATTTTAAAAACTGAGCCGGTTGCAATATACAGCATCTCACAAAAGTGGGTACACCCCTCACATTTTTGTAAATATTTTATTCTATCTTTTCATGTGACAACACTGAAGAAATTACACTCTACAATGTAAAGTAGTGAGTGTACAACTTGTATAACAGTGTACATTTGCTGTCCCCTCAAAATAACTCAACACACAGCCATTATTGTTTAATCCGATGGCAACAAAAGTGAGTACACCCCTATGTGAAAAAGTCCAAATTGGGGCCAAAGTGTCAATATTTTGTGTGGCCACCATTATTTTACAGTACTGCCTTAACCCTCTTGGATAGAAATTAAGGAAAAACGAAGGGGCAAGGGAAAGAAAGATGCAAGTATAGCCACTAGTAAACAAGTATTTAAGTGAAATACCTGCGTTTGGTCGTTCATCCTTGTAAGGTGTTGTTGCTGTAACCAGTATAACATGAAGAAAAACCCTCTTGGGCATGGAGTTCACCAGAGCTTCACAGGTTGCCACTCTTCCACTCCTACATGACAACATCAAAGAGCTGGTGGATGTTAGAGACCTGGCGCTCCTCCATCTTCCGTTTAAGGATACCCCTCAGATGCTTAATAGGGTTTAAGTCTGGAGACATGCTTAGCCAGTCCATCACCTTTACCCTCAGCTTCTTTAGCAAGGCAGTGGTAATTTTCACTTAGGGGTATACTCACTTTTGTTGTCAGCAGTTTAGACAATAAAAGCTGTGTCACCATACTGTGCTTGAAGTGCCTGTAGATATCTGCAGGTTTTACAATAATTGTTTACAATAAACTTCATCACCACACACACTAACTCTGTTGTATGCCATCTTGAACACTCCCCATATACACATATATATATATATATATATATATATATATATATATATATATATATATATATATCACTAGAGGGCAGTGTGCTTGAGAAAGGTCTATGTAGTCTGAAACTGCTTCTCCAGTGTACTGCATGTTGGATCACTAAGGGTTCATTTTCACCTTCACTGCACACTGAAAAGTGACCCTTAGCACAGGTGCAACGGACAGTAATTTTAACAATTAAAAGGGAGTTTTTGAGTGTAAACTGCGACTGTGAGCCTTGTTTGGTTCGTGGTTGCGGTGGGGCCCCATCCGCTTGAATGAGTCAAATGCCATGGCGGTACTGCCCACCAAGTGAGACATGAGATATAATTTTGGTCTGGCTCCCTTTGCAGTTTAAGGGGGGTAGTTAGGGGGTCAGTAAAATTGTTTATTAATAAATGTTGTGCTGCAGTTCTCATGTGAATTGATTTACACACACACATCCCAAAATACTTCTAATTTCTTTTAGGAGATTGCAATGTCATTTGGATATCTGTTTTTCTGTTTAATATGTCCTTTGTGAAATTTCACAGATTGAATGGAGAAATGGAACCAATATAGTACTGATCTTACAACTCTGGCACTTTCATCATAGCTACTATTGTTAACATTTTATTTTTAAAATTCTACAGTCATACAGTTCTGTGCTTGACTCTCATAAGACCCTCCAATATAATGACAGGCTTTGTGCCACAAGGAGCATACATTCATAGCTTCAATTTTAGACTCATGAGATTTATTATTTTCTCCCAGCTGGATCTTCCCTGTATAATTGAGGTGAACCAGCCAAGTTCAGGAACAATCACAGAGGCTGACTCATTGGCAACCAATAGGTCAAGTGCTCATCTTCCAGCACAGGCTTCACCTGGGGTTCCTAAGGTATTGTATTGTTCTGCACAACACATGCAGTCTGTATATATGGCATAAAGTATGTGTATATATATATATATCTATATATATAGATATATATATATATATGTTTTTTTTTACATAATCAATTTTCTGCAAGGATATCAATATGGGAACTCCCATTGCTGGTATTTAAAGGTGTCCTTCGTAGCCTTCCTTTACTATATCGACAAATGGATTCAAAACAAGAATGTCCATATTTGATGTCTAATAGCTGATAATAAGTAAATGTGTGTTTGCTTGTTTTAAGCTTCAATAAATTATGTTGTTGTGAAAAAAAAGTAAATGTGTTTGCCCCAGGCCAATGACTCACCAAATGGTAAATAAAGAATAAGTATTACAGCTTTGTAACAAGCACCTTCCAAAACAAGTCAACCAAGTCAGCCCATATTTTTTAACCTGACAGGTTATTTGATTTTTTTTCTCCAAAACACCCTGCAAGATAAAGGCATATGAGCTAGTATGCATAGCATACTAGCTCATTATGAAGTACTTACCTGAGATCGAAGCCCCCGCAGCGGTGCTCTTTCCCTTCTCCGTCAGCACCATCTCTCCATGAGTGACTTCCACATATAGCGGCTCTACCACTGTGACAGGCCAGAGCCGCGATGACATCACTCCTGCACATGCGCTCGGGTGCCGCCACTAAAGGCATGATCGCCGTTAGAAGTGGCACGCTCAGTGCGCCTGCGCACCGTTGTCTACAGCGCATGTGCCATAGACATCGATGCCTTTCTTTTGAAAATATCTCCTAAACCTTGTAGGTTTAGGATATATTTGTTGCACCTACAGGTAAGCCTTAATCTAGGCTTACATGTAGGTTAAAAGTGGTCTGTAAGGGTTTATAACCACTTTAACTGCCAATAGCAAGGAATTTGGTGCAAGTTTCTAGTCAGTTGCACCTACACTTATAAAAAGGTGCAATTAGTATTCATCCTAAGTTTGCACCTGTCTAATGAAACCAAAAGGAAAAGTTTGTTTGTGTTTAGTAAATAAAGTAGATAAACTTTAGATTGAAAATTAGATTTTAATTTTTCAAAGGAATCTGGTCTCTTTCATTTCTGTATGTACCCTCAGATGTATAGTTAGGGTCATATTTAATATCAGGCACACATGAAAGATGGATTGCAGAGGTATTGCCAACTTTCATTACATGTTTTTATTTACTTTCTCCGGTCATTTCATAGAAAAGTTGGATTTGGAGGCTGCATGGACTTTAATAGTACTTATATGAACGACAACACATAGATAATTAAAAAATATTGTTTATTATTACAAAATTGGTTAAATAATACAAAGAGGTTGTGCCCACACAAAGGCCTTAAAAACTATACCAAAAGCTGATTCTTATGGTCTATCACAACAGGTTTATCCATATCTTTTCAACATGTTTCATGGCAGTAACCTCTTCCTAAGGCTGGCGATACATTTTCAATTGCCTTGTACAATGTTCCTTTAGCTTTACCAAAAACCATATAATATGAGGTCAAACAAAATTATTCTCTATTGTATTCAATTAGGCAGGCCCTTGCACCACATAGTTTAAGGTCAGGGGCGGACTGACCATTTGGGCACTGCCCGAGGGCCCCGTGCCACTAGGGGGCCCCATCAGGGTTGCCAGCCTCAGTAAAACCAGGGACAGTATGTAAAAATCTGTGTTTTTTTTTTACATCTCTCCCTGAAATGTCCCTTACTGACATCCTTTTGGTCTAAAAATCCCAAGATTATACCTGCCCAGCCTCTCCAGTACCCTTTCAGTGTGTGTATTCTGTGTGTATGTATACTGTGTATGCATACTCAGGGCCGATCCTAGGGTCACAGGTACCTGGGTGCCGAAATATTTCTGGCGACCCCATATGGGCGTCGTCATTTTACTAACTCCTCCCCTTTACAAATGTTTCTATGGCAATGACTTAACCACAGAGATGCTCCCCCACAAAGTCTTCATTAACCTGGGATCCTTACATGATCTCTTAACAATAAACAAAATACAGGAAAGAAAAGTACTTTATCGGGACCTGGAGGGGGGCCTCTGTGATGGACACAGAGAGGGCTTCTCTTAGAGGGTCTGTTAGATGTTTGGCGCCCCCACCTCTGCAGGCGACTGGGTGCAATGCACCCTGTGCATATTGTATGCGTGTGTGGCCCCATAATCTATTGCCTGGGGGCCCAATAATCTCCTATTGCCCGGGGGCCCCATAATCTCCTATTGCTCGCGGGTCCCATATGTTGTCAGTCCGCCCATGTTTAAGGTAAATCTAAAGAAAAATGTGTACATGTATGGCCAGGCTTAGGAGTATTTTAGAGAAAATCAAAATACAAGCAAAATATACAATGCACCATAGCTAAATATGTCCAGATATAGAGATCCAGGTATACAATTGAGTGAGAACTTTTTTTGGGACTTGTTAGACAAGCAGTAGGAATAAAAGAGTTGTGATACAGGGGCTTCTGCAAAATCACAAGACAATCTACAGCTCAAGTAAAACTCAACCATTTGCTCTTTCTCTGCAGTATTTCAGCTGCTAGATGGTGCAATCGAATTGTTGCTATAAAACAGTTGGCTGGGTCTTACATTTCTGGATTTCATTAAATATGCAGATACCATCAGTGATGGCAAAAGAATGGAGACGTTAAAGAGACTGCCATTATTCACATGTGCTTATGGTCCCATTGAGGGAGATTTACTAAAACGGGAGAGTGCAAAATGTGGTGCAGCTCTGAATAGGAACCAATTAGCTTTCAGGTTTTATTGTCAAAGCTTACTTGAAAAAAGCTAAAGTTAGAAGCTGATTGGCTGCCATGCACAGCTGCACCAAATTCTGAGTGCTCCAGTTTTAGTAAATCAACCCCAGTGTCTAAAACCAGCAAGCAAGACTAGGACAGCTTGTAAGTAGTGGATGAAAAAGCAGGAAAGATAATTTTAGTTCAGCCAGCATCTGCACACTTATAGGTAGTGTGTGTTGTGAAGTCATTGGATTGAGACCGGCATGTTTTAGGTCTGTATCTCCTAAAATAAATCTGTTTGTTATATTGTTTGGTTTTGCAATAAACACAAAAATATATTGCACTTTTCAGGTCCCAGCAAAGCCTTCTGATATGGGAAAAAGCCAAAGGCAAAAGAAGCCCAAAGATGCTAAACCAAAGGTTAAGAAGCTCAAGTATCATCAATACATTCCACCGGATCAGAAGGTTGACAGGTCTCCGGTTGCAATGGATGCTGCCTATTCTCGTTTGCTGCAACAGCAACAGATCTTCCTTCAACTACAAATCCTCAACCAGCAACAGAACCAAACTTTCTGTGTGCAGACAGTTCACCCTCTGGCTACAAGGTACAATATCGATCAAAGATCTGCAGTGAGAATATCATTCATTTAATTTTAAAATAATTCCTTTATAGCCCAATGGCCCAAATTAAGAGCATCTACTTTTTTTTTCGGGGTTTCCCAGTATTTCAGCAGATCAGGTGATTAGCTTCACAGGAGCAGCACCAGCTGGTACATCCACCATAAATATCTCTCCTCCATCTGCTACAGCAGCGATGCCAACTGCACAGAATTCAACTGCCACCTCTCCTCTGAAACCAGAGTTTTTACCAGCAAACCTGGATGATCTAACAGTAAGTGAAATTATTTCAACTACTCAAAAGCATATCTGAGCCCCAAACAAACAAAATGTAATATACTGCAGCTTATCCGTCCTCTAACTGTAGTGGCTGCATTTGTTTTCTTTTTCAAGATGTGCAAAAACAGTGTAGCGCTGGACAGCATATACCACATAAGTATCTAAAGTAACTGGTGTAAACAGTGATAATCTATAAATGGTAACAATCAAAATGTGAATACACAAAAGCTATAAGTGCATAGGTTGTTATAACACTGTGCCAATCAATATGGCACTGAGCATAAAGTACTTATAAATATCAACAGATAAATAAACAGTGTAAAAATAAAGTGACCAATTCAGCATATGAGGTGCAAAACAAATAGAGTCCACAGAAAAAAGCTGGGCGTTATTAGCCCCTTCCAATGCAGGTGATGAAAAGATGCAAACAATGAAAGTCCAATTAGGAGATCCACAGGTGAGAAAGGAGGGAGATTTTAGACATCAGTGGCCCAACACCAGTAGAAATAAAGGCTTACCAGAAAGCCTGTGACTATCCCTTTCAGGAGTAGTCTAAACAGGCATAGCAGGAAATTCTGATCCTTTGGGGTGTCAGGAACGAATCCGCGTCTCTCCACAGATTAGATGGTAGAATCCACAGCTCCTCATGGGGTTAACCACTGCTTCCAAATGGAACTTGCATAGATGTATGTGAGCATGTGTTTATCAAACACCATGTGGGAAAAAACAAAGGGACAATCCCATAGTGTAGGCGTAAAAAATGAGAGGGTTTATTTAAAAACTAAAAAAATTGAAACAGCTTTAAAGGGTCACTAAAGGAAAACAATTTTTTTGCTGAAATGACTGGTTACAGGGTATAGAGACATAAAAGTTAACTGGTTCCTTTTCAAAATGATTAAAAATAGATAAAAATCAATCATATAATGTACCTGCAGGTTAGTTTCACATTTGAACTGGCTTCATGTTTCTGCAAAGTAGAAATAGACACAAAGAACAAAAACAAACAAATCCCTGGCAGTATTTTGTTTTTAAAATGAATCGGATTGGTTCTGGGAAGTTTTAGACACACAGTAATGACAGCTTAAACCATCGTGAGAAAGCTCCCAGTATGGTGGTTATAAGGAAACAGACAAGCAGGAAGTGTGGAGAACAGAGCAGGATTACAGCAACTTCAAAGCAAAAACGAACAATAAGGACATGAAACCAGTACTGCAGTAAGGTAAAGGAAGCTATTTAGCTAAAAAAAAAAAGTCCTTTAGTGACCCTTTAAATACTCTCATTCATAGAGAGTGATACAAAAGTCCTTGCAAGGATAAAAAGCTCCGTATGAATATCAGACCGCCTAAGGCCGTTAGCATATGCGCAATACGAGTGTGTCTGCCCAACGATCGTTTCGTCGTAATGACATCATCAGGGGCACTTAACGATCCTTTCGTCGTAATGACATCATGAGGGCCTGATCATGTCATTACTAAGCCCAATTATTCCCATTCCCTTTTCCCTTACTTTTACACATTCTTTTTCAAGATGTTCCCCATTCTTTTCAACTATTTTTGTGATTTATTTATTTTTTGCCAGTAACACACTTCCTATCCTAAGATGAAAATGCTCACTCACCACAGGTGTGCGCATCCTATTGCATAAGGCCAGGTTCACACCTATACGAATTGAGTGCGGCTTAAACCGCATTCAATACGCAGAACATTTCTAAATACATTGGCCCAGATTCAGAGAGCCATTACGCCTGTCTAACTGGTGTTAGACTGGAGTAATTTCAAATTACGCGCGTTTTCTAGCTAGTCGAAAACCTCAAACCATGAATAGACGGCTGCGGGCTTCAATTCGACTGGATTACGTGTTTGTACGCCTTGGGATCTACGCTGCAATAAAATTGCGGCCACTGGGTGGACTTCCCGTCGTTTTCGGCGTCGGGGTATGCAAATGAGCTTTTGCCGACGATCCCCGAAATTACGATCTTCAATCGCAATCTCTTACGGCACCTTTAGTCATCTTTTATTTGCGTAACACTATACCAGCTTTTTGCTGCTCTAATATTAGACAGCCCATGTTAAGTATGGCCGTCGTTCCCGCGTCGAATTTCTACGTTTTCCGACGTCTTTTATTATTTTTAACGTACGTCGTACGGGAATAGGAATGTTCGTAAACGCCGCGGGGACGCGCTTAATTTAAATGCTTCACGCCCCCCAAACGCGTATTTCGATTGCGCGGCGAGAAATAGACTACGCCGCCGTAGCGTATGGGCAAAAATCTACCAGGATTCGGTGTAGAGCCTGGTAAAATACGGCAGCGTAGAGTATTTCGATTACGCAGCAGAATATTAAGTGTATGTGAATCTACCCCATTGTTTTCAATGAGGCTGGTTCACATATGTGCGATGCATTCGCACTACGCATTGCAGAAAAAACGTATGCGTATTTTTTGACTTGCGGTGCGGTTCAGGTGCAAATTCAGGCCTATTATCTTCTATGGGTACGCAGCCGATTCGCAGATGTGTTCATTTCTCTTCAGGATTTCTTCTCATTCAGCTCAATACACTTCCCCCCTCCCCCTCCCCCTCCCCTGTCCCAGGTCTCCAAATTTGCAGCTAATCTGCAGTTAAAATGCTGAACACTTCTCTTATCTCTCTGAAAAGATAAGAGAGCTGAAATTCGCACCGCACTAGTGTGAATCCGGCCTTAGGGTGTGCACCCCAAAGCTCAAACACACACACTACCGATTACTTACCATGTTTATTCAGAAAGGGAAGGGGCCAGTAAATATAAAATATAATACATATTTACAGACTCCTTCCCGCACTCATCCTAAAGCATCCCTGCAGCAACAGATGGCGGAAGGGGAGAGGAGGGAAGCCGGCAGCGATGTAGGGGGAACCAGGACAGTAGGGGAAATCTGTGCTACACAGGGTGATTAGGGTGTGCCTGGGCACACCTGGCACACACTGTGCGCACGCCTATGTCACTCACCCTTCTGTATCAGGGCAACAGAAATAGGATGGGACCACAGAGCAAACCCCTCCCCAATTATCAATAACATAGAGGGGTATGGTTTTGCAGTTTTAAAGCTAACCAAGAACACTGTAACTGACAATAATCAGCACAGACAGGGAGCACAGGAAATGATCAGCTCACAGGAATTCTGGCAAGACCAACATGTATTTTTTCATTCGCACAGAACACAGTGGGGTTGATTTACTAAAACTCAAGAGTGCAACATCTGGTTCAACGGTGCATGGTAGCCAATTAGCTTCTAACTTGTTCAATTAAGCTTTTACAAAAACAAACAAAAAATAAACAAACAAACCTGGAAGCTGATTGGTCTCTATGCACAGCTGCATCACATTTAGCATTCTCTAGTTTTAATAAATAAACCCCAGTCTGTGTGAATGAGGCATTATCTTGCCGTCTGTGATTCCTTTTAGAACCCTTTCACACTGGGGCACTTTTCAGGTGTTTTTGTGCTAAAATTAGCACCTGAAATGCGTCTCTCAAGCCACTCCAGTGTGAAAGCCTGAGTGCTTTCACACTGGAGTGTTGTGTGTTTGAAAGACAGGAACACAAGTCTTGCAAGCAGCATCTTTGGGGAGCTTTTAACCCTTTATTCAGCCACTAGCGGGGGTTAAAAGCGCCCTGCTAGTGGCCGGAACAGCTAAAGCCACCCACCCCTGTGTGAAAGTAGCATTACAAGTGTTACCAAGTACAGGAAGTAGAGAAAATTACTCCAACATTGAGACACGCTACACTAAAAACACTTTTAATAGAGTGGAAAGATTTGTGACCTATTTCAGATCTTTATTGCTGCCTGTGTTCCCACTGGGAAGATTGACCTTCACTTCATGACTACTTTTCCCAAAATGAATACATAGTTTTTAGCTTGAACTGTGCTCTGGTTATCAATGTTGAATTTACAATGGCTTATGGGTTATGTGTATAAATCTTAAGTGTATATCTAGTCATCTGCGTTTAAGCCTTGGACCCGTTTTGGAGAAAGGCGTGTGTTTTCACTGACTAGGAAAGGACGCTGCAGCAGAGTCATGTACTATAATATATGTACATTCATGTTGACTTAGTATTACAGTTAATATTAAAAATGTATTCGAAATAAATACACTAGAAATAAATCTAGACTGTTATTTGTGTATGTATATGTGGAAGGACAGTCAAGAAAAAAATATTAAAATTGATCAATACTAATAAATGTTCAACACCTTAAAAAATGCGTAAAAGAAAGTTCCCATATTTCTGTAAAATACACATGTTGTACATATAATAGGTTCTAGTGCTGCAAGTGAGATCTGCACATATGTTCTGAAAAATTCTCTACTGATTGGGAGCCCAGAATCTTTGGCTGCAGCAATTAGAAAAGATCGGTCCTTTTTGGTATTGTAAATAATTGACCTTACATCATCCTATTGGCTCATAAGGCCTCACCATAATGATATACTAATAGGAGCAGTTCTGAATTTTGGTATAGTAACATCATTCTAACTAGGGATGAGCCGTTTGGTTCGCACCAGAACCGTCGAGCGGACCGAACGTTTGCGCAAACATTTAGAACCCCACTGACGTCTATGGACTCGAACGTTCAAATTCAAAAGTGCTAATTTTAAAGCCTAATATGCAAGTTATTGTCGTAAAACGTCTTTGAGAATCCGGGTCTTGCCCCAGGGAACATGTATCAATGAAAAAAAAAGTTTTAAAAATTGTTTTTTTTTTCAGGACTGTTTTTTTCCATAGATACATGTTCCCTCGGGCAAGACCCGGGTTCTCAAAGACGTTTTTACAGGCATACTGTAGACACCCAGCAGATACAATATTTAAAGTCATTTTTCCTTTTTTTTTTATTTAATTAAATTAATTTAAAAAAATGAAAAATTCCTTTAAATATTGTACCTGCTGAGTGTCTATAGTATTCCTGTGAAAACGTCTTTAAAGCGGGGGTTCATCCAAAAATAAACTATCTGATATTAGCTACATCCCTCCAACATACTGCTAACATCTGCAGTATGCTGTTTTTTTTCCGGTACTTATCGTTATACGAGCTCTTGTTATCCGGCTCCGAGCGGGGGGTTTGCTTCCGGGTATAGGTGTTCCTAAGCGAAGAGGAGTTGATTGACGCGCTGCTAAAGCCTTCCGAAAATACCCAAAGTGACACTCGGGTGTTTACGGCGCCTGCGCAGTCAGCTCTACACGGCAGGCGTAGGCGCCGTAAACGCCCCAGTGTCACTTCGGGTATTTTCGGAAGGCGTGATGCGCCTTAGCAGCTGTCAATCAACTCCTCTTCGCTTAGAAACGCCTACTCCCCACAGGATTCCTCGATCGGAGCCGGATAACAAGGGCTCGTATAATAAGTACCAAATTTTTTTTATAAAACAGCATACTGCAGATATTAGCAGTATGCTGGACCTATTGTCAGAAAGTGGATTTTTGGGTGAACCTCCGCTTTAAATAGCACAATCACCTGCCTGCCCGTAAATTAGGAAGAACTGATCTAGCTAAACTATGCAGTGTATAAATATATGTACAACACCTGGGATGTATATATATCCTCTACACACTGTAACATTAACTGACTAGCCTGCCTGCTCTATCTACCTGCAAAAAATGTCACTCTCCCTGTCTCTCTGTGTTCTCTCTAACCACCAACAACACACTACACAAGGCCGACCTGCAGGCGGCCTTTTATAGTGTGGGGCGTGAACTAAACCCCCTGAGCCATAAGTGGTCAAAGCCACCCTGGCTTTGGCCAATTATGGCTCTCCGTTTTTTGCAAGCTGTGATTGGCCAAGCATGCGGGTCATAGTGCATGCTTTGCCAATCATCAGCCAGCGATGCCGCAGTGAATTATGGTCTGTGAAACGTAACTCGAATTTGGCGCGAATGACCGATTTTGTTCGTATTTCGAATACAAAGCTCATCCCTAATTCTAACTTGTCATATTTCTTATGCCCTTAGCCTTTTTAACGTGCTAAAATCACATAATATTACAGTGATATCCCCTTATTTGCTTTTTGAAAGGTGTCAGAGCTCCGCCAACATCTTAGGAAAAGAGGACTTCCTGTATCAGGCACAAAACCAGCATTACTGGAACGCCTTAGGCCATACCAGATTCCACGTGCCAAGACCATTCCAGCACCCATCCAAAGTGCAGGGTTGATAACCCCAGTTATTGAAATTCCCTCTTTTCAAAATCCTTCTTCATGTGAT
Source organism: Rana kukunoris (assembly GCA_029574335.1). Taxonomy (NCBI): domain Eukaryota; kingdom Metazoa; phylum Chordata; class Amphibia; order Anura; family Ranidae; genus Rana; species Rana kukunoris. The sequence goes on along the minus strand of CM056058.1, from coordinate 86,139,110 downwards.
ACCACTTCTACAACTCTTTGCACCTTTCGGACTTCCCCTCCTCCAGCTCCTGCTGAGGGTCTTGAGCCACCCAAAACACCTAACAATGTCAAAGACACTTCTGAGACACAGACAGGAAGTCAGGACAAAGACATGGCAATGCAAGGAATAGATGATGACCAAGTCCTTCTAGAAAAGCAAAAAGTGATTGAAAACTTGACATGGAAGTTACTGCAAGAACAAAAGCAGGCAGAAGACCTTCGAGTGGAACTAGAGATGCACAAACGCTTAAAAAATCGGCGGAAGAATGAAAAGCTCAACCCCAGAATAACCATCAAAAAAGAGATTGATGAATGTGTGATAACCTCTTGTGCAAAAGCACAAAGTGAAGACACACAGTTTTTATATACTCTGAGTAATGATAGAACAGAACTACCACCACCAGTCCAGGAGCAACTGATGAGTCCAGACATTAATGAAAACTACATGGTGAGTAAACACCATGAATCTGTAAAATAAATTCTCATTACATGTGTATTACTACATATACTGTTTTAAGTAAAGGTTTCAAGGAAAAACTATTCCCTGAATCAAATGTACATTTTTTTTTTTTTTTTAAAGTATGCTGGACCTTTTTTTTAAAGATTTTATCGTTTTTTTTTTTCTACCCACATGTTGAAATTTAAATCTTTTCTCTGTCATAGCATTCTATGAATTTCTACCCTTTTGCTTACATACTATTCCCAATGCACACATTCCTGACTGTAAAAGTGGCTGTATGAATAAGTGGGTGCTGAAGCGACTCCTGTCTGGAACTGTAAATAATCAGAGTGAGAAATGTCACAAGCACACCATGGGTCTCCATAATTGGGTCCAAAGCTTTTCGTTCCACCCAATGAGCTAAACAAAACAAAAAAAATTGCTGTACTTACACAGCAAATGTTAGTACAGTGATTTCACTGCTGAGCTATTGTGTTCTGACAGCGAGAATAACCCCCCCTCCCCGCTAGAACACACTGATCAGTGTGCTCAGCCATTGGCTGCAAGAGTTGATCGGATGCTGGTTTTCAGCATGTCCATTTAATAAAAGCGTGTAGTTAGATCAGCTTCTGTCGGACAGGCTGCCGTACACACAGGTCGAATGTTGGCTGGTATCACCCCGGTTCAAAAGAAACTGGGTGATATTCGGCCCATGTGTACCAACCTAAGGCGATGTTGGTGCAGCAATATCTCTCGCTGTGCCTTTGTGTTCTGACAGGGGGACTCTCCCATAGCCAGAAAACACTAATCAATGCTTGCTGCCATTGGCTGTGAGCGCTGATCAGATGCTGGTTTTCCAGCATGTCCCTTCGACAAAAGCAGCTCCTTAGACTGGATTTTGCCCTAAGAACAGCTGTATACGTGGGCCGAATGTCAGCCGCTTCCTGCTGAATCGGCCAATATTTAGACTGTGTATATCCAGCTTAAGGATGGGTCATGTTGATTTGTAATGCCATAGGTCCTCTTAGAGCTTGTCTCTATTGTGGGAGCTTATCCCTATTGTATTGTAAGATACAAGTGGTGGTAAACTCTGTTACCCCACTTCTACCTACAAGTAAGCCTGTAATAAGGCTCACCTGTAGGTACTGTGAGTATCTCGTATCTCCTAAACTTGCACAGTTTAGGAGATATTCAGAGTGCATGCAGTTGATGACATTACCGACTCATGTGCTCTGAAGTTCCGGCTTACAGTGCTGGAACTTCAGAGCCCATGCCATAAATGGTGGCTACTGCACACATGCGCACGGGCGATGTCATCGCTCCCTCGGCCACTCATGCAGTCAGAGGCTATGAACCCAGAAGGAAGACCGGGGAAAGATGACGGCCCTCTCAGCGGTGATGCATACTAGCACATTATGACATTCCCTTGCAAGGATTTTTTAATCTTTTAATTACTTGTGGTTTACTACCACTTCAAGGTATTTTTGATGTTCACGCAAGTCATTTACATAATAACATAAATTCTTTTGGACAGAAACTATTTACTATATCAAAAAAGTAATGTAATCAGTCTTCAGGATTGTTTTAAACTGTGAGTCAGTTGACATTTCAAAGCTGCTTATTTTTGTACAGCAATTATAGGAAGCTTTATCCTTTCAAAAGCAATGAACTTTTGCCCTCTAAAACTACTACGCATATCAAAACCGTTGTTCTCACTTTTCCTGTTGGGATCTTATGGCATTGAAAGTCACAAAGTTCTATCTATTTAGAGATGGAATGACCTAACATAAGTTGATTGTCAATCTCTTAGGTTTTTCCACCTCCTACGTGCGAAGTAATCGGACAAGATTTCGAGCTTCCAATGCAGATCACGGCAAGTCCTGAAAATCCAATACAGAAGCCTCGCTCCTTTGAGGAAGAACTGCAGGAAGCTATACAAAAGGCACAAGTACGTGGGTCATTGAAAATTCCACATACTTCATGGCATTTATATAATGACAACCTCTAAGTAAATTGTAATTTTTTTTTATAGATGGCCATTACACACTCAATTGAGGATATATTAGAAGAACCTTTACTCCACACAGGTTAGTTTTTAATCATTTTAAAATTAAGTTTAAAGCAACTCTCAGACAGAAGATTTTCAAGATATTTCCTCTGGAAATATTATGCAATGTCAGAATGTTAAGAGACATTGAAAACTAACGTTTTATTTCAGCTTCATTTTAGTTTTGTTAAGCACCAGCTTTTAACATTTCCTATATCTGCTTTGAGGCCTCGTACACATGACCGAGAAACTCGACAGAATCCATCAAGAAACTTGGTGGGAGAGCTTTTTTGCCGAGGAAAACGGTTGTGTGTATGCTTTTCATCGAGAAAACTGTCGAGGAACTCGACAAAGAAAAAAGAGCAAGTTCTCTTTTTCCTCGACGGGAGTCTCAATTTCCTCGTCGTGTTCCTCGTCGGGCTAGTTTTCGACGAGAAATACGTTGGTGTGTATGCTTAGAAACCCGCACACCTTCGGTAAAGTAGCGTTTGTAATGGAAATAGTACATTTGTCATGCTGTAAATGACTGAAAAGTGAAAATGTCTCTTACCAAACTTTTACCTAACAAGCAGTAACATGAGATTAGCAAAAGCAGCCCCAAGGGTTGTGCCCGTGGAATCGAACTTCCCCTGCTGTTGTATGTGTTGAAGTCACCGCGTTTGAGAACAAAGAGATTTGGTCATGACTGTGTGTACGCAAAGACAGCTTGTCAAGTTTCTCGACAAGCCTAACAAGGAACTCGTCGAGGAAAACGATGTGTCTTTTCCGACGAGTTCCTCGGTCGTGTGTACGAGGCCTGACTCTGATATCTTTCTCCACAATATGCTTAATGACCTCAGGAAGTCCTCCATAGGTGTGTGTATGTGTTTGTGTGTGTGTTTATATATATATATATATATATATATATAAAATATATAATATACACATTATATATATATATATATATATTGTGTATATTTTATATATATATATATATATATATTTTGAACTCCACTTTCATTCATATTGCAATTGAATGTTATTAAAATGACCTTATCCTTATCAATCTGCAGTGCTGTAATTTTTTGTAAAATGCAATATGGCAGCCAGGAGGCATTCTGTACACAGAGGGTGTACAGAACGTCCCCAGATATGTCATTTCCTGCTTATGTGATTTGGCTTACCGATTTTTTTCCCAGAAGTGTACACAAATATATATCAGATTTCGGGCATTCCCTTCAACAAAAATGGCATTGTTGATGGGATACCCCCAAAGGGAAATCACATCTAGAGGGATCTAAAGCCCCGCAGGCACAACAGCTGTTTGATAATAATAAAATCACTCCCATACAGATTCACTGAGCACATGGTCACAGAAAAACAAACAGCTATTCCTTCAGAATAACAAAAGGTAGGAATCTGGAAGAAAGCTTGTTAACTGCTTCCCGACCTGCCGTCGTATAACTGTTTTACGGCGGCAGGTTGGCTCACTTGTGCTAGAGCCCGTAGCTCTACAATGTATAAACAGAAGATCAGTGATTTCCCCTAGTGAGTCCACCCCCCCTTCAGTTAGAACACACTCAGGAACATACTTAACCCCTTCCCCGCTCCCTAGTGTTAACCCCTTCACTGCCAGTGGCATTTTTATAGTAATCAATGCATTTTTATAGCACTGATCGCTATAAAAATACCAATGGTCCCAAAAATGTGTCAAAAGTGTCCGATGTGTCCGCCATATTGTCGCAGTACCGAAAAAAAAAACGCTGATCGCCGCCATTACTGGTAAAAAAAAAATATTAATAAAAATGCCAAAAAATTACCCCCTATTTTGTAAACGCTATAACTTTTGTGCAAACCAATCAATAAACGCCTATTGCATTTTTTTTTTTACGAAAAATATGTAGAAGAATACGTATCGGCCTAAACTAAGGAAAACAATTGTTTTTTTTTTTATATATTTTTGGGGGATATTTATTATCGCAAAAAGTAAAAAATATTTGTTTTTCAAAATTGTCGCTCTATTTTTGTTTATAGCGCAAAACTAAAAACCACAGAGGTGATCAAATACCACCAAAAGAAAGCTCTATTTGTGGGAAAAAAAGGACGCCAATTTTGTTTGGGAGGCACGTCGCACGACCGTGCAATTGTCAGTTAAAGCGACGCAGTGCCGAATCGCAAATTGTGCTCTGGTCTTTGACCAGCAATATGGTCTGGGGGTTAAGTGGTTAAAATACTTGCAATATACATAGATCACCCAGAGGGGAATATTTTTTTCTCAACAAAAGTGGAATTGCTCTTACCATGTTAGCATGGTCACCTGCCTAACTCCAACCTGCTGATGGTACAATGTCAGAACAAGAGCACTGTGAAGTTATCAACCCTCTCATACATATCCTAACACCATTGACTAACAGCACTGTGTAAAACAGTAAATCCTACTTATCTCATACTGCTAGCCCCCTGTCTCTTACTTGTCCCAGTTTTATTTTCCTGTACATTGAGCAATGACTAAATAAATACAACACTGGACTAACATGTATTGTATATTTCCCTGGGTTTAGTTTTAATAGGAACCTGCCAAATGAGAAATATGGGAGCTGCTGTTTTTGAAGGTGCAAGTTACAGGTCATATTTATGCTTCCTTCAGGACTTAGTGAGCCAATGACGTCAAATAAGCATGTGTAAATCTGGCGCTAGACATGTGGAGAGCACATACTTCCTGGGGGGGTCAGTGACCCACCAAGTAGAAAAATAGGGATAAGGGTGACAGCCCCAAAACCCCAAACAACAACAACAACAACAAAAATGTAGTAATGGCAGTTCCAACATTTTTATCCTGAGATATCCATTTTTGAAAACCATGGTGCTTAAGCCTAATGTCACTGCCCAAAAAAAAAATAGAAATCAATTGTGTGTTGACTATTGCTTTATTACCTAATATTGATACATTTCCAGAGTATTTCTCGAGTTGACCCCAATCATTTACACATATTTTTCATTTAGGCAGGACATAACATCTATGCCACTTTCCTTGAGAATTTCTGTTCTAAAATATGGTCTCTATTTTGCATTTCAGATGAATTAATGCATGTCGACAATGACATGGTGGATACCTTAAAGCCAGAAAGCGATCTTCAAAGTACATATGCAACTCAAAACAGAAATTTCACAAAGCAACTTCATTGCTGTATGGATTCCCAACCACCGCCAACTGTACCCAGTTCTACAATTCTGGAGTTTCCAGTGTGTGGAAATTATGATTTCCTGTCTGGCCAGGATAGTTTCTCAGTCATGTTTTCTCCTGATCAGATTGAAATGCCATCTTCACCAGATCATCCAGAAAACATGTCCCCATCATCCTCTTCTTCCTCATCATCTTGTGCTCCATTTGATCCAGCAGACTGGCTTGAAGCACTGACATCTGGATCCACTTCCAACTTTGGACCTAGTAGTCCCATGAATTCAAGTATATTTTCCACTGACATTTTTGACTCTCCAGACTTAAGTATTAACAGAATGATTGATTTAATGGTGGAACAGTGGTAATCGAAGAATTGGAAGAGGACAAAATATACCAACTAACATTCACTCCTAAGTAACCAATAAAGAAAGATAATCTTTCTTTTGCAATAGTTTTTGCTAGCTGGAATAAATGGGGTGGAATGTGTGGTCAAAACTCAGGACATATGATAGGTGAGAATGCAAAAGCTCAGGTCCCATCTGCTTCCTGTAGACACTATCTTGGCTGCACTAATACACAGTAGAAGTGATTACTGTTTAGAAGGATTCACTTTTGCTTTTGATCAAGGCTCCAAAATGCAAAAAAAGGTTCATTGTATACATTTCCACCTGTAGAGGAAATACAGTGTTCATTGCCACTAAAATAACATCTAATGATATTAGATATCATGAAAATTGATATTTAAACACCAACATTGTCTTACCTTAATAACTGTGAAATACAATCTACTTTTGAACAAATTAAAAGCAAATTGTAAAACATTTTACATTACCAGCTTTTCCATGGCAGAGTATGAATTCTATATCAGGGCACACATTAAGCGGCACACAGATAATAGGGAGTCTATTTATAAAGCAGATAATGTAACTTTCACTCGACATTCTCTAGTGCTGAATCATTCACTTTAAAACAGATGCACCTGGACTATTCACCTGCAATATTTAGTGAATGTCATATTCACTGCTTTATAAAGATGTCCTTAAGTGTCATTTAACAGGATAACAATGTTGCATTATAATATGGAGTAAAGACCATTGTTCAATGACTTTGTTAATCAAAACAATCTGTTGTGGTCAGTTAGTCAAAGAAAAGGAACTGGATATGGATGATTTCAGATGACATTTTAACTTATATGTATTATTTATACCAGTACAAAAGTTTAATATCTGTACTGTTTTTTCTTTTTTTTTTTTCATTTTGTTGCTTATTGTAATAATTTTAATATACAGGTGAAATAAATACCTGCTGTATTTATTCTATGAGATTATCACAGAGATCATAAAATTAGGAAACAAAATATAAGAAACATCAATAAGGTTCTGTTTTTTTGTAACCTATAGCATCCAGTCTTATACCAGCGTTTAGGAAGCAATAGTAGTTAAAGCAGTTATTTTTCCTGGTTTGAAAAAAATAAAATAAAAGTCAGCGCCTTCAAATAATGTAGCTGCTGACTTTTAATAAAAGGACACTCACCTGTCCATGGGTCCAACGCCTGACTCACCGTAAACCGGTTCTTCGCCAGTCTTCGGTTCCCCTACTGTGGACAGCTGCCTGTGATTCCGAGCTGCTCAGCGCCTTGTGAATGGTCCCGTAGTCTTCTGGGACCTGTGATGTGTCCCAGAAGGTTGTGAGTGAGGGGGGGTGGGGAGGAGAACTTCTGGTGGACCGCCATACTGGAGGGGAGAGCGAGTACCTGTCAAAACCATGCATAAAGCGGAACTTCTTCTTTACGGTGAAGTTCCGCTTTAGGCAATGCAGGGCTGTGGTTGGTTGCTGTTGGAGGCCGCACAGCCTGAATTTTTAAGCAGTTTTATGAAGTAACACCCAGTATGGTTTTGATGAGATGGCTCCTTAAAGGAGATTGATAATTACAGGTAAAAAGCTTTTGTTGCCAAAGGTGACAAAAGCATCAGGAGTGTTCCAGTAGTTTGCACTGGATAGCACAATTTTGGTTTGTATGAAAGATGGATGTAGAATAGTTGACAGGTATACAAGTTTGATTCATGGTTTTGAAAGCTACATGAAAATAACAAAAGCCTCTGCAAAGTAAATGTGTCGTTATTGATCGTGTACAACTGTGGCGAGTAGTATTTTGGTGCATTACTGTTACTTTTGTATTTGAACTGCATGCAGCAGACCTCAGTTTTCAAAATGTCTTTCCAGGATCTAAATAAGAGTCTAGTCTCTTTATAGTAAGTTAACCTCAAACCCCCACAGGGAAAATCTGGCTGACATAGAAAATTCCTATTTCACTTTGATACCTGAGGCATCATGTCCTCAGTCCTGGAGAGGTAAGCCTAATGCCGCGTACACACGATCACTTTTTGTGATGAAAAAAAACGTCATTTTATGTGACGAAACAAAACAACGTTTTTCAAACTTCATTTTCAAAAACGACATTGCATACACACCATCGTTTTTCCACAATGCTCTTGCAAAGCGCGGTTACGTAAGACACTTTCGACGGCACTCTGTTCCATTGAAGCTCCCATCTCATAACTTGCTTCTAAGCATGCGCGGGTTTAAAAACGTAGTTTTAAACAACGTTTTGCCCACACACGGTCACTTTTTATGACACAAAAACGACATTTTGAAAATGACACAAAAAATTCAAGCATGTTGGAATTTTTTTTGGTAGTTTTTTTGAAGACATAAAACGACGTTTTGCCCACACACGATCATTTTAAATGACGTTTTTTAAAACGTCATTTTTTTCCATCACAAAAGTGATCGTGTGTACGCGGCATTATATTTTAGTAAACTGTGACATGCAATTCCACAGAAACTTTTTTTACTGTATGCAGTAAAACAAATCTGTGGTACGTGATTAACAAAATATAGGCCATGTGACATCTGTCACCTATTTAACATGGATCACTGCGTACAGCCTACATGTTGAGGTTTACAAAGACTTTCTATGGCAAGGGCTTTCTGCTTCAGATAGGTAACTGTGGGAACATGATGGGCTATAAAAAAACATCATAGAAGTAAACTAACATACCATTTTCTTCATGCCCTTAGCTATTGACAGGTTTAAATTATATTGAGGTGTATCACAGTCTTAGTTAGTAATATAAATAAGGGCAATTTAATGTATTTTGTTGATGATCACGATTGTCACATACTTACATCTTGTAGCTCATTTAACTGTATTGCTCAGCAGTGATTTTATGAATTTACATTATTAACTTTTCAAAATCAATACCCACTGTATCCATCAGCCAATTACACAGGCTATCCTCATAAGAAGAAAATTCACAATCTGATTATTTTGCTTACATTGCTGTGCAAATTGAAATCTAACCATTGGTGCCTAATAGCTTCAGTCTATTTAAACAGTTATCTGGATCTTATTCCAATATTGCCCATCAGGTAGCACTGCAGAAAAACGTGTAATTGTAGCTACCGAATTAGGCATTGAGTTGTAAGAAATTTGTGTTTCTTTAGTTAATTAAAGCAAATTTATTAACTTAAAAAATAATACACACATATACATTAAAAGATCAGTAAAGGAATTTTTTGTAATGCTAAATAGCTTGCTTTACCTTATAGCAGTCCTGCTATCATGTCCTCCATGTCCGTTTTTGCTTAGAAGTAGCTGTAATCCCTTGCTAAACTCCACACTTCCTGCTTGTCTGGCTCATTATGAAAAAAACTCATGGTAGCTTTTCATTGTGGTCCATGATCAAGAAGATGTGATTACTATGTGTCTAAAACTCCTCGGAACCAATCAGATTCATTTTAAAAACAAACACTGCCCTGTGTTTGTTTGTTTTTGTTCTGTGTGTCTCTGTACACACAGAACAAACTGAAACTAGTCTAAAAACGAAACTAAACTGCAGGCACATTATATGATTGATTTTTATCTATTTTTAATCATTTTTTAAGGGAATCAGTTAACTATTATGTCTCTATACCCTGTAAACAATCATTTCAGCAAAAAACTAATTAAAAAAAAAATTCTTTACTACTCCTTTAATGGGCCTCTAAATGTAAAACACAATGTTTATTTTCCGCAGAGTATATTTCTATTCAACCATGCTGAATAGCACTTTTTATAAAACAGCTACTCAAATATATCTGTATTTCTGCTAAGCTGATTAAACTGTAAGAAAATTATCAGTAATTAAAATTGTTGATATATCTTTATCATAAGGTGATATTTTAGGTTTTGAATATATAATTACAGTAAAGGGGCTGCTTGCCATTTAAGCCTCGTACACACGCTAAGTTTTTTCGCCAAGAACCAGCAAGAAAACTGCTGGCAGAGCTTTCTTGCCAAGTATACCGTGCGTGTGTATGAGGCTTTCAGGTTTCTCGTCAAGAAAACCTTGACGAGAAAAAAAGAGAACATGTTCTCTATTTTCTCGTCGTGATTCTCGGCAGTGTTTTCCTGCCGAGAAAACCGAGTGTGTATACTTACCTGTCGCCGTGAAAAACTGCGCATGCTCGAAATGACTTTGACTTATGTGTGGTAGCTTCCTAGGCATAGGTAGGGTGCAGCAAGATGGCGGCGACGGCATCGAATTTGACGTCACCACGTTCTTACCATTCAAAAGAACCATGGTTCTTTTGAATGGAGTGTCTGTACACTCGGGCCGCAAGAGATTCTTGCCAAGAATCTCGTCAGGAACAACAAGGGTTTTTTCCGACGAGATTCTTGCCCATGTGTACAGGCCTTAAGAGTAGACATGTGCAGACTGGAATATTTTGTTTCGTTTTTTCACTTTCGTTTGGAAAATAAATTTATTTAGTTACTCCCGAAAATTGTTTTGATTTATTTCATTTTTCGTTGGGGAATAGCTTTCGTCCAAAAATCCAATAATACTTGGTTTCTGTCGAATGGTCATAAGAATATTCGACGGAACGTCGAATCTTTACGTCAAATCGTACATTTCCATTCGAATATTCTGCCTACAAGAATTCTAATGTTGTATGACTAGTAATAATGTCGAATCTATTCTCTATAATGTCGAATCTATTTTCTCATAAATCAAAATCTATTCTCTGTAATGTCGAATCTATTATTTCTATAGTGTCGAATCTTTTCTCTATGATGTCGAATCTTTTCTCTATGATCACGAATCTTTTCCCTATAATGTCGAATCTCTCTATACCAAATTTTTACCGCAACGAAAACGAAAATAAAGCATTTTTTATGTCGGATCTTTCGGTTTTCGTTTCTTGCGCTTTCGTTATCGTTTGTTAAAACGATAACGAAAAAAACAGATTTTCGGACGAAAATGCATTCTAACTAAAACGAATGCACATGTCTGCTTAAGAGTAGAAACTGCTATCCTTTCTCCACATGCCATTGCAGTGTTTACTCCTCAGGAGTAAAACCTTGTACACTATAGTAGCTTTTTCTTATTCAGTGCTGAGAGTGCTGATTGGGAGCTGACTGGCAGACCTTTTTTGGTCATGCCCCTTCAACAGAAGCTGGCTTCTGTTGGACTGACTCCAATACACACGGGCCAAATGTGGGCCAGTTTCTATTGAACCAGCTGATTTTTGCCCAACATTCACACCATGTGTACTAGGCTTTAGACAGCACTCCACGGACTTGAAATCTGAACACACAGTAATAAGGGTTTATTTGGATGAGGCACAAGCTCCTGAGGAAGTTGAGCTTGTTGTCTTATTTAACATTAAGAATGGGTACTACTATCCTCGCTCCACATGACATTGCAATGTTTACTCCTCAGGTAAAAGCAGCAATCAAGGGACTTGAAAGGTGAACACTCAGTGATAAGGTTTATTGTGATGAGGCACAAGCTCTAAACCATCTCTGAAAAGCAGTTCACCTTAGATAACTCTTCGTAGTTATGTTTATAACCACTGAACATGTGAACAAGCACTTCATGCAAGCGTGAATTATATATATTTTATATACAGTACAGACCAAAAGTTTGGACATACCTTCTCATTCAAAGAGTTTTCTTTATTTTCATGACTATGAAAATTGTAGATTCACACCGGAGGCATCAAAACTATGAATTAACACATGTGGAATTATATACATAACAAAAAAGTGTGAAATAACTGAAAATATATGTCATATTCTAGGTTCTTCAAAGTAGCCACTTTTTGCTTTGATTACTGCTTTGCACTCTCCTGATGAGCTTCAATAGGTAGTCACCTGAAATAGTCTTCCAACAGTCTTGAAGGAATTCCCAGAGATGCTTAGCACTTGTTGGCCCTTTTGCCTTCACTCTGTGGTCCAGCTCACCCCAAACCATCTCGATTGGGTTCAGGTCCGGTGACTGTGGAGGCCAGGTCATCTGGCGCAGCACCCCATCACTCTCCTTCTTGGTCAAATAGCCCTTACACAGCCTGGAGGTGTGTTTGGGGTCATTGTCCTGTTGAAAAAAAAATGATGGTCCAACTAAACACAAACCGGATGGAATAGAATGCCGCTGAAAGATGCTGTGGTAGCCATGCTGGTTCAGTATGCCTTCAATTTTGAATAAATCCCTAACAGTGTCACCAGGAAAGCACCCCCACACCATCACACCTCCTCCTCCATGCTTCACGGTGGGAACCAGGCATGTAGAGTCCATCCGTTCATCTTTTCTGCGTCGCACAAATACACGGTGGTTGGAACCAAAGATCTCAAGTTTGGACTCATCTGACCAAAGCACCGATTTCCACTGGTCTAATGTCCATTCCTTGTGTTCTTTAGCCCAAACAAGTCTCTTCTGCTTGTTGCCTTTCTTTAGCAGTGGTTTCCTAGCAGATATTCTACCAAGAAGGCCTGATTCACACAGTCTCCTCTTAACAGTTGTTCTAGAGATGTGTCTGCAGCAAAAGGTGGCTACTTTGAAGAACCTAGAATATGACATATATTTTCAGTTGTTTCACACTTTTTTGTTATGTATAATTCCACATGTGTTAATTCATAGTTTTGATGCCTTCAGTGTGACTCTACAATTTTCATAGTCATGAAAATAAAGAAAACTCTTTGAATGAGAGGGTGTGTCCAAACTTTTGGTCTGTACTATATATATATATATATATATATATATATATATATATATATATATATATATATAATATATATATATATATATATATATATATATATATATATATATATATATATATATATATACAGTGCAGAAAATAAGTATTTGAACACCCTGCTATTTTGCAAGTTCTCCCACTTGGAAATCATGAAGGGGTCTGAAATTGTCATCGTAGGTGCATGTCCACTGTGAGAAACATAATTAAAAAGAAAAATTCCAGAAATCACAATTTATGAATTTTTAACTATTTATTTGTATGATACAGCTGCAAAGAAGTATTTGAACACCTGTCTATCAGCTAGAATTCTGACCCTCAAAGACCTGTTAGTCTGCCTTTAAAATGTCCACCTCCACTCCATTTATTATCCTAAATTAGATGCACCTGTTTGAGGTCATTAGCTGCATAAAGACACCTGTCTACCCCATACAATCAGTAAGAATCCAACTACTAACATGGCCAAGACCAAAAAGCTGTCCAAAGACACTAGAGACAGAATTGTACACCTCCACAAGGCTGGAAAGGGCTACGGGGAAATTGCCAAGCAGCTTGGTGAAAAAAGGTCCACTGTTGGAGCAATCATTAGAAAATGGAAGAAGCTAAACATGACTGTCAATCTCCCTCGGACTGGGGCTCCATGCAAAATCTCACCTCGTGGGGTCTCAATGATCCTAAGAAAGGTGAGAAATCAGCCCAGGACTACACGGGAGGAGCTGGTCAATGACCTGAAAAGAGCTGGGACCACTGTTTCCAAGGTTACTGTTGGTAATACACTAAGACGTCATGGTTTGAAATCATGCATGGCACGGAAGGTTCCCCTGCTTAAACCAGCACATGTCAAGGCCCGTCTTAAGTTTGCCAATGACCATTTGGATGATCCAGAGGAGTCATGGGAGAAAGTCATGTGGTCAGATGAGACCAAAATAGAACTTTTTGGTCATAATTCCACTAACCGTGTTTGGAGGAAGAAGAATGATGAGTACCATCCCAAGATCACCATCCCTACTGTGCAGCATGGGGGTGGTAGCATCATGCTTTGGGGGTGTTTTTCTGCACATGGGACAGGGCGACTGCACTGTATTAAGGAGAGGATGACCGGGGCCATGTATTGCGAGATTTTGGGCAACAACCTCCTTCCCTCAGTTAGAGCTTTGAAGATGGGTCGAGGCTGGGTCTTCCAACATGACAATGACCCGAAGCACACAGCCAGGATAACCAAGGAGTGGCTCTGTAAGAAGCATATCAAGGTTCTGGCGTGGCCTAGCCAGTCTCCAGACCTAAACCCAATAGAGAATCTTTGGAGGAGCTCAAACTCCGTGTTTCTCAGCGACAGCCCAGAAACCTGACTGATCTAGAGAAGATCTGTGTGGAGGAGTGGGCCAAAATCCCTCCTCCAGTGTGTGCAAACCTGGTGAAAAACTACAAGAAACGTTTGACCTCTGTAATTGCAAACAAAGGCTACTGTACCAAATATTAACATTGATTTTCTCAGGTGTTCAAATACTTCTTTGCAGCTGTATCATACAAATAAATAGTTAAAAAAATCATACATTGTGATTTCTGGAATTTTTATTTTTGATTATGTCTCTCACAGTGGACATGCACCTACGATAACAATTTCAGACCCCTCCATGATTTCCAAGTGGGAGAACTTGCAAAATAGCAGGGTGTTCAAATACTTATTTTCTGCACTGTATATATATATATTAATATTATAACACAGTCTTTCCTACAACAACATTTGTAACTCTGTTCAGCCAGTCCTGATTAGGCACCCCTGCCAGAGCACCATGTCTACTACATTGATTGAATAAAAGATGCAGCAGCACAATGCTATGGTCATGTTTGTGCTTCATCCTGTTTGGCAGCTTCAAGTGTTGGATGGACATTATGGTATATGCTGTTATGGTAAAGAGCAATAAAAAGTGTATGATAAGGGAAGTTTGTAATATAGTCTCTGTATTTTTACAGTTACACAAAAGTACTGGGTGGGCACTGATATGTTACAGTGCATATAAATTTGCTTATGCATCTGGCCTTAGTGGTGGGATCTGTTCGCTGGAGCTCTTACCTTGTGATGCTCACTGTTAGGTTGAAGTAGAACTATACCCCTGTCCAATTTTTGTTTTCCGCCATCTGTGTCCCATTGCAGAGATTTTCCTTCACTTCCTGTCCCATAGCCAAACAGGTAGCGAGAGGAAATTCCTGCAAATTAAGGGAATTCCTAATGGAATACTAGGTCACCATAATTAGTGTCCCCATTGAAAGATTTATTTTCAAATTTTGGGATTTTCTTTTACTTTCACTTTTAATTAAATGGTAAACAGGAGAGAACCGAGAGGGACCTTAATAGTGATGGACGAACATCTGATGGGGGGGGGGTTCGCGAACGCTAACCGCAAACTTTCTCAAATGTTCGCGAACCGCAAGTTTGCGGCAGGCCTTATTGACTTTAATGGCAGGCGAACATTAAAAACCTGCAGGTCATATTTGCAGCAACAAAATACTTACCAGCTGTGCACAAATAGTCCCACAACATGGACACTGACTTACCAGAAGTATTACGCGAAAAACAGGATACAGAAATAAGTGTCGGCCATTACAGGCCCCAAAAATTTGCCAAAATGCGTTCACCTGACGGCAAACAACTTTGTATTCTGTAGCTGGGGGTACATTAAGCTATTCACAGGATACATAAGTCAGTGCCACCCATTACAGGCCCCAAAAATTAGCCCACAGGCATTCACCTGACAGCAAACAACTTTGTATTCTGTCGCTGGAGGTACATTAGGCATTCACAGGATAAATAAGTGCAGGCCCCAAAAATTAGGCATTCAACGGACATAAAAGGCCATGAATGACAGGGACCATGAATTGTTATGGGTGGTGGCGGATATTTGTGGCCTGACATGAGGAATTTGAATCAAACATGGACCACTGGTCAGTGGTCACATGTGTTGAATTTCTCAGAGATCCATGCCTCATTAATTTTTCTAAATGTGGGGTAGTCAACACTGTCATGAGCTAGGCGAGTGCGCTTATTGGTCACGACCCCCCTGCTGCGCTGAACGTCCTTTCGGACAGGACACTGGATGAGGGGCAAGCCAACAGTTCCATTGCAAATTGTGCAAGCTCTCGCCAGAGGTCAAGCCTGCCCACCCAGTAGTCCAGGGGTTCATCACTTCTCAGTGTGTGCACATCGGCCGTTAACCCGATGTAGTCGGACACCTGTCAGGCTAAGCGTTCCCTGATGCTGAGTGGAAATTCCTCTGCCAGCGCACTCAAAAGCAGAATGCAGCATTTCTCGTAGCAAGACCTGGAAGTGCTGCATTCTGATAGTCCTCTGTGATGGTGGTAACATTTCTGGTAACATTTCCGCCATGTTTTGTTTGTACCGGGGGTCTAAATACGTTGCCACCCAGTACTGGTCCTTGCCCTTTATGCTTTTTATACAGGGGTCCCTCTTAAAGCACTGGAGGATGAAGGCCCCCATTTGCACTAAACTGGAAGCGGTGTAGTGCCCTGGCTCCTGCTCATCATCCAGGATAATATTGTCCTTGTTCTCCCCCCCCATCCATGGACAACACCAGGGATCTCAGAAAGGTTTAAAGCATGCTCTTCTTGCTCCTCCTCATCCGCCCAGGACAATCACCACTGACTCCTCTTCAGACTTCCGTTGTTGACTTGTCTCAGGTGGAGAAGCCCCATCTGGGAATTCATCCAGCATTGCGACTTCCTCACCTTCCTGCTCCTGCTCCTTGACGGCTTGATCAATGACATGTCGCAATGCACGCTCCAGAAATAAGGGGTAAGGTACGATGTAACCAAGCTCCCAGAACCTGTCCTGCTGCAGAGTTCGTACAGGTAGTCGTTAACTGCACGTTTCTGCTGGAGCAGCCTATCAAGCATATACAATGTTGAGTTCCATCCCGTTGGGCAGTCACAAATAAGATGTCTAACGAGCAGGTTGTGTCACCGCTGAATGTCAACAAGGCGAGGCCATGGCCATGTAAGATCTTCTAAAATGGCACAAGATTTTCCTGGCCTGCCGCAAGATGTCCTGGACCCCAGGGTATTTGGCAACGAATCGCTGCACAACCAAGTTCAGGACATGTGCCATGCATGGCACGTGTGTAATTTTGCCCTATTTCAGTGTGTTCAGCAGATTGGCACCGTTGTCGCACACCACTTTACCAACTGTCAAATTGAGCAGTGTTAGCCACTGATCTGCCTGTGAACGCAAAGCTGAAAGGAGTGCAGGACCAGTGTGGCTCTTGTCTTCCAGGCACAACAGACACAGCACAGCACAGCATGGCAACATCTCACCTGGCATGTCAAATAGGTTCTGGGGATCTTGGGTGGCGCAACGGAAGAGACGGTAGCATCGGAAAAGGAGGAGTCAGTCGAGGAGGGGATGGAGGATGGAGTAGTAGGAGGAGGAGAAGAAGAGGCAGACCTGCATGCAATTCGTGGCGGTAAAACCAAATCTATATGGGTGCCACGGGTTACATGCTTGACGGCCGTCAGAAGGTTCATCCAGTGGGCAGTAAAATTTATATACCTTCCCTGCCCATGTTTGCTAGACCACATGTCTGTGGTCAGATGTATCTTGGCACCGACACTGTATGCCAGAGATACATTCACTTGCCGCTGAACATGGCCATATAGCTCTGGGATGCTTTTCTGTGAGAAATATTTCCTTCCTGGGACCTTCCATTGTGGTGTTCCAATGGCCACAAATTTTCGAAAGGCCTCCGAGTCCAGCAGTTTATATGGCAGTGGTTTCCAAAACACACCCGCCACTGTAATTCATATGCCCTGCGCTCAATATCTTTGCCCCTTCAGGAAGTCAGTGAGTGAGGTAGGAGGACTAGCAGCAGGAGTTACAAGCGGCGCTCGTTCCTAGGAGTAGGAACGGGTGAGTCATAGCTCCAGGCAGGCGTAGCAGGTAGTCAGACAGGCAGGGTTCTTCCTAGCCCAGCCCTCCCCTTGCTCCAGCTCCAGCCTGCTTCTGCACCTTGCCTCCCCTCAAGCTTCCAGCTTCCAGTTCTAGCCTCTCTCCAGCATTTCTCCCCTCCTTTGGAAGGTAAGCGCTACCTGTCTCCCTGGCACTGTGGGCGGCCGTCCTTCTCAGGACAAGCCGCAGCACTCGATCCCAGGAGGCAGACAAGGGCCCCCTCCCCCCGCCACCACCTTGCGGTTATTTCCGCCGTTCCGAGGCTCATTCGGGAGCACCGCGCCAGGCCGTTCTGAATCGCGGGGCCGCGGTCTAGGAAAGACCGCGGCTTCACTCGCGGCCTAACGGCGCGCCGCTCCCCACGTTTTCAGGGTCCTCACCCTGCTCCCAGGCAAACCTCCCCCTTATCCTTGTAGGACAGTTACCCTGCCCTGTTGCCCACCCTTCACCCATTCAGCCCAGATCATTCAGCTCCCCCTGTCAGCCCTCATCCCTGAACAGGCAGCCACCAGGCCAGCAACAAGTTTCTCCCTCTCAGCCCTAGCCCCCTCGTCGTCCCAACTCACAGTAGCTTGATCCAGGGGTCAACCGATCGCCTCTTACAGGGGTCAGGAAGGAATTTTTTCCCTACCGGAGCATATTGGCCGAGCTCTGAAAGGGTTTTTTGCCTTCCTCTGGACCAAGCCAGGAGAGAGGAGCCAGTAAATTCCTCTCCCCACTGCCCCAAACCCCCCCCTCCCCGGTGTAGTGGCGATCATGGTAAGTCGGCAATATTCTGCCGATACCATTTGGAGTTTGAGGCAATGCGCCGCAATACTTCCAGCCATCACCAAAAAGGCCCTAAGAACTGAGCGATTATTGAGAATCGATCATAGATCGACGGTCAGACATTTCAGCCATTTACCCCAACCCAAGCACATATCATGTGCTCTGATCAACACAAGATCGGCAGTAAAACACCGACTAGAAATTCGCGACTTTATTCAACAAAAGGATCTAGACTGCCTTTTTATTACAGAGAGCTGGCTCACAGCCGACTGTAACACCATTCTAGGTGAATTGGTGCCAGAAAATTACCGTATTATAACGGAAAACAGAATAGGGCAAAGAGGAGGCGGCCTGGCGGTGATCCACAAGACTCATCTTACGATCACCAAACCAGTCCGCCAAAACCCTCTTCCATTCATGGAAACCCTTACTCTGCAACTGCAAGCAAACACAAAGGAGACCATCCACATTCTGCTCTGCTATAGGCCGCCAGGCCCAAAATCGCAGCTGCTATCATCATGGACAGATTTCTTCTCCACTTATACCCTTAACAGCAAACATCTTTTGCTGCTCGGGGATTTCAATCTCTGGGCCAACTCCTCACTAGACCCCATTGCCGACGCCTGTATTGACCACCTGGAAGGATTAGGATTGCAGCAACTAGTATGTGGGCCCACACATACTTCAGGTCACACACTTGATCTTATTTTCAGACAAACTCTGGAAATAAAGATTTGGGAAAATGAAAAGTTGCCATTGACAGACCACCATGCAATTATATTCAGTATTTCCACCATCCCCCCCGCAACAAAAACATCAAATCCAGTGACAACACACTGGACTAGATGTCAGAAGAAGCTCCACTCGGAACTCTTCAAAACGACTTTAAGGAAAAAAATAGAAACAACTCAGCCGCATCAAACGGCCGTTGAAACTCTGGAAGCCATTAACTCGGCTATGCTACAGTCAGCTGACTTGGTAGCGCCGAAACGAAGTACCCGCATCCGGAAAAACAACCGCAGTTGGTTTAACAACCAGCTGTCGTTACTGAAGCAAGAACGCAGAAGGGCAGAATCTGCCTGGAAAAGATGTTCCTCAGACCTAAACCTATCCATCTACAAGGCAGCGACAAGAAAATACCACAAAGGAATTTTCCAAGCCAAGAAAAATTATTTTTCGGAGGCTATCAACGGTGCCATTAACCGCCCCCGCGAACTCTTCAAGATGGTCACCCAGACCATGGATCCAGAATGCATCAAAGCCCCCAGTTCGGATACACAAGAATTTTGCAATGAACTATCGGATTACTTCATTAATAAAATCGAGGCAATCCGTGAAAGCATTCAGCAAAACAATTCCCCCCTCAGCCCCCCCTGCAGCCTCTCACACAGCACCCATAGTAATTCTCCTATATCAGGTAAGTTTACCCTAGAACCCATCTCCATCGAGACCACTAAGAATGTCATTTGTACTCTGCGAAATAGCACAGCGCCGAATGACATTATCCCCACAAAACTGCTGAAGGAATGCGCCGACATCCTGGCTCCTCCCATCACGCAGTTTATCAACCAGTCTTTTCTGGAGGGCAAAGTGCCCACACAGTTGAAAGAGGGTATAATCCAACCCATCCTGAAGAAACCCTCCCTGGACCCCAAGAACCCACTCCACCGCCGTCCCATAACAACCCTCAACGTACTTTCCAAGATAATGGAGAAAGTAGTGGTACAACAGCTGCAACAGCATCTAGATACCTACAAGCTACTTGACCCATTACAATCAGGCTTCCGCCCCGGACACGGGACGGAAACAGCATTGCTGAAAGTATGGGACGATGTTCTCAAGGCCGCAGACGAAGGAGAATCTTGTCTTCTAGTTCTGTTGGACCTAAGTGCAGCTTTTGACACTGTAGACCACAAACTGTTACTGACTCGGCTTGCTGAAGTAGCCAGAGTCGCAGAAGGCGATTTATCTTGGTTCTCCTCTTTTCTGGAAAACCGATCGCAAACAGTAAAGTTAGGACCTTTTACGTCAGAAAAACGCACAGTAACATGCGGAGTCCCTCAAGGATCGCCTCTGTCACCAGTGCTGTTTAACATCTATCTTCGTCCTCTTTTTGAGATTATCAGCAGCAAAAAACTGCTCTATCACTCATACGCAGACGACACACAATTGTATTTCCGCATCTGCAATAGACAGGATCACCACCTCAATCTAGAGACTTGCCTCTCCTTGATAGAGGATTGGATGACAAAGAGTCATCTTAAACTCAATGGAGCGAAAACAGAACTTCTCCTGTTTCACGCCAAGCGTAGGAATCAACCTTCTACAGCGTGGACCCCCTCGCCCATTCTGGGCAAGTTCATCACCCCTAGCGCCAAAGTCAAAAGCCTAGGGGTCATTTTTGACTCCTTTATGACAATGGACGCACAAATAGGGTCAGTAGTCAGTGGATCTCACCATCTACTGCGCCTACTACGCAGACTCACTCCGTTCATCCCTAAAGAAGATTTAGCGGTCGTGGTAGGAGCTATTGTTAACTCCAGACTGGATTATGCAAATGCCCTTTACCTCGGCCTCCCCAAGTACCAAATCGCTCGTCTGCAAGTCGTTCAGAATACGGCCGCCAGACTTGTGACTGGGAAAAAACCCTGGGAATCAATCTCACCTTCACTGAGAGCCCTTCATTGGCTGCCAGTCAAAGACAGAATTGCTTTCAAAGCTCTCTGTCTTACGCATAGATGTGTCCATGGGAATGCCCCCCTTTATTTATGCGAAATAATAAAAACGCATAATCCCAATCGCGCTCTGCGATCCACGAATCAGAACCTGCTCCAGGTTCCGAAAGCCAACTTCAAGTCCAAAGGAGAAAGAAGATTCGCGGTCCAAGGTCCAAGACTATGGAACGCTTTACCAACCAGCATTCGGTTGGAGGAGAGCCACCTAGCATTTAGGAAAAAGGTCAAGACTTTTCTCTTTTGATATCAAAGGAGACAGGAACAACAAGCGCCCAGAGGCGATTCAGTTCGCATGTGCCGCGCTATACAAGTTTTCATTCATTCATTCATTCAGGAAAAATTCGGACAAAAGCTGTGTACTAACTATCAGAATATCGTACAATTGATTCAAAAGTGGTATATATATTTTTTTAATGATATTCTGATCTTGAGTACAGGGCTTTAAGGGCCAGTTCACATCTCTGTAGTGTGTTTTAGGTGCAGTTGGTTTTACATTCATTTTAGGCACCTTACCATTGAACTCCATATGGCATGCGTTGTCATGAAAGCGCATCAAGATGCAGCAAACAGGACTTTTTTAACGCACAATAAGGCAAAGAATACAAATGAAAGAAACAAGATAATAGAAAGGAAACAGGAAAAATATATACTGTATATATATAACCTTCCTCTTTCAATAATTTTTTTTGGAATTTAATAATATGATATACATGAATTTCTCTTTGCACAGGTACATGCTTGAACATTGTTATGCCGCGTACACACGATCGCACATTCCGACATCAAAACCGTGAATTTGTTTCACGGTTTCCGGATGTTCATACAAACTTGTCTTGCATATACAGGGTCACACAAATGTTGTCGGAAATTGCGAACGTCAAGAACGTGGTGACGTACAACACTATGATGAGCCAAGGAAAATTAAGTTTAATGATTCTGAGCATGCGTCAAATTGATTCCAAGCATGCGTAGAATTTTTATGCATTAAATTGTGTATACATAGTCGTAATTTCCGACAAGAACATTTGTTGTCGGGAAAAATTGAGAACCGACTCTCAAACATTTGTTGTTGGAAATTCCGACAGCAAATGTCCGATGGAGCATACACACGGTTGAATTTTCCGACAACAAGCTCACTTCAAACATTTGTTGTCGGAAATTCCGTACGCAGCATTGCTGTATCAAAAGTTGGTGGATAATGTATAGCAAATTCAACCAGGAAAAATGTAATTAGAGGTACAAGGCTGGGTACATCTCGTAAAAAAAGGAAGCATAGAATTAATCTACAATAATGAAAGCTATTAGACGACAAGGGTGACATCCCAAGGGGTGGGATACCAGTGGGGGTTATTGTGCCACCATTACAGATGAACAGTACAAGACAAATGGTGGAGCCAGACCGATGACAACTGCGCACAGAAGGATTGTTTTTTGCTGTTTTTACCAGAGAACATGAGTTAATTTTGGGTCCGAATGTTGAGGTGTAACAAATGAGTCAAAATCTCCTGGTTCTGGGTGTTTCCAACCAGGGGAGATCAATTTTTTGGCAGCAATCAAGCTATGAATTACAATATATATATATATATATATATATATGTGTATATATATATATATATATATATATATATATATATATATATATATACACAGCCCTCAAAATTTCCACTCGCCTACTAGCATTTGGCGAGTGGATTTAAGCTGGGGGCGAGTGATGACAGAGCTGCATGACCAATCTCCCTCCAATCTAACCTACACTTAGAGTCCCGATGAGATTGGCGGCCGAAGAGGAAATGTGCATGCTCGGGAAAAGTAGTCTGGTGAGCCACGCACAAGCAGAGCAGTACACAGGAGTGCTCCTTACAATTCTCATTAAGCCATGGGACCTAACAGTATGACCTCTCTGAACCTGCCCCCCTTCCCCCAACCAATGTAGCTCACTTAAATTTGCCCTGACATGAGAGCGGCAGCCTTCCAGTTTGTGCAGTTTTCTTCTCCTTGTGCTCTATGTAAGTGTCCAACAGTTCAGCCTGAGCACTGTGAGCAGACTGGTCTCAATGTGTGTTGTGCAGTGTCAGTGTGCACTGTGCTATTGTGTCAATGGCTGTTTAGTTGTGTGGATCTCAGTGCTGGATTGTACTCCCTCCCGCTGTGCTGCAGCTCCTCTCCTCACTGCCAGCCTAAATAAAAAGGGGAAGTGGGGACATGCAAGCGTGGAGCCGCACACACAGGCTTCTGATGATGAGATAAATAGGAGAGGGAGAGAGAGAGAGAGGATGAATGGGAGTTGCAGAGGAGACAGCAAGAGAATGGGGAAGAGACCCGGTTCTAGTGCCCTGTCCCTCTGGTCTGCCCCCAGTGCCCTATCCCTCTGGTCTGCCCCCAGTGCCCTGTCCCATTTTGTTAAAGTTGTTGTTGGTAATATTTAATTGTGTAACTTGATTCTGCATAAAACATTTAACAGTGTCATTGCATGAGCTAATCTATTATTAGGCGCAGGGCCGTGTATGAATTAGGTGGGGCAACTGGTGGCGAGTAACCCTTGAGGCCTGGCTAGTAGCTCAGGACTTGAAATTTTGAGCCCTGTATAATATATATATAAAACCTTATACCATAAGTCTTTTTTACACATCTATCACCATTCTGTCAAATATAAATCCAACTAACATCCAGTTGCTTCACAATGTGATTTACTGAAGGAGGATTCCCTCTTCCCCTTATCTCTTGAGGGTGGGAACCATTACCTTTCCCCACTAAATAAATGTTGCTCTTCTGTGAATATTCTTAACCACTTCAGCCCCGGAGGATTTGGTTGCCCAATGACCAGGCCATCTTTTGCGATCCGGCACTGCGTCGCTTTAACTGACAATTGCACGGTCATGCGACATTGCACCCAAACAAAATGAAAGTCCTTTATTTCCCAAAATAGAGCTTTCTTTTGATGGTATTTGATCACCTCTGTGGTATTACATTTTTTTGCGCTATAAACAAAAAAAATGTTTTGCTTTAATAAATATGCCCAAAAATATATATATAAAAAATGTCCTTAGTTTAGGCCGATATATATTCTTCTACGTATTTTTGGTAAAAAAAAAACGCAATAAGCGTATATTGATTGGTTTGCGCAAAATTTCTAGCATCTAAAAAATAGGGGATAGTTCTATGGCATTTTTATTATTATTATTTTTTTACTAGTTATGGCGGCGATCAGCAATTTTTATCATGACTGCGACATTATGGCGGACACATCGGACACTTTTGATGCTATTTTGGGACCATTTGGCGTGCAGCGGTCAGCAAGTGGTTAAAGTGATTGTAAAGAATACTTTTTTTTTTTTTAATAGGATGCATTAAGGTAAAAAAACTTGAGGGTTTACAACCCCTTTAAATCTATCCAACATGCAAAAAAAATATTTATTTACCCCATCTCAATATGTACTGATAATACACAGTTCTGTTTTTTCTATTAATATAGTAATTGCCTGCATTTTGCGATACTACATTATAAGTCTATAAAACTTTAGATTTGTAGCATGTAAGATAGCTTGGTACAGAAGATTAAAGAGATTTAAAAAAAATACCACATGCCTAAAAGCAGAAATACAATTAAGATCCAGCAGACAACTGCCATTATTAGTGCATATGTGTTTGATGATTTTCGCAATGTCATACGCAGTTTTTGTAGTGACAGTAGGCAGTGATGGAAATGTGTATACTTTAATTGCTTTTTGCAATACTATGTAGACAAATTGAAGGAGGTGTTCAGTTAGAAAATAACAGACAAGGATCAATAATATGATGAAAATACAAATCAGTAGAAGTTCTCACACTCACTAGAACTAAACTGGATAGAAAATAGACCAAAATAGCCCACTAGGTGGACTGTCCTAGGTTAGGGTGACCAGACATCCCCAGTTTCAGGGGACACTCCCCTGATTGAGGACACTGTCCTTGGACCAAGTCTGTCCTTGGTTTTGTCCCCAGATTGGACTTAAGAGGGGGCAGGGCAATTTCAAAGACGATCAGTGCAGAAGTAAAATAAAAAATATAGAATTACACACCCCCGCTCCACTGTGCTTACTAGCATCGGGGGTTGTATTTTTCCCATTATTTGTGCCCCTTCCTGATGATCATGTGCTGATTGCAACGGAGGGAATATTTCCTCAGTTTCGGGCACATGACCATTCAGTTCCGCTCGCATGTTCTTCTGCCTTGGCTCAAATCCTGGCCAGTGACCTGCCTATCTCTTTGCCTTCCCTGGTGGATGTGATCTTCCTCCGCTCCCCATCCAGTAGTAGCCGGGGCCCGAAGAGTAAGACTTGAGA
The DNA here is from genome assembly GCA_029574335.1 of Rana kukunoris. Lineage (NCBI taxonomy): Eukaryota > Metazoa > Chordata > Amphibia > Anura > Ranidae > Rana > Rana kukunoris. The sequence continues at coordinate 86,113,579 of CM056058.1, read as the reverse complement.
GGCTGTGAGGCGGGCGGCGATGGGCAGAGAGACGCTGATTGTTGCCATTACTAGTAAAGAAAAAATATGTCCCTGGATTATATTTTAAAAATCTGGTCACCTTTTCCTAGGCTCCCCTGGTTTATGATACTCTTCTGTACAGATCCCCTACAGTATGTGTGTCATGTGATTATTCTAGTAGAATTTACTACTAGAATGTACTATTGGAGGCAGCATGTGATCTACTTTCCTTAAAGAACTACTTTTTGTAACTGAAGAGGCCACCAAAAAAGAGAAAAGACACATGGCTTTATGATTCATGATTCATGAGCCTTGTGACATCTCTCAGCATCCATTGCAGTTCTTCCACCTACAGTTTTACTATTAAATGTAATAAAAAAAGAACATCCAAGAGGCCTTGGGACTTTGATTTGAGTTTATACAAAGTAGTGAGAGGATATTGGCTCAGGTTAGGCTGCTTACAACCGACAGGATTACCCTCCAGTGGGCATAGCTCCCTGATTTGCAACAAAGTCTCTCTGTCCCTCTTTCCGCCTCATTTGTCGCTCATTTAGTTGTATATAAAATGCACTATTAGGCCGCGTACACACGATCAAATTTACCTGCTGAAAACGGTCCGACGGACCGTTTCAGCAGACAAATTTGATCGTGTGTACGGGCGAGCAGACAGGTTTTTCCAGCAGACAAATTTTAAAGCATGCTTTAAAATCTGTCTGCTGGGAACCTGTCCATCCGATATGTCCGCTGGTTAGTACACTAACCAGCAGACATATCTATCTGCACATGCGTCGAATGGATTCGACGCATGCGTGGAAGTATTTTACTTCCTGGTTCGGTGACGTGGCGGCGTTAACGTCACCGCCACGTCACCGCGCTGTCTGCTGGCAGGGATTTTGGTTTGATCTTGTGTACACGATCAAACCAATATATCCCAGCAGACAAATCCGATCAAAACGGTCTGCAAATATAAAGGGATAGTTGTGGTAAAAAAGCCCTTGTGAGGTTAATTAATCTTTTTTTATGTATAGTTCTCCTTTAAAGGGGAGTGGCAGGGGGTGTGTCCTATGCCTACATACTTTTGCTAATAAGTGTCCCTCATTCCCATCTCAAAAAGTTGGAAGGTATACCAGTGGGTGGTTTACTAGAAAAAAACATACCCCAATGGAAGGAGTGCCAGACTAAACCTTAAAAAAACTGCCAAAGCATTTTGGAGACTTGAAACCACCCCTTCATCGAAACTTCCGTTATCCCAGGTTCACACTGGGCTGCGGGAATGAAGCCATGCGAGTTCAGCTAATCTCGCACAATTTCACTCCCTCGATTTTGGCCACGATTACAGAGACAAAAGATCATTGCAAAATGTAGTACAGAAATGACTTTTTGTCGCACTGACTTGGACAGTACCATTCCCGGGAAATGACGCCAATTTGACATGTCAAATCCCATGTTAAAACACACCAGTGTGAACCAGGGCTTAAAACAAGAACCTTGAATGGACTTAAGATAGGGCTTTCCTGTGTGAATCTGTGTAGGGCAGCTGCTGGACTAGAAGAGATACTTAACACCAGCATCTGTGTGAGAAATCAAGATGTGTAAGCTATTTTGAGTCCATTCAATGTTCTTATTTTAACTGAAACCTGAAGGGGGGGGGGGGGGTTCTGATCCACAAAAACGTTGTCTGTTTTTTAGTGTAAACCAATACAATTATTTGTACTCTTTTACCCTTTGGTAAAAAGAGTATAATGATGGTGGCTGGTCGGCAAGTGGTTAAAGATACAGTATTCTTTAAATGCAACTAATCACAGGTATGTCATTACCAGTATGAATGAGACCTAAAATGTTTGCCTCCATATGAACCAAGTGTTATTATCATATGTTATACAAACAACTTTATTCAGCAAACAATTAATGTGTCTATTTTTGAGTACAGAACTCCATAGAAAACAACCAGAATCCATCTTGTTATGATAAGACTTGAGCTGAATTAAAGGGTCACTAAAGGAATTTTTTTTTTTGCTGAAATGACAGGGTATAGAGACATAAAAGTTAACGGATTTCTTTTCAAAATGATTAAAAATAGATAAAAATGAATCATATAATGTGCCTGCAGGTTAGTTTCACTTTTAAACTGGCTTCATGTTTCTGTGAAGTAGAAATAGAAACACAGAACAAAAACAAACAAATCCAGGGCAGTGTTTTGTTTTTAAAATGAATCTGATTGGTTCTGGGAAGTTTTAGACACACAGTAATGACAGCTTAGAACACTGTGAGAAAGCTCCCAGCACTGTGGTTATAAGGAAACAGACAAGCAGGAAGTGTGGAGAACAGAGCAGGATTACAGTAACTTCAAAGCAAAAACGAACAATAAGGACATGAAAGCAGTACTGCAGTAAGGTAAAGGAAGCTATTTAGCTAAAAAAAATATGTTTCCTTTAGTCATCCTTTAATTCTGATGGCTTGCTGTAAATCACTGTGCCTTATTAGCCCCTAGTTTGCACTTATGGTAACAGTTAAGCCTCATACACATGATCGGACTTCCATCTGACTTTTCCGTGGATTTTAGTCCGAATGAGCATTGGCCGTGAACTTATTCTGCATACACACACGGCAGAAAATTTTCAGACAACTTTTACCAAATCACATGGTATTTCAGCTCTTTACTGTCACCCTTTGGGCAACTTCAGCTATTGCTGGCTGATGTTTAGCATTGGTTCTGAGCATGCGTGTTTGTACTTTGGACTTTAGGCCGATGCACTTGTGTACACTATCAGATTATCCTCCATCGGACATTTGTGGTCAAAAATTTTGAGAGCATTCACAGTGAACATTTGTCAGATGAAAAACCAAAAACAATTGTCCGCTGGAGCATACACACGGTCGGGTTGTCCGACAAAACACATCCTTCGGAAAATTGTTGTCAGAAAGTCTGATTATGTATATGAGCCTTTAAAAATAATGGTACTTGTAGATTTGAGTTTGACATGCCTCCAGAAGGTGAGAGGCTTGTGCTTGCGGTTTTACTGTAGGTGTCTTTCTTCTGGATTTCTTGAACACGGTGTGCAGTTGAATATAGTTTAAGCATCAACACCTGTCTACCTAGCACCTTAATACTGGATGAACATTGAGGCACATTGCACTACTTAGAAAGCACTTTATTTATTTGGACTGCACGTTCTAGCACTTTATTGTAATTTTATTTGGTTGCTTTTGCTCAGCAACTCAACTGGATGGCTTTTTAGCACTAACACACTTTTTGGGATATACATTGGTTTGTTTATCACTGGACTACTTCTAAGCAATTTACAATCTATATTGGTTCGTTTTATGGCACTTTATTGATTGTTTTTTAAATTGTTTTATTTTTCAGCACATCGCATTATATGCGTTTTTGTACATTCTATAATCTATTAGTCTGGTCATTAACCATATTATTATCACTCCACGCCTACCCCCCATCATTGTTGATGCTAGGGGAGTTTTTTTTTTGCACTTATCAGGAGTGAGACATTTATTCATTAGCAAGCGCCTCCACACCCCCCCCCCCCCCATTTTTCAATACATGCTAAATATGTCAACACATTATGTCACTTCTGAAGATGTATTCTGTCGTATGAGATTTTTATTATGGTGAGTAACCTCTTCACTTTCGACATGAGACTAGCATGCAATGAAAAACAAACAAACTGTCGTCCAAAAATCTGATTGTGTGTACAAGGCTTTATGTGGTATATAAAATTTAGAGCAAATACCGTTTGAGTCTGCTATGGTGTGGACAGCAGCACTCTTCATTTGGGTGACAAATATTTTTATCGTATTCGTGCCAGCTGCGTTCCTGTAGAAATATTTCAGTCTGTAGTTTAAAGGGAATTGACCAAGTTAAAGGATAAAAGAATTAGCCCCAATTAATTTAACAGTTCGGCACAAGAGTTAAAAGCATTGGAACATCTCAAGCAATCTAAACATATAGTGGTCCGGGGGGTTAATAAAGGAAAGGCAGTTGTAATCTTAACCAAAGAGGAATATTCTATAGACATCTATTGTCTATATATTCTATAGACATCTATTAAGACAGCTTAATGACGGCTCCACCTATCAACCCAAGGCAGAACCCATAATTTCTTTATATTCAATGGCTTCTATTATGTACAATCTTGCAGAGCATCAATGTGAAAAACATTTTCTCCTTCTTTGGCAAATCTTTATATGGGCTGGTGGGAAGAAGTTTTTATTTTCTAACATCAGAACCCATACAACAGCACTTATGAAATTTGCTGAATTTTTAAACAATAATTATCACAATCTCAATTTCTCATATAACTACCAAGCAACTTACATAGATTTCTTGGATGTTACTCTAGAAAGCAACTCTGGGATAGGACTAGTAACCCTACAACTTTTAGGAAATGATGCCCGGAAACACTACATAATATGCAACGAGTTGTCATTCCCTATATACAATACCTGAAAGGAGTGTTCATTGGAGCCCATAGAATGCAAAATCATTAAAACCAGACTCCTAAACAGAGGTTTCCTATCTGGAGCATAGAGCAAGACAGGAGAATTGCCAGTGAAATGGATCATAACAACCTTCTAAAAAAAGAGTAACATACAGAGGAATAGTGGTATACATCATAATAACAAACAGAACTCTGAAACTAATAAGGTTACATTTGTTACAACATTTTACAAAAAAAGTAATATTGTAAAAAGAAACCTCCCAATTTTGTATATGGATAAGGCGTTACATATTATATTAGAAAGAGGTTGTAGATTCTGTAGCCGAAGGCGCCCACTTTGGGTTCACTCTTGCTCAAGTTTATTTTACTCTAAAGAAAAAGCTCCCACTTAACTGTCATAAATGGGCTTATATGCCTGCACAGTTAATACATGTAGATATCGATGTTTAAATCTGTGTACTAAAACTTTTGATTCTAGTTATGGGTGAGAGATTTAAAATTAAGCATTAAGTGTGGCACTACCTATGTTGTGTGTCTCATATACTGTACAGCTTGTCATTTGCAGGATACATGATACGTTCTCTCAGAACCCACATTGGAGAACACTTCTGTGACTCTAGTAACTTTCAAGCTAAGCATATATCAAACGTTTCACATTTCAGGGACACTCATGGGGGGTGACATCACTCATTTTAGATTTTGTAGCATTGATAGAGTAACTGTACTTCCCATAGGAGGCGACAGGCATCTCAGATTATGACAACGGGAGGCATGGTGGATACATAGGAAGCAAACTAGGTTGCCCCAGGGGTTAGATCTCAGATGGGACCTTGATCTTCATCTGGGTTAAATGCCCCACCTTTATTGCTTTCTTCTTCCCTGTTTTGTATGCTCTTTCCAAATACACAGGTTTTGAATGGAATCTCTCTGGAAAATTATATTTTGCTTCCATAATAGCTGGCAATATAACTTGTACTTATCATTGGTTAGTGTTGGTCTATGCAAAGAAGACAACAAAAAAAAACAGCGCCCTATGCATGTCTCCTATTTTAACAAATTTTTACATCGATGGTCCATAGACGGTCCTTTAAGGAAGAAAGGGTTGTTACTACCGCATTATGATCTACCAAGTGCATGGAATAGTTTGTGAGTCTAGAATGTAAGGGTCACGAAAGAATAAAATAGAGAAGTGGCCCCATGGGATTGTCGCCCCCTAACGCCCTTTTGTTCAATGAATACATTTTACTCTTAATAGAGGGCTATGATAATTGATAAGTGCATGTCTCTCTATGGCTGCTTTGCTGGTTCTTTCTGTTTTGTGTTTCAGGTGACAAGCTGCCTGCTGCTGTTAGAAAGATTCATCTCAGCTGCAGATCACTGGATTGGTGACAAATCCTTTGGCGGGAAACATCTAGCCAATGAGTGTAACCTTTTACTTATATCCTCTCCTGTCACTGGGAGGAGTCAGCATTTACCTCAGGTCTCTCAGCTGGACTCACCTCTGGATTCTCCTCAGCTTTCCTTCTGGATCTTTTGACCTGCTCTCAGCCCAGAATGGATATTCTATTTCATGAACTACTTCAAAGGACTAATTCCCCTCGAGAAAGGCTTGCCTCAGTCATTTATTCATTTATTTTTTATTTTATTTTTTACCCCCCCCCCTCTCAGTTTTCACTGGTGACAGCTGTATCTTCACTTACATCTGTGGGCCCTGGGTCTGTATTGTGCCTCTCATTCCTGAAGTGCCAGGTATACTCTAAATACTGATGGTAACAGGTTACCTGAGGCCAGACATGGAACTTTTCACCCACCTGTAGGCAGACCTGGACCTGAGGAAAAACCATAGGAGCATCACATCACATCACCACTGGGACTTTACAGGGACCAGAAGAAGAGGACCGCTGACAGGACAGAAGCTACTGTGAAAGAATACGCAGGATAAGGAGCCCCTACTCAGACACCCACAGCACCACTGTTCCAACAGCATAGGTCAGGTAGGCAGCGGGTCTGAAACTGCTACCATGGGCCGACAGCGTGATAAACACATCTTCAGCAGGATCATCATCATCACCACAGACTAGGGGGTGAGTGAAGGCTCTAAGGGCTGGGAATGTACACACACTTTATTCTGTTCTGTCTGCTTCAGTCTCCTCTGTCAGTGTCTTCCCTGCTCACTCTGCTCTGTCTGTCAGCCTTTAGTCACCCCGTCCTTGTTCACTCTCAGCTCTCTATGCTTTCATTTATAGTTTACTCATCACACTTCTGACCTGTGAAATGTCTTCATTGTGTTTTCATTTGCTGCAGTTATTGCAGGTACAGTACTGTGCTAGGATAGTGCTCCTGTGCAGTATACAACATGTCAGGGTTGTTAGTGGAGATTGTGTGGTTACATGTGTGCTATCATCATTGTTTTTTTCTTTTCAGGAATTAGGCTGTTTTAGGCTTGTAAGTTTTACATTTTTGAATGAGTTGCCTGATATTGTGTTTCTACAAGCAGTACACATACAGTTCACAGTGTGTCACAGAACATGACATGTAGACACGATAGTGTTTTAGGATTTTCAAAATAAATGTATGAAGTGAGGATCCCTCCTCCATGTGTTTATTTAGGTTATGAAGAAAACCCATGAGTTTAATCATTTGTCAGTTCCTAAAGGTTCAAGTTTATTGATCTAATTGGTGATAGCATATTCTCATTGATATACCTAAATCTACAGTATATCAAGCTCTTTTTGTGATTTAGATCATTTGATCAGATGCCCTTTTAGTCAAATCTGACATTAAATCTTTTTGTTCTCTGCTTTTGGTCAGGAGCTTGTGAGTCCCTGGTCATACTCTTCTTGTTTCATCTCAAATGTATTTTCTTGATAAGCAGCAGGAAGATTCAATAGTGAAGCATTGGTAGTTTTTTTGGTGTAGCTACATGATATCCTCTGAGGCTCTGCCACACAGATCTGCATCCGCCAATGCTCCTCCTCCTCTCAATTCTATAGAGGGCTCCGATTTTCTTTAAATCACAATGCATTTCTGCTACAGTGCTGCAGAAATCTGCTTTGAAAACACTGTTGCCTGGTGGGAAGTTTGTTCTCAAAGCCAGAGTCCAGTGAGCATGGGGAAAGTGATTCCCCTGGTCTTCCAGTTTGATGGTATCATGTCCCTTTATCTGCTGAATCGCAGTTCTGCCTTGCTCCACATTTATTTCCTGGTGTCAGTATAGAGTTTGCCAGGATGGATTTTTAGACTCCTAAAAAAAAGACACAGTATCTTTTCAGAACCACCTTATCAGAAATGTGTATACTGTTTATGTGATTCAGTTGTCCTTGAGCATTTTAGTGTTTGTATCAGGCATTATGCCTGTGAGCAGAATTTTACTAGTGGGCTGGGTGATTCTCATCTCTGGCCTTAAATTCCCTTATTGGCATGTTTGTTCTGTTAGAAGGTAAAAGAGTACCTACTGTAATGGTTTTAGCGTAATTTATTTCAACTTAAAATGTTAGCTCTATGTGGCAGGTGGAATTAGTTTTAGATGAACATTTTCTAGTTATCTACAGATGCAACATTAGTATATTGAATGTGGTCATCTCTGGTCTGGTAAATAATGTTCAGCGTTTTGACCAGAATATTGCATTTTCATGGTATCCCTAAGAATATTGTTCACTTGGGCTCTTCCCTGTTGTTGGGGCTGTGGCACTTTGGAGCAAGCAGTTCAGCCGCCAGAGCCTCTTATTGGTGCATGTTAGAATAGCGTTTTTTATGCAATTAATTGTCTAAGATATATGGTTCTTCCTGGTCTTCATTTAATGTTAAGGTTGAAGTAAGGCATTTTCAGGGTAGCCAAACATTTAATAGCAAATGCTTTGTTTTGCTATGTTTGCAGTGTTTCAGGACAGCGGTTACCCCAGCAGTGAGCAATGGCCTACAACATCCTTAAAAACATTTTTTTTTTGCTTGCAGTTATATCCTCACATAATATTCCATTCCCTTTCTGAGACAACCTGCATTATCTATGCCACTGGTTGCTTCTCTTTAGGGAACTCTGCAGAACTTGTTTGGCCTTCATATGACATGTATTAAAGTGGTTGTTTCCACACTCTTTCACAAAACTGTTAGTAGGAGTTTGAGGCATAATGACTTTGCATATAGTTCTCGTTTTTGGTTAGGAATTCTTAAAAGGATTTTAGAAGCAGTGTTTATATGCTGCTATTGGGTCACAAATTGCATTAAACATGTCATGTGATTTTGATACGGCTATGGAATCAACTTGTTCTTCTGCATATAAAACACATTAGAGCTGCTTTCCCACTCCGTTCAGACTGGTTATTTGAGGCAAGTTGTGTGTTTGCAGAATTAGATTAGCAAAACAAGGATAGGCAGTTATGATTTAATGCCTTAGGACATCCCCATTGCCCAATAGAGCTGATTCAGCAATTTCCACTATTTACAAGTTTTTTTTTTGTCACATATGAATGGCTCTCCTTTATCAGAATCATAATTTAAATCCCTAAAAGATGTTTATGGTGCAGGATATGCAGCTGCTACATAGGGAGTGCATCAGGACGTAGATGGGTGCCCTGCTCTTTATGTCCACCCTGCAATTTGCATTTATTATGCAAGTCCCCACCTTTTTATATATAAAAATAATAGTATGAATAGTTGACATTCATATGTTGCCTAGTGCAGAGGATTTTATTTTTGTTAAAAATCCAGTCCTCTTGCAGGGTATACGGGTTATGTATTTGGAATAGTTGGCTGATCATATTCCCTATTTGCAAGTGTGAGCTGTGTTAGATATCCTTCTTGTTCACCTGAAAGGGATTAAAAATATTAGACCTTCTAAAAAAAAAACAAAAAAAAAAACGGGAACTGTCCTGTACAAATAAATGGTTTTCTAGGCCTGAGCTTCAGCTCATGGTACAGTTACCATAAAATTGATTGATATGCTAATTTACGGTATACTCATTATAAGTTACTTCATTTTATCCCTACTGTGATCTGCAGAGTTACATCAGAGGTCTAGCAGTATTTGGCATAGGGTCCAATTGTCCCTCCATTGGGACCAAATTTCCCCTGTCCCCCATGCAGCTTCAGTTGTCCTGCTTTTTAGTCTGATATGTACATCTCTATACAAAATGTACTATTGCTGCCAAAGTGTTATGCTGCACTAAGCTTTTTATCCAGCCTCTATATTACTGCATTTGTTATTTTGAAAAATCATTATAAATGAAAAGTAGAGGTAAGTAAAAAGCACATGTATTGTTGAGCCATCATTTTCTGCATATTCGATCCTTGAGGTCCCTGTAACCGGGGACATGTCCTTTGTTACTTACTGTGCAGAAGGGTGCCCCTCTCTATAATTCTGGAGATGTGGGAGATATATTTTTGGTACATTTTCTTTGCCATTAATAAGGGCATTTTCTAGTGCTAGATTGTGAAGAGTGATTTGTAGGCCGCGGTGGTGGGGTGGGGCCAGGTTGGTAACCTGGCTTTTGGGTAATGTCGCCCACTTTGTGGGTGGACAGTGGTTGGTAAACTGGTATTTGGTTGGTATAAGATATTGCTGCTTGAGTCTTAGTGACTAAGCATGTTGGTCTGTTAATGGTTAACAGCGATTCTGTTTGGTATTAAAGGTTAAAGTTAATTTCATAATTAAAATTGTTTTAAACCCAATAAAGGGGCCGCGGCCTAAACTTCTCCACAATCCTTGTTGTGTTTATTTTATATTTAAGGTATGTTCTTATGGTATGATGGGTGTTGGTGGGGTGTACAATCCCATGTAAGGGCCACGAAAGAATAAAATAGAGAAGTGGCCCCATGGGATTGTCGCCCCCTAACGCCCTTTTGTTCAATGAATACATTTTACTCTTAATAGAGGGCTATGATAATTGATAAGTGCATGTCTCTCTATGGCTGCTTTGCTGGTTCTTTCTGTTTTGTGTTTCAGGTGACAAGCTGCCTGCTGCTGTTAGAAAGATTCATCTCAGCTACAGATCACTGGATTGGTGACAAATCCTTTGGCGGGAAACATCTAGCCAATGAGTGTAACCTTTTACTTATATCCTCTCCTGTCACTGGGAGGAGTCAGCATTTACCTCAGGTCTCTCAGCTGGACTCACCTTTGGATTCTCCTCAGCTTTCCTTCTGGATCTTTTGACCTGCTCTCCCACCCTCCCTCCCCTATAATTCCCCTTGTCGCGGTCCCCCTTTATGTGGGTAGTGTCGCCCACTTTGTGGGTGGACAGTGGTTGTACGCTGTTACTTGTTTTATATAAAATATTACTGCTTGAGTCGTAGTGACTAAGCAAGTTGATTTGTTATTGGTTACCAACAGTTTTGTTTGATATTGAAGAGCTCTTTTTGGGTAATGTCGCCCACTTTGTGGGTGGACAGTGGTTGGTAAACTGGTATTTGGTTGGTATAAGATATTGCTGCTTGAGTCTTAGTGACTAAGCATGTTGGTCTGTTAATGGTTAACAGCGATTCTGTTTGGTATTAAAGGTTAAAGTTAATTTCATAATTAAAATTGTTTTAAACCCAATAAAGGGGCCGCGGCCTAAACTTCTCCACAATCCTTGTTGTGTTTATTTTATATTTAAGGTATGTTCTTATGGTATGATGGGTGTTGGTGGGGTGTACAATCCCATGAGAGCTGAGGTACTAACAGCAACAAAAGAATGACCTATGCAGGAAAATTGTTTATGAGGATAAGAATAATGAGTGTATTGTCGTTTTGCAGGGTTAAGTTCTCGCCAAGTATCAAGAAGAACATATTGGTTTATAAGCTTCTGGTAAGAATGTTTAGGTGCATTAAGTGGGGTTGGGGATTTGTCAAGGAATGATGGGGAAAGATGGGAAAGAAATGATACTGGATTTAATAAAAGTCAATCGTAATCTCACTATCCATTTTTAGTATTCCAGATAGGATCAGGTATCAACCTTCATTGTCTTTGAGTTCTTTTTTGGGGGTAAATGGTGTTGAGTGGTGGAATGCAATTAGTACTCCCCTCTTATTAGTAGTAGCCGAGGCTGTTGGGGATATATGCAGCTAAAATATTTTGATGCATATTGTGGGGTAAAGTGTGTCTCTTGCAGGCAAACTACATGTGCTGTTAATAAAGATTTTAAACGCTTTAGTGCGTTTCTGGGGAGAGTTGAGACCTTGTACGTTAAGCATCAATATATTCAGGTTAGACGTTATTATTATTAAGTGAAACTTAGTAGGAGTAAATTAGGTTTAAGGTAAGGTTTTTCCTTACTGAAGGGGAGGAGTTGAAAGATTGTTCAATTATTCTTTAAAATTAAAATATGCTAGAGAGTACAATTAGGATCGAACAACGTTATTATTACAATATTATAATATAATATTATAGGTGTTTGAGAGTTATCAATAAAGGTAGATAAAAAAAAATATATAAAATAAAAATAAAAAAGTGCTCATATTTGGAGTAGGTTATCCAATGAATGGTGTTAGATTACCAATCAGTGGATAAAAAATGTTCCAAAGAGTTAACAAATCTATGTTGGTCACTCGGAGAAAATATGGAGGTGCAGTGGCTGTTCCCAGGACTACAACAGCCATCTAAAAATTCAGTAAGAAAAAATTATTCAACTAATGAGTCAAAATTAATAAAAATTAATAAAAATTCAAATCAGCTCATCAATGGTAATCAACTTTGTTCCTGAGAAAATATATAATAACTGTTTTAGACCTTAAAGCTCCAAATATCAATAATAATAGGCCCCATTAATAAAACTGCTTGAAGGACCTTATCATTTAAGAAACTTTAAACTGAATATATAAAGTAATAAAAATCTAATAAAAAAATAAACAATCTGTCATAGAATGATTTAACCACTTGCTTACTGGGCACATATACCCCCCCTCCTGCCCAGGGGAAATTTCAGCTTCCGCAACTGCGTCGCTTTAACTGACAATTGCGCGGTCGTGCAACGTGGCTCCCTAACAAAATTTACGTCCTTTTTTCCCCACAAGTAGAGCTTTCTTTTGGTGGTATTTGATCACCTGTGCGGTTTTTATTTTTTGCGCTATAAACAAACAAGGGCGATAATTTTGAAAAAAAATACAATATTTTTTACTTGTTGCTATAATAAATATCCCAATTTAAAAAAATAAACTTTTTTTTTACTCAGTTTAGGCCGATACGTATTCTTCTACATATTTTTGGTAAAAAAAAAAAAAATCGCAATAAGCGACTGGTTTGCGCAAAAGTTATAGCGCCTACAAAATAGGGGACAGAATTATTCTTTTTTTACTAGAAATGGCGGCGATCTGCGATTTTTATTGGGACTGCGACGTTATGGAGGACACTTTTGACAAATTTTTGGCGCCATTCACATTTATACTGCGATCAGTCCTATAAATATGCTAATTACTGTATAAATGTGACTGGCATTGAAGGGGTTAACACTAGGGGGTGAGGAAGGGGTTAAATGTATTCCCTACATAGTGTTCTAACTGTGGGGGAGGGGGAGTGACTGGGGTGTGACCGATGCTGTGTCCCTATGTACAAGGGACACAGATCGGTGTACTCCTCTCCAGAGACAGGACACTGTCTCTGTAAAACAGCAATGAGAGATGATCTCATATGTTTACATATGAGATCATCTCTCATTCGCCGCACAGATCGCATCGCAAACGGCCACTCTGATTGGCTGTTCGCGGCGATCTGTGTTTGGCTGTGTCCAAGGGACATGGCCAACACAGAATTTCCCCGCGGCTCGCTCTGGAGCGTGCTAGTGACAAGCCGTCAATTGACGGCTTGTAGGCAATTTAGATCCGCGCTAAAGCCGTCATTCGACTATAGCGCGGATTTCAAGCGGTTAAGTGCATAAACTCAATATCATCTCCAGGACATCAGATATATTACTATATGCAATGCAAGAATTATGACAAACATCTTAAGGAGATTGAAACATAAGTATCACCCTTATTAGAAAGCATCAGTCTGTAATATCTTCTTCTTCTTCTTCAGGTGGAGGAGAAGTAAAATTACCTATTTTGTGCGGGCTAAGCAGGGTCTGACCCATCTGAGTATTTGCTGATTTTTAAGGTTGTTGTGCAGATGAAAAATTCTTTCCATGTTTGGGCCCATCTATTGTAGTTGTGGGTGCTGACAGGCGGAGTTCTCTAATGATGAACCCCCATCAATATGATATACGATGGTATTTGAGAACTTGCAGGTGCAGTTTCATCTCTGCTTTTAATTAGTGTGAATTGAGATAAATCTTGAACATTTTTATATTTGTGTCTTAAAAAATCAGGGATTTTTTTTTTCATGCTGCTTCCATAAATTGTTCTTTAGTGCGAAAATAGTGCATCTTTAGTATAATATCTCTAGGTGGGCCCTCTTCTTTACAAGATGTTAGGGCCCTGTGGATTCTATCCAGTTTCTAGACATTCAATTGGGATAGATGGAGCTAGTTCATGGAAAAGTGCTGTTATGGTTGACCAAGCTTCTCGGCAGAATCCAGCGAGAAGCTCGCTGGGATCCATATTCTGCCGAGAAGCTCGATCGTGTGTACGTTTTCGTCGAGCCAAAATAGAGAGCAGGTTTTCTATTTCCTCGACGGGCCATCGGGACTAATGGCTCGACGCCTTTTTCGACAGCCTGGTCGACGAACTCGACGGCCGGCCGAGAACCTCGTCGGACGGAACGATGGGTTTAGCCCGACGAGGTTCTCGTACGTGTGTACGCGGCCTCAGTCTTCAATATCTTTAGGACTACCACATATTCGTAAATTCGATCGTCTAGCCCTATTTTCAAAATCTTCCAGTCAGTTTTGCAGAATAAAATAATCATCTTTAAGGGGTTTCAATTCTTCTGTATGTGTTGATGTACTAATGTCAATTTCGTCCACCCTCTGCTCCAAAATAGATGTGCATCTGCCTATCTCACGAATCTCATGAGTAAGTTTTTCAGTAATGGCATCTGAGGTATCCTGCAGTGCCTTATGTAATACCCTTTCAAACTGGGTAAGCAAGTCAGGGCCAACTGCAGAGTGTTGCAGAGCTATAGAGGTCATACCTGTATCTATAACAGGTTCTCCGTTTTGTGCTAAGGGGGAGACTTGTGCTGCTTCTGTGTGCCCAGCTGTGAGGTGAGGGGAGGATGCAGCATGTGTCACTGATACCTGTAGCTTTACTGCTTTAAGTTTAGATTTGCGTGCGGTATACATGCCATCAAAATATGCTCCTGTACTTCAGGGATAATGTAAAATTATCCCATGCAGCCAGTGAGTTAAGAAGTGGGGTGAGGGGCCAAAAATGACTTCTCACCAGGTGGGGCCTCTAGTAATTTGGGGGGCTCTCAGCAGCTTTGCGGGGTCCTAAGCGGCTTGCATAGTGAGCCTATAGGGCGGAACGGCCCTGGTGCCAGGTTAGGTGGTGTCACGTACCTGGTACAGAGCAGAGCCTGACGTGCGGGAGTGGCCACCCTTGCTCCTCTGACTCCGGAACCCCTGGTAGTGTGGACAGGAAGCGCTGGAGTTCAGAGTCGCACTAGCGCCTGGCGGGGATGCTGTGCAGGAACTGCGGAGGTCTCCTGTAGTCTCAGGAAGGTGTCAGAGGAGCTGGAACAGCAGGTCCGTAGACAGTGGGAGCTGGATACAGGTGACCAGGATCAGCAGGTAGACTGAGTTCAGGCGCTTGGTGCAGCTGGCTGGAACAGGCGGCAGGAGGGAGGTGTTCTGTAGTGCTGGGTGCTGATCGCTGGAGTAGTTAGCCAGAGGAAGGTGTGCTGTAGTTCTGGTGCTGACAGATAACAGGAGCTAGTGCAGATGACTGGAGCCGTTGGCAGGAGGGAGGTGTACTGTAGTACGGATGCAGGTAGGGTCAGGCAGGCCGGGTCGGATTCAGTCAGACCGATCAGGTTCGTGGATAGAGCAATAGCGGAGTCGTAGTCCAGGCCGGGTCGGCAGCAGGCGGGCAACAATCAGTTAAAGGGTAAGGCAGAGGCAGCGTCAGACAGGCCGGAGGTCAGGGCAGGCGGAGATCAGAAGGGTCAGAGATGAGCCGGGATCACGGGAACAGACGTCAACAGGTAACAGGTCTCAGGTGGGCAACAGGAACGCTAACGATCGGGCAGCAAGAGGCTGTAGGATGAGCCCCATTAAATAGCCTGGACTGGCGCCAGAATGGCGTCAGCACGTGCCCACGCGCCGCTCCCGCGATTGCACGTGTGCGTGCGCGCCGATTTGCCGCGAATTCGCGCTCCCAGCGCCCCCGTGCGCGCCGTAGTGCCGCTAGCGCCACCTGGTGGTCGACCACGTTCATGACAGGTGGTATACAGAGCCAGGTTAGGTGGTATATAGTGCCTGGTTAAGTGGTATACAGAGCCAGGTTAGGTGGTATATAGTGCCAGGTTAGGTGGTGTATACATGACAATGTGAATAGATAAGAGAATACTGGCCTTGTTCCCCTCCTCCTCCATTACTGCACTAAAAGTATGAATACCTGACTGTCCCTGCTGCTGCAAAACCTCCTTCTCCCCCTCCCTGAAGTAAACATAAAGAAAAAACTCATGTAGCGCTGACATTCTTGTATATTGATGTGTGTTTGCATACTTTAATACAATGTCTATAGACATTGCTATGTTTAAGTATTTGGAGCCCTCTAGTGACCAAATACTGGTAATGCAGAGAGATGTTTGTTTCGTTTTTGGTTTCCTGGGAGACGAGGACACACAGCGATGGGGAAAAAATCCGGTTGTTGGGGAAGTGATCTGAAGGTGCTCGAGAGACGGTGGCCAGATTGCAGAGACCAAGAGACACTCATCCGATCATCGGAGGACCAGGTAGATCCAGGGGGCTGAACGGAGCGACTGGCCCAGCTGACGGAGAAGCAAGTTGCAGTCACCGAGCAAAAGTTACTACACGGAGCTCCGATCCAGTGGGTGAGCGGGTCACGGCCCACAGTTTGTTAAGTTTCACACGTAGTTAGACTCGTATACAGGCCTCACTGGAATTTATAGTTACACGGAGGAGCAGAGCAACTGACACTGAGAAGGCTTGAGGCCTATCTACCGTGACATTTCAAGCAATGTTAAAATAGTTGTTGCAGTTACACCAGGAGCATTTTCACTTCAATTTAACTCATCAATACTGTGGATTACAAATCACAAGGAGTTACTTTAGCTAGTGAAGAAAAGAAGATCCAGGACTAAGTACTTTAAGTGAGATCTCACGCATAGCTTACAATGTAGGGGGAGCTCCCAGGTATAAACCTACATATATGTATACTGTTTTCAAATTGTTTATGTTGAAATCCATTGTGCTGTCGTCTTACGTTGGGATGACAACACAATTACTGTAATAATTTCTTTGCATATTTCACAGTAAAATATATCTCTGGTTAAGTATCCAGTTGTGGCATACAGTTTTTCTCCCTCCAGGTGCAGTCAGTGGATCCTGGGGTTACAATACAGGTATTTTGTATTGTCTTACATTGTATTGTATTGCATTGCATCACAGCTGTGCCAAGGGGATTGAGCCAAGTTAGTGGGGTTTATTGGTAAAGTGCAGGCCCAAATCAAACCAGCAGCTCCTTCGGGGGTCAGTGCTACACTCACATGGAAGTTTGCATGCTGAGGACTGATTTTGGCCTCTTCTTCTTCCCGGAACACTGAAGACAAAATGTGGTGGGTGGGAAGAGGGAGGGGCTGCAGCATGGACAAAGCATTATTGGCCACTGAGATGAGATGTAAATATCCCCCCTCCCTTTGATGGTTGGGAATGGGACACGGAAATATCATCATCCAGCCCTGCATCTTAGTGTTGTATGCTGTCCTCCACACATTACAGGTTGGAGATGTATTTTGCACACACAGGGGCATGTTTAGGGGTGGAAGTGCTGATGCTGCTCGAGTTGGCTCTGCCTGCTTGTCATTATGACCCGCAGGCAGGAGACCCAAACTGCAAACTCGTAACAGATCAGTTACACGGCATGGCAATTACAGAGCGATAGCTTACAGAAGGGAGAGGGAGAAACACAAAGAGCAAACTGGCCCACTAAGCCGTCGGCCCACCGGGAAACTCCCGGTAGTCCCGATGGCCAGTACATGCCTGGCCCCAGTCTCAAGTATTTTGCAGATTCTAACAGGTTTTCCTGTAAAATTGCCCTGTATTTGGCTCCATCTATCTTCCCATCACCTCTGACCATCTTCCCTGTCCCTGCTAAGAAAAGCATCTCCACAACCTGATGCTGCCACCACCATGTTTTACAGTGGATATGGTGTGTTCAGGGTGATGTGCAGTGTTAGTTTTTTGCCACACATAGCATTTTGCTTTTAGGGCAAAAAAGTTCAATTTTGGTCTCATCTGACCAGAGGACCTTCTCACACATACTTGCTTTGTCCCCCACATGGCTTCTCACAAACTGCAAATGGGGCTTCTTATGTTTTTTTTTCTTGCCACTCTGATTTGTGGAGTACATGACTAATAGTTGTCCTATGGACAGAATCTCTGCATATCCTCCAGAGTTTCCATGGGCATCTTGGCTGCTTCTCTGATTAATGCTCTCCTTGCCTGGCCTGTTAGTTTAGGTGAATAGTCGTGTCTTGGTAGGTTTGCAGTTGTGCCATACTCTTTACATTTCAGGATGATGGATTGAACAGTGCTTCCTGAGATGTTCAAAGTTTGGGATATTTTTCTATAACCTATCCCTGCTTTAAACTTCTCCACAACTTTATCCCAGACCTGTCTGGTGTGTTCCTTGGCCTTCGTGCCATTGCTGTTTGTTCATTAAGGTTCTCTAACAAACCTCTGAGGGCTTCACAGACCAGCTGTATTTTTACTAAGACTAAATTTCACACAGGTGGACTGTATTTACTAATTATGTGACTTCTGAAGGCAACTGGTTCCACTATATTTTAGGTAAGGGTATCAGAGTAAAGGGGGCTGAATACAAATGCACGCCACACTTTTCAAATATTTATTTGTAAAAAAAATGAAAACCATTTATCACTTTCCTTCCACTTCACAATTTTGTGCCACTTTGTGTTGATCTATCACATAAAATTGCAATAAATGTTATTTATGTTTTTGGTTGTAACATGACAACATTTTTGAAAATTTCAAGGGGTATGAATACTTTGTCAAGGCATTGTAGGTAGCTGGGAACTGCCCTAGGGATCATGTACCAATACAAAGGCAGTCAATGGCATCACCCAGAATCCCCCACCCCTTTTTTAGATTCAGCTGCAGGGCCAGGAAAGGTCTTTAATGATGGAAGTCCATCAAGTGTGGATTGTCTCCGGCAG
The DNA here is from genome assembly GCA_029574335.1 of Rana kukunoris. NCBI lineage: Eukaryota > Metazoa > Chordata > Amphibia > Anura > Ranidae > Rana > Rana kukunoris. Next base: position 86,094,849 of record CM056058.1, on the reverse strand, counting down.
TTGGTGTCTTTCTTGCATTAATGCTGTGTTATTTGCAAGCAAACATTTACACCTAGAAGTATGCTCCAGGCATAGTTGTGCGCAGCCTATTCCATTAGAATGTGCCCCTCAAAGCCCAAAAACATATGTGTGTGTGCATGTGTATAAATACTGACTGTGTCAGTAGGGCAGAGATTTGTGTCAGTAGTCTTCCCGGTCCCGGTCCTGTCAGGGGGAGAAATGACTGTTCGTCTGTTCATACAATGTATGTGATCTGTCATTTCCCCTAGTCAGTCCCACCCCCCTTCAGTTAGAACACACCTAGGGAACATAGTTTAACCCCTTCCTCGCTCCCTAGTGTTAAGCCCTTCCCTGCCAGTGACATTTTCACAGTAATCAATGCATTTGTATAGCACTGATCTCTATAAAAATGCCAATGGTCCCAAAAATGTGTCAAAAGTGTCCGAAGTGTCCGCCATAAGGTCGCATAATAAATAAAATAAAAATAAAAATGCCATAAAACTATCCTCTATTTTGTAGTTGCTATAATTTTTGTGCAAACTAATCAATGAATGCTTATTGCGCTTTTTTTTTTTACGAAAAATATGTAGAAGAATACGTATCGGCATACACTGAGGGAAAAATTTTTTAGGGATATTTATTACAGCAAAAAGTAAAAAATATTATTTATTTTTCTAAATTGTCGCTCTATTTTTGTTTATAGCACAAAAAATAAAAACCGCAGAGGTGATCAAATACCACCAAAAGAAAGCTTTATCTGTGGGGAAAAAAGGACGCCGATTTTGTTGGGGAGCCACGTCGCCTGTCCGCGCAATTGTCAGTTAAAGCGACGCAGTGTCGAATCGCAAAAAGTGGCCCGGTCATTGAACAGCAAAATGGTCCGGGGCTTAAGTGGTTAAAACCACCAACAGCCAAGCAGTTATTATTTCTAGAAGATCATCACTGGTGCCCTAGATGCCTTTGCCGTGACAGGTTTTCCTTACCTTTTTCTTTTCTTTTCTTTTCTTTTATCACACAGTTTTAATTTCCCAGATTTGTGGGTAGAAAAATATATTTCCCAAATTTACTAGAAACCATTTGAAATAACCATGTGTGTGGTTTTACTTGTGGTTTTGTAAAAAAAGCAACGTGTATGTACTCATTGGTGCTGGGAAACAGCGTTATTATTACAGTACAATTTATTTTGACTTTTGTTAAAAGCTAGCAGTAGTGTGGCTGCAATGTATAATGTTTTGGTAAGCATTGGCGCCATCTAGTGTTTTCTAATAATATTGCATTATCAATAAAAACAGCTTTACTCCAGCCAGTTATGTTTACACTAAAAACTGATTCTCACAGGTTCAATAGGTCTTGCACATTTAATGAGCTTCTACGCATTAACTTATAGTAGCAGTTAGAAGATTTAGCCAAGATTTTTTTCCTCAAATCAATAAATGTAAATGCATTAATATGATAGGTGAGGTATGCTGACCCATGCAAGGTGAACATTCTCTTTTATTATCCACTTGATCTCCAGAAAATGTTCCCCCTCCCCTCATGATCAGGCCATTTGCTATACGGCACTACGGTCATGCAACACTGTAGATAAATTAAATATATGTTCTTTTTTTTCCCTACAAATAAAGCTTTCTTTTGGTGGTTTTGATAACCACTGTTTTTTTTTTTTTTTTTTGCACTATAAACAAAAAAAGACCAACAATTTTGGCCAATGTGTATTCTACTACATACACCATATTACCAAAAGTATTGTGACACCTGACACGCACATGTACTTTAATCGCATCTCAGTCTTAGGCCTCGTACACACGAGGGGATATGTCCGCTGAAAACGGTCCGATGGACCGTTTCAGCAGACATCTCCGCTCGTGTGTATGGGCTAGCGGACAGATTTGTCCACCCGACAGATTTCAAAGCAAGCTTTGAAATCTATCCGGTGGGAATCTGTCCGCCCGACATGTCTGCTGGTTAGTACACTTACCAGCAGACATGTCGTCCCGCACCGCCGCCGCGCCGCCGCCGAATGTATTCGGCGCATGCGCGGAAGTGTTTTACTTCCTGGTGCGGTGACGTAGCGGTGACGTGGCGGCGTCAACGTCACCGCCGCGTCACCGCCACGTCACCACGCCGTCCGGCGGCGGGGAATTTGATCCGATGGTGTGTACACGCCATCGGATCAAACTCCCGATCGGACATATCCGATGGAAATGGTCCGCGGACCGTTTTCATCGGATAAGTCCGATGGTGTGTACGAGGCCTTAGTCCGTAGGGTTCAATATTGAGTTGGTCCACCCTTTGCAGCTACAGTGGGGATCGAAAGTTTGGGCACCCCAGGTAAAAATGTGTATTAATGTGCATAACGAAGCCAAGGAAAGATGTAAAAATCTCCAAAAGGCATCAAATTACAGATTAGACATTCTTATAATATGTCAAAAAAGTTACATTTTATTTCTATCATTTACACTTTCAAAATGACAGAAAACAAAAAAAATGGCATCTGCGAAAGTTTGGGCACCCTGCAGAGTTAATATCTTGTACTGCCCCCTTTGGCAAGTATCACAGCTTGTAAACGCTTTTTGTAGCCAGCCAAGAGTCTTTTAATTCTTGTTTGAGGTATCTTTGCCCATTCTTCCTTACAAAAGTCTTCCAGTTATTTTTCAGATTTCTGGGCTGTCTGTCACGCCCTGCTCTTTTAAGGTCTATCCATAGATTTTCAATCATGTTGAGGTCAGGAGATTGTGAAGGCCATGGCAAAACCTTCCGTTTACGCCTCTTGATGTAATTCCCCGTGGATTTTGAGGTGTGTTTAGGATCATTATCCATTTGTAGAAGCCATCCTCTCTTTAACTTCAGCTTTTTCACAGATGGCATCAAGTTACCATCCAAAATTTGCTGAAATTTTATTGAATCCATTTTTCCTTCTACTCGTGAAATGTTCCCTGTGCCACTGGCTGCAATACAACCCCAAAGCATGATTGATCAACCCCCATGCTTAACAGTTGGACAGAGGTTATTTTCATTAAATTCTGTGCCCTTTTTTCTCCAGACGTACCTTTGCTCATTCCGGCCAAAAAGTTCTATTTTAACCTCATCGGTCCACAGAACTTGTTTCCAAAATCCATCAGGCTTGTCTATAGTTCATTTTTAAAGTTCAAACGCTGATTTTTGTGGTGAGGACGTAGAAGAGTTTTTCTTCTGATGACTCTTCCATGAAGACCATATTTGTACAAGTATCTCTTTATAGTGGAATAGTGTACCACAACTCCAGTGTCTGCCAGATCTTTCTGGAGGGATCGTGCAGTCAAACGTGGGTTTTGAATTGCTTTTCTCACAATCCTGCGAGCTGTTCTGTCTGATATTTTTCTTGGTCTTCCAGATCTTGCTTTAACTTCCACTATTCCTGATGATTGCCATTTCTTAATTACATTCTTAACAGAGGATATTGACATCTGAAAACACTTTGCTATCTTCTTATAGCCTTTTCCAGCTTTGTGAGCCTCAACTATTTTCAGTTTCAGTTTTCTAGACAACTGCTTAGAAGAACCCATGGTGCTGATTGTTGGGGCAAGGTCAGGTGAGTTTGGGCATTTAAAACCTTTGAGATTGACATTACCTGGTCTTCCTAGATGATGACTGAGAACAATCCATAACACTGGCAAGTCTCAGCTTTGCAAAGGGGGCAGTGCATGCTATAAATTCTGCAGGGTGCCCAAACTTTTGCAGATACCATTTTTTTGTTTTCTGTAATTTTGAAACTGTAAATGATGGAAATAAAATCTAACTTTTTTTGACATATTATAAGAATGTCTAATCTGTAATTTGATGCCTTTTGGAGATTTTTATATCTTTCCTTGGCTTCGTTATGCACATTAATACAAATTTTTACCTGGGGTGCCCAAACTTTCGATCCCCACTGTATAACGGCTTTAATTCTTCTGGGAAGGCTATCAAAAAGGTTTAGGAGTGTGTCTGTAGGAATGTTTGACCATTCTTCCAGGAGCGCATTTGTGAGGCCAGGCACTGATTTTGGACAAAAAAGGCCTGGGTTGCAGTCTCCGCTCTATTTGGTGGAGGGGGGGATTATGGTTGGGCTTGGCCCCTTAGTTCCAGTGAAGGGAAATCTTAAGTGTCAGCATACCAAGACATTTGGACAATTTGATGCTCCTGAATGTAGGAACAGTTTGGGGGTGGCTCCTTCTTGTTCCAACATGACTGTTCACCAGTGCACAAAGTAAGGTCCATAAAGGCATGGATGAGTGAGTTTGGAGTAGAGGAACTTGACTGGCCTGACTCGGCATGCCAAGTGATAGTCTTGTAAATTGGAAAAAGACCTAGTAACCTAGTAAGTGCATTTTGACAGATAGGGGCAGCTCCCAATCCTTGAGACCCTAAGTTTGGATGATGGTCTGCCTAAGTCTCCTAGAGATGTTAGAATGATAACTCGGAGTACCCTTTCTGGAGAAACATATCCAGACAATGGAGGGAATTTTCCTTTGGGTGACCTGGAGCCAAACAAAGAGATGGGAGAAAAATTTCAATATTGAGGTGAAAGTTGAATGTTGGTCACTTTTGACTCAGATGAGTTTGTACAGCATGTCAAAAACTGTAAGTAATTCAATAAATCATTCCTGGGTAAGAAAAAGGGGTCTTGGAGTTGTTGAAATAAACAGAGGGTCTCTTCCTTGAATAGTAGGGAAAGAAGGATAAAAGGCTGCTTTCTAGTTTAAAAACCTTTAACTATACACACCTCAGACAGTCATTAAGTCATTATCCATAGGGCGAGTATGTGGTATAGCTACAAATTCATTAAATTAGTTTAGTGCACTCCCATACTTGACCAATGAGGAATACAGAGGAAAAGTTGTAAAAAGGTTTTAATATACATCATGGTATCCAATGGGCTCAGTGAGCTGGGGCCTTTAAATACAGTTGCAAGAAAAAGTATGTGAAACCTTTTGGAATGATTTGGATTTCTGCACAAATTGGTCATAAAATGTGATCTGATCTTCATAACACACAAATAATTACGTTTTACCATGTTTTTTATTGAACACCACAAACATCCTCCTGCGCTCTGGTGTATCGCCAAACTGGGTGTATCAGTATGGTCTAAAGGCAAAGTCTTAGGTCTTGCAGCCCTCCACAGAACAAAGGGTGTTCATATAGCTAAAATTAAAAAGAAAAGAAAGGAGGGCGCACCGACCTTGTGCATTACCACTTAAAAGTTTTAATAAACACAAAATAAAAAGCAATGGTCCTACTTACAAACATTCAGAAGTCAGCGCTTTTAAAAACAGCTAAAACTGGACCTCACGGCACCTGCCAGTCAAAACCTTGACATCAATGTGGCTGACGCGTTTCTGGGGCGTACCCCCTTCCTCAAAGCCTAGATGGTCTCTGATCACAAAAGATTTTATTGAACACACCATGTAAACATTCACATTGCAGGTGGAAAAAAGTATGTTATTGGATTTAATAACTGGTTGAACCTCCTTTGGCAGCAATAACTTCAGCCAAACATTTCCTGTAGTTGCAGATCAGACGTGCACAACGGTCAGGAGTGATGCCGCATACACACGATCACTTTATGTGATGAAAAAAAACAACGTTTTTAAAAACTTCAATTTAAATGACCGTGTGTGGGGGAAAACGTCGTTTTATGTCTTGTGAAAAACGACAAAAAAAAATTGAAAGAATGCTTCAATTTTTTGTGTCGTTTTTCAAAACGTCGTTTTTTGTTTCACAAAAAATCACTGTGTGTGGCAAAAAACGTTGTTTAAAATGATGTTTTTCAATCCGCGCATGCCCAGAAGCTAGTTATGAAGCGAGCATCAATGGAAAAGAGTGGTGAACGTAACCTCGCTTTGCTAGAGCATTGTGAAAAAAACGATGGTGTGTATGCAACATCGTCTTTGAAAATTGAAGTTTCAAAAACGTCGTTTTTTACTTCACAGAAAACGTCATTTTTTTTCATCACATAAAGTGATCGTGTGTATGCGGCATAATTGACAATTCCTCTTTACAGAACTGTTTCAGTTCAGCAATATTGTTGGAATGTCTGGTGTGAATCGCTTTCTTGAGGTCATGCCTCAGCATCTCAATCGGGTTGAGGTCAGGACTCTGACCCGGCCACTCCAGATGGCGTATTTTCTTCTGTTGAAGCCATTCTGTTGTTGATTTACTTCTATGCTTTGGGTCGTTGTCCTGTTGCAATACCCATCTTCTGTTGAGCTTCAGCTGGTGGACAGATGGTCTTAGGCAGTGGCGTAACTAGAGACTTCAGGGCCCCGGTGCAAGAAATCATGAAGGGCCCCCCCCTCCACAGTGGCATGACAGTCAGGTGGACCCCTCACACTGGCAGGCGGCAGTCGGGCACCTCAAACGGGCAGACTTGGCGGAATTACAGGGCCCAGTCGCAACGGCGACTGCTGCGACCCTGATAAATCCGCCATTAGTTAAAGGTGTGTTACATGCAGAGTTCAAGGTGTGCTATGTACAGAGTTCGGGGTGTGCTACGTACAGAGTCCGGGTGTGCTACGTACAGAGTCCGGGGTGTGCTACGTACAGAGTCCGGGTGTGCTACGTACAGAGTCCGGGGTGTGCTAAGTACTGAGTCCGGGGTGTGCTAAGTACTGAGTCCGGGGTGTGCTACGTACAGAGTCCGGGGTGTGCTACGTACAGAGTCTGGGGTGTGCTACGTACAGAGTCTGGGGTGTGCTACGTACAGAGTCCGGGGTGTGCTACGTACAGAGTCCGGGGTGTGCTACGTGCAGAGTTCGGGGTGTGCTACGTGCAGAGTCCGGGGTGTGCTACGTGCAGAGTCCGGGTGTGCTACGTGCAGAGTCCGGGGTGTGCTACGTACAGAGTCCGGGGTGTGCTACGTGCAGAGTTCGGGGTGTGCTACGTGCAGAGTTCGGGGTGTGCTACGTGCAGAGTTCAGGGTGTGCTACGTGCAGAGTTCAGGGTGTGCTACGTGCAGAGTTCAGGGTGTGCTACGTGCAGAGTCCAGGGTGTGCTACGTGCAGAGTCCAGGGTGTGCTACGTGCAGAGTCCAGGGTGTGCTACGTGCAGAGTCCAGGGTGTGCTACGTGCAGAGTCCAGGGTGTGCTACGTGCAGAGTCCAGGGTGTGCTACGTGCAGAGTCCAGGGTGTGCTACGTGCAGAGTCCAGGGTGTGCTACGTGCAGAGTCCAGGGTGTGCTACGTGCAGAGTCCAGGGTGTGCTACGTGCAGAGTCCAGGGTGTGCTACGTGCAGAGTCCAGGGTGTGCTACGTGCAGAGTCCAGGGTGTGCTACGTACAGAGTCCAGGGTGTGCTACGTACAGAGTCCAGGGTGTGCTACGTACAGAGTCCAGGGTGTGCTACGTGCAGAGTCCCGGGTGTGCTACGTACAGAGTGCAGATTTCAGAAGTGCCACATTTCTGCGGAAAAAAAGCCTGGAGAAAAAGTATACAGTGCAAACACTGTCTACAGCCATGAAACATACAGCCACAGCACCTGTGATCATCATTATCATGCTGATAATTACACTGTACTTCATGTGACTGTACTGTATATAGCCTATATACACTACAGTCACATGAAGTACAGTATAGTATAGGCTGTACAGTGTGATCATCACTCAGCATGATAATGATGATCACAGGTACTGTGGCTGTATCTTTCATGCCTGCAGACAAAGTTTGCTCTGTATACTTTTACTTTAGTATACTATAGCAACCACTGCCGTCTGAGTCTCAATACATGGACACTCACATACATACATACATATTCACATGCACACACACATTCATACATACATGGCATGCAAACACACACACACACACAGGGCCAGATTCTCATATATTTTCGGCGGCGTAGCGTAAGCCATTTACACTACGCCGCCGCTGCGTGCTAGAGCAAGTGCTTTATTCTCAAAGCACTTGCTCCGTAGTTTGCGTTGGCGTCTCGTAAATCGCCAAGCGTAAACCCGCGCAATTCAAATGGGGCGGCTTGTATTTAAATTAAGCGCGCCCCCGCGTCGAACGAACTGCGCATGCGCCGGCCGGGGAAAAAGCCCAGTGCGCATGCTCCAGCTCACGTCGGGAAGCGTCGTTGAAACCGACGTCAAAACGACGTGAGCGTCATTTACGCAAGTCCCTATTCGCGAACGAGTTAGTAAAACGACGTAAGCGACGGAAAAAGCCGACGCTGACCCGACGCCATACTTAACATGGCGTCCGACGGGACACGACGGCATCCGACGGGACCTCGTAAGGTTACTCCACATAGAAGCTGGGGTAACCTTACGCGAACGAAAACGACGTACGCGACGACGGGGCGGCGTAAAAGCGATCGAGAATCGGCGTACTACTTCATTTGCATATGCAAATGAAAAAACAACGTAAATGCCACCTAGTGGCCGGAGTTGTCATTACACCTACGATCCGAAAGTGTAATGCTTTTACACTTGTCGGATGTAGAAGCGTATCTATGCAAAAGTGATGCTAAGCATCACGCGCATAGATACGAGGACAAAAAAAAGGCGTTACGACGGGGTATCTGAGATACTCCGTCGTAACGCCTCTGAGAATCTGGCCCACAGTAGATAAAAAACGGCAGTCTTTTACCTTAGCAGCTCTTCCTGCCGGGTACTGCACTGTAGGGGGAGACAAAGAGCACACACTTTGCTTTCAGTTTGTAATGACTGTGACGAGCTCCCCGCATAGTGCCGATTACAGTTCGGCTTGGGATCGGGGAACTTGTCTGTGCTTATTCTTTTGAAGCACTGTATACAGGGGGCCCTCGGGGCCCCCTCCAGCAAGGGGCCCGGTCACCATGGCGACCTCAGCACCCCTATAATTCCGCCACTGGTCTTAGGTTCTCCTGCAAAATGTCTTGATAATACATTTTTCCCTCGATGATAGCAATCTGTCCAGGCCCTGACACAGCAAAGCAGCCCCAAACCATGATGCCCCCACCACCATACTTCACAGTTAGGATGAGGTTTTGATGTTGGTGTGCTCTGCCTCTTTTTCTCCACACATAGTTTTGTGTGTTTCTTCCAAACCACTCAACTTTGATTTCATCTGTCCACAGAATATTTTGCCAGTACTGCTGTGGAACATCCAGGTGCTCTTGTGCAAACTGTAAACATGCAGCAATTTTTTATAGGGCAGCTGTAGCCAACACCTCCAATCTCATCTCATTGATTGTACTCCAGTTGGCTGACACCTCACTCCAATTAGCTCTTGGAGATGTCATCAGTCTAGGGGTCATAGGCGTGCGCACAGGGTGTGCCAGGTGTGCCTGGGCACACCCTAATCACACTGTGCAGATTCCTCCTGCTGCTTGGCTGCAAAGGAGGGGACTGAAGAATCTCTGTTCTCAGTCCCTTTCTCTATCTCAAAAGTGAGACATCAGGGGTCTGTTTAAACCCCTGATATGTCACCAAAGCCCCCCAATGGGGCTTCTAAGAAAATTGTAAAAAAAATGAAAAATAAAAAAATTGTAAAAAAATATTGTAAAAAATAATA